>JBCNYH010000013.1:15701138-15715346 GCA_039654325.1 Tandanus tandanus
TATATATATATTTTATCAAATGCCGGCCATGTCTCTCACTGTCTGTGGTGGGAGGCATGTAAAAGAACCATTGGTGACTTTCGTAAAGAGTAGGCTGCATTGCCGTCAGCGTGTTTCTTCCCTGCGATGGTCTGGCGAGCTGTCCAGGGTGTACTCTGCCCTCGCCCAGAGTCGGCTGAGATAGGCGACAGTCTCCCCGTGACCCTAATTAGGATTAAGCACTTCAGATGAATGGATCCACAACAATGGGAAGCGTCATACAGTCATACAAAGAGGCTCAAGCTATTCTTTCTCTTTTACTTTCCCTGTGAGCGACAAATGTTTTGCCAGAAAGAGCAGTGGCTTTCATGCAGTCTTTCAATGAATCTCCACAATGAAGAAACAGTTTGTATTGAAAGTGGTTGAACACCACCGACTTAAATTCCCAAAAGCAGTAAAGGAAAATGACCAATAAACTCTTTTTTTCTGTTATCATGTAATTTTTACAAATAAAAGCTTAATTTCCATCAATATGTTGCATATGGTGTAACCATTTGTGCTTTGAGCAAGTTCTAAATCCACTCCTATTTTTTGTCAAATTTACCATGTAGCCTGTTTCTCCCATATGGCACACAATGAAAACCTGGCCCGCAATAATTTCAACACTTTGAAATTTATACACACCCTAATATATATATATGTGTGTGGCCTGTTCAGTACTCACATCCTGTAGATTCACAGGAAAAAGGGCTTCTCATAAGGAAGGGAGGAACATGTGTCGAAAGAAAGGGTCTGACCCTCTGCTTTGTTTCCTGTGCTTTAGCCTTCTCTCTTTTTCCTTTCTTGACTGGCTTTACATGGGATCCTGTCATTTGTAGTACAAAGGAATCAACCATGCTGAAATATTTGTGTTTTAACAGAAAGCTGAACTAACCTTTCTATCTCTCTCTCTCTCTCTCTCTCTCTCTCTCTCTCTCTCTCTCTCTCTCTTTCTCTTCCTGTCTCTCCCTCTCTGTCATACTTACACACGCCTAATTGATTCCTTGAGTTAAAACGATTAAACATGTCCGTGCTTTTGTTATTATAGCAAAGTGATATTAGCAAGTCTGGGTTTTGTGGTCAGCAATTCCCTATAAGAGTTTTGGTTGCATGGAAGTTTAGTGGCGCTACCCTGGAGAAAGAGAAACTTTTTCCAGTAGCTTTTAAAAAAAACTTTTTCCAGTAGCCTTCAAAAACTTTTTTTTAAAAACTTTTTTAAAGCTACTGAAAAAGTTGGTTTTTCTCATAATTAAAAAATTTGACTTATTTGATTTTGCGAACGAACTCTTCATGTGCAGTGCACACTCACTGTGTGGTTTAGGTGTGTAGACTGGGAGACGTACCATCTGGTGATAGGCTGATCTGATATCTGGGAGACATGGAAGATTAGGAGAAGGAAAGAGCGGTGAAAGAAGTTGCTGATTTAATTGAAAGAATAATGGATAGGTGCGGTCATGTACAGGGTGAGGATCAATCGTGCAGCTGAGATAGATAATTACAAAGTCAGCAAGAGGACAGAGAGAATAACACAGTGTGAGAGAGAGAGAGAGAGAGAGAGAGAGAGAGAGAGAGCACATATACAGTTCAGGGGAGGGCAAAGAAAAGAAGGAGGGATAAGATAGTTTGGAGAGGGAGGTTGGGTAAGTAAAAGCGTGTTCTCTCACACCAACTGGCTTCTGAAGGGACACAGATCTTCTTGTGACTGTCTCTGGGAGATGATGTATGGGAAAGGGGATTTTCAGACCTGACTTTTTGATGGTAGGTGATTTCTTAACTTGATTATGTCTTTACTTCCTTTCTAAGAGGCACATGTGGACTCCTGTAGTTATTTTCTGCTCTGATGTTGTGGTTTCCTGCCCCTCTCTATCTCACTCTCTCTCTCACTCTCTCTCTCTCTTTCTATCTCTCTCTGGGCTCTTGTTTGCAGTATTAGCACCTGCAGTAAGCTGTTAATTCCTAGTTTGTACACATCATGCCCTCATAAGGGTGAGGGATACTGGTCTTCATATCTAGCCTTATCTGCACATTCTGACCCAACATGATTTTGTCAGAGGTCCTACAGGTCAGTTTGTATACAGTAATATGGTGTGATCGGGCACCATTTCCAGCCGGTTCAGGTGAAGCTCTGTGTCAGACAGACAGGAAGGAAATTTTATCAGTTGTGTTTGTAGCCCAGACTGTTTAATGATTTGTGAATGGTGCTTTACTTAGTGATCATTAAAACACTGCATGTATGCGTGTATGTGGGTCATCAGCATGCTGTTTATGGATCATACTTGTTTCCTGGTTTTGTGATTGGTCTACACTTGAGTATTATTTCTAATCATACGTGAACACAGATCGCAGGCAGGAAAAACATGTTCAGACACCATCTTTTGGGAGGTATGTGTCAAACTCTCGTATACTCAGCATGTTTTCTGTCCTGGCTTGTCTCTAGCAAAAGCAACCTTACCAAAAATCTCCGTTGCGTGGAAAAATACAACAAGTAAGTCTAAGGTTGATATGGGATATCTATTTAAACACTGCTTTCAAAACAGTTGACAATAGGTATATTCTACACTCACTAACCTCTTTATTAGGAACACATATACACCTGTTCATTCTTGCAGCGATCCAATCAGCCAATCATGTGGCAGCAGCATAATGCATAAAGTCATGCAGATACGGGTTAAAAGGATCTAAAAGGTACTGCGACGTGCTGATGGGAAGTCTGCAGTAAAAGTTAACCACTCTACACTCATGGTGAGCAGAACATTATTCTTCATGAAATGCACAATACATCAAGCTTTAAGTAGAATGGGGGGAACAACACGTCTGACAAGAACAGGAATCTGAGGCTACAGTGGGAGCAGGCTCACAAAAACTGGAAAGTTGATAATTGAAGTTGATGGTATATATGGGCTTTTTATACCTGAGCCTAGTGGCTCATCACAGCCAGAATTTATCCTGGTTTCTGTAACGTGAAGCAACTAGGAGTTCAACTCCTCCTGGATGGGACGCCAGTCAGCATCCCGTTATTTTTACTGGTGCCCATTTATACTGCTGGGTGGACAGAGGCACACTTGTAGTTAGGACGTTGCCCAGGGGTCTTAGCATGGTGGGGATCTAAAGGGGATACATAAAGTCTATTTCCAAAGTTTCAGTAAGTTTGTGCTCATTGTAGCCTCATATTTCTGTTTCCGGCTGACAGGACACTGTAACTCAATCTGCCCTAAGTTTCAAGGTAGTGTTTGTTCTGAGATATTTTTTTTTTGCTCACCATGGTTGGATGAATAGTTACTTGAGTTATGTTACACTTTCTGTTACCCTGTCGCTAGATATTTGTTTGTTTTTCCACATCATTCTGTGTAAACTTCAGAGACAGTTCCCAGGAGCTTTCTGAATTATTCAAACCAGCCTGTCATTCACCAACAACCCTGCCACAGTCAAAAGTCGCTTCGCTTTACAGTTATTCTGATGTAGGATGGTGAAAGTAACTGAAGTTTTTTAACTGTTTCTGCATTGCACTTGTGTCACATGATTGGCAAACTGGATAATTTTATGAATGTACAAGTGTACTTTTTTAGTGTACATATGTATCTGCCACAGCTTGGAGAAATTTTAACTTTTATTATTTATTTATTGTTTATTTTTCCCATTTTTCTCCCCTAATATTAGTCGTATCCAGTTCCCACCTGTCAAGTGCTGCCTCCCTATCACATACGACGACTACCACCGACCAGGGAGGGGTGTAAACATGCACATGCCCTCCCCTTGACATGCAATGCTGCCACCCAAATGCACATGCGCCTTTGGAGGCGGCCTAACATACTCAGAGGGACAGCACTGTCCACCCCTTTTGGGGCGAATGAGCTCACAGACACCCATGGATTGGCTGGTGATCGCTGTGAGTGACAGGGGAGCGTATGCCATCCCTCCCTCCCATGAGAGCTCGGCCAATTAGCTGCCATGTATTTCCGGCATCAACCTGGATTTGAACTTGCGATCTCCGGGTTGATAGTCATGCACCTTGTCGATGCACCATTCAGGAGCACGGAGTAATTTAAATAGGTTTTGGACATGGATTCATATATTAGGAATACAAAGATCCCAAACTTTCATCTAAATTGTGTAGCGATTATTTGTGACTCTACAGCACCAAACCAATCAGAAGGTGCAGGAGTACATTTTAAGAAAGAATGGATTTTTGTTGTTGTTAATTTTTTATCATTTCTGACTATATATGCATCAAAACCTACATTTAATGAGGAAAAGCATGACTGATTTTCTTTAAAAATATCCAAAAAATATGACACTATTATAGTTCACATAGCATAATTTGGTGTAATATTACATAGTTCACACGTACACGTTCACTTAAGCTTCATTTTACATCCAGGCACGCTGCTAGATGGCACAGTTCAAATGCTGCAGTTTCAAAGGATTTATCTGATTTTCTTGCTGAATATGTCTCACTATCTTGGAAAGATTATGAAGAAAGTGTGTTTGGAGTCTGATGGTTTAGGATGAAGTCGATCCCATCGAGAGCATTGATAAACCCAATGATAAACCTGCACTTGATTTTGACTCTGTATGAAGCAGGTCATGATAAAAATGTTCCAAGTGAAATATTTTCATGAACTTTTGTGTAAGTTAAGATTTTAAAGGGTTAAATATTTGTTCCAGATTTCATGTTAATAGCTTTTACAGAAATATATACTGCTAAGGAGTATATTTTAGCAAATTTAAATGTGTTTTTCACCGAAAAGAGTTTCCATAGCCACGTTGGCCAAACTTCCTTTGTCCATACCTCGGTCAAACCGTGTCCTATAAAAAAAGATATTGATCTTTTGAAATCATTTTTTTTATTTATTAATTTTTTTTTTTTATGTGACTGGTTTGGGGCTTGTAGGTCACATTTGATTGACAAGACGATAGTCTTCAGGAAAAGGTACAAGCAGTTTGAAACAGTGCTACAAAAACAGTGGAATAAATATGTAAAAACAATTCCAGCAAAGTGCTCACTGTAAAGAAGGCCAAAGGAAGCCCAAATTTTGCATTTAAATGTAAAATTCTTAAACAAAGAAATACCAATAAAATGTTCATCTCATTCTTATTTTTTACTTGTTTACCAAACCGCTTAATCCTATTAGGGTCCCAGGGAGGCTGGATCCTGTCTCAGCAGACACTGAGCAAAAGCAGGGTACACCCTGAACAGCTTAACAGACCATCGCAGGGCAAACACACAAACCATTCACACTGTCACCTATGGGCAATTTGCAACAGCCAATTAGCTTAATGTGTATGTCTTTGAACTATGGGAGGAAACCGGAATACCCAACATGCAAACTTGACACAGAAATGCCTGAGCCTTATAAAATTCGAATAAACTTTTAAAAATTATTTGTATTGCTTTCTTTTATGAGGCGGCCTGATAAATGTGTTAAGCACTATATATTGATGAAATTGCATAATTTGTTAATCAGATTAATCATGTTCGCTGCTGCGAACAAGTTTATTTTCATTAATACAGCTGTAGCATCTATTATTTATTTGATTGATTGCTTTAGTAAGTAGAGATTGTGGCCCTCTTGGGTCCTAACACTAACTCCAGTTCCAAACCAGATGTAGGTACGACTTTCACTGGTATATTTTTTCATCAAGATATTCCGGTGTTCGAGGTCTTCTGTGAATGAGTACAACTGGATGTGAGGTCCTCACACAATCTAAGATTTAGATTAAGTTTGGAGTTCCACAGCTTCTATTCTCGGAGGAGATCGGTGGAATATAGGCGAAATATTGTGTTAGTGACGTGTGTAAATTTACTGTAAAATGCATCTGGTGTGTTGGTTTTGATTTATTTATAAATCATCATTAGCAGCTCCCAGCTAACATTCTGTTTAAATTCTGAAAGTGTCCCAGTTTTAATATAAATATTCTTTGTTTACATTTTTATCCAATAGAACTAAGAATTTTTGAGCAGGCACTTATGTCTGTCCTACTTATAGTCTTGGCTTTTGTCCATAAAGGAAGTTTCCATACTGATTCCTAGAAGAGCTTCCTATTCCTGTGAGAAATGTGTGCGCAAGCTGTAATTTTTTCCTTTGTTTCTTAGTAGGTGGCTTGTATTGTTGCTTTTTTCCTCCACAAATACAACAGAAACCACATACGCCAGCATGTATACACACACACACACACACACACACACACACACACTCTCTCACACACTCTAATAAACCTGTTCTGCACATACCACTAAAATTGTAGAGGCTTGGTGGTTCCCCAGGCCGACACACTGGTGGATTTAATTTTAACAACTACCATGAACAAAACAGGTCCTTCTCCGCTCACAATATGGTAATCTTTTTATTTTATTTTATAATATTATGTAGACAGACATGATATAATCTAACAGAACGTAGTTGAGACTATTATCTTTATTCATTTATTAAAGGTTTTTCAGTCATGTGACGAACATGTCTTTAGCATACTTATGCAAATATTTTAAAGCCATGAGCTTGTTTTTGTTGTTGCATCAGTGCTCACGTGCCCGCACAGGCAGCACAACGCCCGTGCATGCTGCCATCGTCGCTGAGTGCTCTTGTATTTTGCAGAAAATGTCCTTGTTTAGTCACTGTTTTTTCTTCTTAAGGAGAAATACATTTTTGAATACCACTGAAAAGATAAGTTATATTATAGCTTTTTCTTTACTGAAAATAAATTCAAACATTTTCGGAGCTCCGTTTTTAGGCAGTGACTAAAGATTTATATTATATTTAAATGAGTTGTTCATATTCGAGTGCAGCTGGATAACTACGGAGTAGCCTGCTTCTTGAAACAGTAGTGTTTGGTCCTGCTTCTTGGTTGTGTTACTGATGTTGATTGGATGCAATTCAAATCTATTTTATATGATGTAGCTAAAGCCAGTGATTTCGAACAACACGCAAATTATGGTTTTTGTCAACTGAACCCAGGAAGTAGCACTTGTATCTCAGTTGGATGGTAGAAATTCACCACTTTCTTTCTTGTCATAAATGTGTCAGTCATTCATGTATACAGAATAAACTTTAATTAAATGTACAGAAATGAACAATGAAGGGGTATATAGTTTTTTCTAAGAGAGAAATATCCCAAAGTTGCTTCCCCAATTATGTCATCCAGAGCATCAACCTGTGATAATTACAGTTTGTTATAAATAAATGACCGATCACTGAATGCCATTCATAACAAATCAGTGATAACTGTTGACAAATTACTAAATGTATCATCATGAAAATTCAATCAAACTTGAAAATTTATCTACAGGTAAAAGAAGGTTTCAGCTGCATAAGTTTTATCTCAGAGATCTTGCTGACCAAAGGATTGTCGTCGAGTTTGTGTCGTGCGTGTGTCTGTGTGTGCCTGGGTGAATCTGGGTTGTTGTGTGGGTGGGTATGTGGTGGTGTTTGTTGATGAGCTGACGCCAGTGAGACACCAGGGCACAGGAATGCAGTTTGGGCAGGGGAGCAAGGAGAGACTCACACTGACATACAGGGTAAGAGAAAGTCGGATTACCAGAATACTGCTAACTCTGTGTACTATGCCAGCACCCTGAGTGGTAGGTGGGGAACTGGAGGAAGGCCTTCCACCTATGGCCGACATTACTGAATCGCTCTTTATCACCACACAGAACAGACCTTTCTCTATCTCTGGTGGCCACCCAATGGAAAAATGTTCAAAGGGAACCTTGTTGATTGTGGTTGACCATCCCTTTTTTTACTTTTCCATAAAGGATGTTGTGGGCAAAGGAGATTATAGTAGCCATATCCTAGCCGTATCAGTTATCTGCTTTTTTAAACCCTGAGGTCACAGAGTGACAGGGAAGATCAGAGGGGTGGTTGCTGTCCTGTCTTGTTACCTTGCTGATATTTTTTTTCTGTTATTCTTTGTAAGCTAATGGCTCAAGTCTCTGACTCCTTCTGTGCTTTGATCTCTTGACCATTTCTAAAAAGTTGCTTGCTTAGCATTTATGTGTTTAAAATAAAGAAATCAATCATTTTAATACATGTAAACATGTCACACACTAATATTTTGTTGGAGTGGCTTTAGCCTTGATTACAGCGCATAATTGCCATGGAATTGTTGCTTCATTTGGTCAGGTCGAGGCTCAGCAACATTATGTGGGACTTAAATGAAGTCAGCTGACGACCTGAATGTATTGAATGACCAGGTTATCCTATCATTGAACTTTTCCTTCCCTGATGGATACATGGATGTAAAATTTGAGCTCAAATAGTAAAAGAATAGTTCAGGGAGCATGAGGAATCATTTTCACACATGGCACCAAACCCTAATGAACCTGACCTTAACCCAGTTCAGAATCTTTGGGATGGACAGGAGAAGACTTTATGGAGTGGTTTGATTTTCCCATCAATTCAAGATGTCACCAAAAAATGAACCCAACACTGGATGAAAATAAATGCTTGAATTTGCCGAGACAAATAAGTTTAGATGCTATAATCAATGCTAAAGGCAGTCCAACAAAATATTAGAGTGCAAGACTTTTTTTGGCTAGGCAATGTGTATGTACAGTGAGGAACTCCTGGGAACTGTCTAGGATATAATCTCATTGAACAGGTATAAATAAAGTGCCTTTTATATATGCTGCATGATATATACAGATCACTTTGTCACATGTTGTTTGTTCTGTTCTTTTTCTTTCTTTCCTGCAGACAGTACCGGTAAACCTGACTCTAGATGCATTGCTGCAGATGTCTGGTTCTCAGGTGCAGGAGACCATGAGGAAACTAGGCTCCAGTGCTGATGAGTGCTCCCGCATCACTGCTGCCCTCTCCTGTCTCAAGAGCACCACCAGCACCACCTCTTCCACCTCTTCCACCTCCAGCTCTGGGCCACTGACAGGTGGGTTTTACTTGCCCTTTCACCTGCTGCAGATAAATGTCAAGCCACATGGTTTAACAGCAAATGACAGAAATATCCATAGCAGAGAGAAATGACATTTCAACAGCCACCAGTTCTTAAGTAAAATGTAATATGAGCATAAAATATGTCACCACAAGAAAGTGTCCACATTAATGTAACAGTATCAGAATCATCACAATCAGAATACTTTATTGATCCCGGAGGAAATTGTGTGTACACAGTTGCTCCATTGAAAGTAAAGAAAAAGATAAGATAAAGATAAACGTCTTAATAAGGAAAATTACAAATGTATTCTCTCTATTATCTATTATTAATTTAGTGCCATGTGTACTATGATCCCTTGCCCCATTTTTGCATCAAGCTCAGAAAGAGGTAGACAGGCCTCCATCATTGATTCACATAGTCAACTGCTTGTAGGGCCGCTATAAGGGTGGTGATGTATATTCTCTAACTCTGGTGTTTCTACAGGTCGGGAGCCCAAAGATGACGGAGTTCCCTGGATTGTAGAACCTGCTTGCGGTGACATCAATTCTTCTTTCTCCGCTGATCAGCTTTTCTGCTCCACTCCCAGTCCACAACCTTACAGCCCAAACCCAGCCATTCGGGCCACTTTTACCCCCGCAATGCCTGGCAACCAACGTTCTGTCTCTGTTTCTGCTGTAACCACTCTGACGCCTGGCAGCCAACGTTCTGTCTCTGTTTCTGCTGTACCCATTCTGGACTGCCCAATTGGACCCCATGCGACCCCATTTTTGAATGGACTAGCCGACCCTTTCTGCTCCTCACCTCAGCTGCTACGGCGCCCATTGGGACAGGTATCGACTACACCCCCTACACCACCCACTAATAGGAACGAATTCCTGAAACTCCCTCACACGCCGCCATCCAAGCTGCGCCAGCTTTTGCCCACCCTACCTCGCAGCAAGAGCCAGACACAGCTCGCCAACCGCATAGATGAGCCTGTACACAAGTAAGTCCATGCATGCAGGTTTGTAAAAGAGTGTTGGAGTGTTGTGTAATGAAACTTAGTTGCTGTAGTTTTCTCTCGTATATATCTTTATATATCGTATATAATCACTCGTATATATCTTTGCTAAGCCTTTCCTAAGAAAGAAAAAGAAAGTAAACCAAACTGAATTATAATCAGAGTTTGATCCTTACTTTTGATTTGCATATGTAACAGTATCATGATTCAGTAATGTGAATATATTGGCGCATGTGACACAAACATCTGTGCTTACATTTAAACGTGTACCATTGATTACAAGAGTTTCATCATAGACAAGACATTTTATTTATGATTCCATAATGAGAAAGTAATAGAACATAAAAAAAAGTTTGAGGCATATGGGCATCATGGTGATGTAGTGGTTAGCACATCAGCCTCACAGCAAGAAGGTCCTGGGTTCGAGTCCCGATTTTGGTGGGGGCGTTTCTGTGTGAAGTTTGCATGTTCTTCCTGTTCTTATTTGGGTTTTCTTTGGGTTCTCCAGTTTCCTCCCACAGTCCAAAGACATGCACATTAGGCTAACGGGCTGTTCTGTGCAGCTCCTGGGTGTGAGTGTTAACAAATATGTGAGTGTGATGGCCCCAGCGATGGATCAGCGAGCTGTTCAGGGTGTATCCCCCCTACACCCAGAGTCGGCTGAGACCTGGGACCCTAGTAGGATCAAGCGACTTTGCAAATGAATGAATAATATAGTATCTTTTACAAATCTTTGGTCTATTATATATCATATATCATCTGACTATTGGAAGTTGAGGGAGTTGGAGGTCATAGGTGGAAAAAATACAGTGCTCTATTAACCCAAAAATGGAATAAGCAGTAGACAAAACATACGGAAGACGAGAACAAAACACCAGGAACAAAAGTAAAGCAAACATTGAGTAGAGATCCAGAGCAAAAACCACAACAAAAGCTCAGGACAAGCCCTGTGTTAGGAGCGCCACACGTTTACGACCGTTGTCTCCCAAGCCCAAACTTAGTTTATATCACCCAGCCCATGCTGCACTAAACATTTCTACTTCATTAAACGTGGAAGGAAAAGATACAGGAAACCAAGTCACAATTTTATCCTAAACCTTTTGTTTTAAATATTTTTTATAATCCAATAAAAATGTTCATTTGTTGCTGATATTAATTTCATTTCGTTTAATTTTCTGAACCACTTTATCCTTTATTAGAGTCACAAGGAGGCTGGAGCGCCCTTAACAACGACCAATTATGGCTAGTTCATAAGGTTTGGCCCCTCTTTGGAGGAGTGGGCTCAATTTGAACAAAACTGCCTTACTTCTGGAGAGAGTTTTTATTTTCACAAATAATATTTATTATTGAAATAAAATGTGCAACTTGTTTTCTCAATAAAAATATGCAAAAATATGCAAGAAAAAAACATGCAAATTCTTTAAAAAATTAAGTCGCAGTGAAAATATGTAGATTAACGGTATAATGGTTAAACTGATTGAACTTTAATTTAGACCTCTCGTAAAAATTAGCAAGCTGTAAAATCAAAAGGAGAAAAAATGCATCTTTAGTTATTTTTGTATGTTGGACCAGAGACTCATATCTTATGGCACAAAAAATGTGAAAATGGTAATCTGTGTTGCTTTTGAGATAAAGACCCACTTATAAGAGCCAAAAAACACTATTTTCATTCTGGAGCCAACTTCTAAGGACCATAAATCATTAAATATAACCATTATGAATTTATTTATTTATTTATTATCATTTACTGGCAGCCTCTAAACCAAATTTTAAGACTCTGCCTTAGATAGTTCAAGTGTAATAAGGATTTACAAATCTAAAAACATTTTTGCATTTTCTATACCACATTACAGTTAAACAAAACATATTATGCAAGGAAAAAATGGTGTTAACCAACAGTACTACAACTTTTCTGATGGCTAAATAAAAATTATGGGTTGGACAAGTTTGCAAATCCAAATCACAGACTGTCAACTCTCTCCAGAATTTAGCCATTTTTAAAAATAAGGCAATTAAAAATGAATTGAAATTAGTGCAAGTAACTTGCAGTGAGCAATGTTTCATCAAATTCAAAATTTGCATGGGAGGCTCTGGTTCAGTTGATATGGAATGACCCGTTTCTCACCAGTTCATAAAATTTAAATGGTATTTAAATAATGATTCATTCTAACCACTCTTGAAAATAATCTCATTTACATGTGGTACATAAGGGAAGCTCTACATTTTAGAAACTTAGTGTGTAAGCCAGTTATAGCTGCCAGAGTGAGTCAGCTTGGCTCATAGAGGTTAAATATTTGTAATGCATGTTCAGTGCCACAGTGCACATTTTCACATTACGACAGGGTGCATGATGTCATATGTGTGTGTCGTAACACACACCCTTGTAGGAATGTGGGAATTGCCACCCTCCCACAGGCACACCCACCTTCTGCATTTCTCACCAGAGTCATCCTGAGGCCATAAGCTTAGACTTTGTGGCGTCCAGAAGGGGGCCACTGCCAAATGTCATTATTATTATGATCACTGAATACAGATGTATCAGCAGAAGTGCCTTACGACCAGTAATCTGAACTCCTGCCTGAAGTTGTTCCAAAGATGTTCACTCTTGTATCCCATGAAGCAGTTTATTTTTATATTCCATGTTTTAGTTTTACATATTCAGACAAAACAACTTTGTTCGCCTGATGCACTTGGGAAATATAGCTTTAGATTAGTCATGGGGATATTATAAGGCGTGAATGAGTACAGTTTTCCGATTTCCAGCTAATGCAGTATCTTCTCTTCTGCTCTGCAGGAATGTAAAGAAGAAAAAGATGCTTCTAAATGTGCATGCGCAAGATGGCAGAAATGACTGTGAGGATTTGCCCACCCGCTCACCACTGCTCTCTGTCCCCTCTCCACACATTCCCAACACAGTCCATGTGGAAAGTCCAGGACAGAAAGGTAGAAAACCTATAGAAAGTAGAGTGTTGGTTAGCTTTCTGTTATTGCTTTCTGTGTCCGCTTTCATTTACACTCACGGTTTGGACCATTTGTGTTTCTGTGAAACAAAGGCAAATCAACACCGGGTGTGAGGAGAGATTATGGTCTAACAATTACACACAGGTGAGACAATGTGATCACTTTTTGTTTTTCATATGATATGGCAGCCTGTCTTTCCTTCAAATCTAATTCAGAACATATATTTAAAGTTCATCCTTCATGGTGTGTTTGTGTTAGCACTAAATTACACTGCCTGGGAAAAAAAAAAGCCATTAGCCTTGAATATAACCATAATCACCATGGCATTGTTGCTTCAGTTGGTCAGATCGAGGCTCAGCAACATTATGTGGCGATAAAAGGAAGTCAGTTGACGACCAGAATTCACTGAATGAACCATGCTTTCACGATTTGAGTCCCAATTTTCAATTCTTGCCGTCAGCTAAGAAAAAAATTTAAGTAAATTGGGGCTCAAATAGTGAGAGAGTGGTTCAGGGAGCATGAGGAATGATTTCCACACATGAACTGGCACCACAGAGTCCTGACTTTAACCTTACTGTAAAATCTTTAGAATGTGCTGGAGAAGACTTTATCGAGTGGTTCGATTTTTCCATCATCAGTATAAGATGTCGGTGAAAAATGAACCATGCAAATGAATGTTGTGATGTTGCTTAAGTTTGTCAAAACAAAGGAGATAACATGCTGTAATCAAAGCTAAAGGCGATCTAACAAAATATTACAGCATGCAATTTATTTTTAGGCTGGGCATTGTATATAGTATATTATAAAAAACAATTTATTTTATATATTTCTTTTAAAGGTTTTCCACCAAGTCATGGTTCTCCCAGACGTGTGCGGTCTGTCAGAAAAATATGCTTTTTGGTGTGAAGTGCAAACACTGCAAGTAAGTCAGCATGGCTGCTTTACAGTCTCACCTGATTATAATATGCACAATTTGCTAAAACAAATTTTTTTACTTCAGGATAAAGTGCCACAACAAGTGTACCAAAGAAGCACCTCAGTGCCAGACAATTCCAAGTAGGTGTCATGTAATGTTAACAAAAACCAAAAGTGTATTTTTTTTCCTGTACACTGAGCAGTATTTAAGGGATGCTTTTGTTTTTGTTTTTTTTCTAGTTTCAAAAATCAGAAGAACGGAGTCAGTTCCATCAGATATTAATAACCAGGTGGAGCAACTACCACCAACTACACAGTTTGGCACATTACCAAAGATCTTAAACAAAAAGGCAAGTGTGACAAATTCACAAATATATAATCATTTTGTTATATTTATCTCTCTCTCTCTCTCTCTCTCTCTCTCTCTC
>JBCNYH010000013.1:15725201-15735861 GCA_039654325.1 Tandanus tandanus
TGTGTGTGTGTGTGTGTGTGTGTGTGTGTGTGTGTGTGTGTGTGTGTGTGTGTGTGTGTGTGTGTGTATATACATATGTATATATGACACTGGTAGCAAAATAAACAATAATATTTTTATTATTATTTTACCAATACTTTCATGTCTGTCAGGTCGAAATGATGCTAAACAGGGAGCAGAAAAGATAGAGAAAGCAATAGCTTTAGTGAATGAAACTTTCTGCATATTGTCCTTCTGCATTCTCTCTAACCTGTCCTTCCCCCTGTTTCCTCTCTGTGCTGTGACTGGAACGATCATCTGTCTCGGCTGACACATTTTTACTCTCTGGGCCAAAACACCATTCATCCACTGTGCGGACTCTCAAAATTCCTTCTTGTTTTATTTTTCTTTACTTCCCTTTTCCTCCTTTTTATCTATTTTTCCCTCCCACCAAAATCATGACTGTCCTTTTGTGGCTTCTTTGTGTGTCCAGCTCTTGGCATCATCACTGTCTGCGGGATCACTGTAACCAGGAAAAGCGCTCTCACTGCCCCTATGTATACAAATATGATGGTGCACAGTTTCAGCAGACATGAGCATGGCTGGTCCATTCAGTAGTCTGTTATCAAACGTTTACTTCAGGAAACAAGCAATTAATTTTTTTTTTTTATATACTGTATTAATCCCACAAGGGAAATTTGCCTCTGCATTTAACCCATCCAAAGTGAGAACACACACACACACACACATGAACAGTGAGCACACACACTCGGAGCGGTGGGCTGGCACACACTGCAGCACCCAGAGAGCACTTGGGGGTAAGGTGCCTTGCTCAAGGGCTCTTCAGTCGTGAAGGTGGAGGAAGGGAAGGTGCTGCTTACTCCCCCACCACCACACATTTTCCCTGCCAGCTCGGGAATCGAACCAGAGACCTTTCGGTCCCAAACCTGCTTCTCTAAGCGTTAGGCCATGGCTGCTTCCAATTGCTCGGTGCTATGACAAAAATAATCTCAATATTGCAATACCAACAGAATAATGTTTTCCTCATGATACATAAATGCTAAATAACCAATTGATAATGACCGGCTCGCTGTACTTTATCCTACTAATTGCATGGCTATATACGAAAATTTACTAAACATAATATATTTTATTTATTTAAAAAATATTTTATTAGTTCTACTAATGGCACACTCCATAGCAATGGTTTGCTACTGCTAAATACCATTACTGAAATTCAAACAAGTCGTGCAACAAATGTAGTATTATCTGGTCAAGCTGTGTATTGTGATCAGAGTGAATGATGTAATGAATTTGGTGTCATTACAATAAACTATATGTAGAATTATTTACTTAGTCGAAAATTAATAATTTCAAACAAAATCAAAGCGACTCTATTGTTAGTTAGACTGATAAGCAAGTGACTGAACTGCTTTGGTCGTTTTAAAATATATGTTTTTTGAAAATCTTCTGTTTCAGTAAAATG
This sequence comes from Tandanus tandanus, assembly GCA_039654325.1. Lineage (NCBI taxonomy): Eukaryota > Metazoa > Chordata > Actinopteri > Siluriformes > Plotosidae > Tandanus > Tandanus tandanus. Next base: position 15,726,667 of record JBCNYH010000013.1, read on the forward strand.
GTTATACATTTTTTCTATAGTTTTTAAGTAGCATGTTGTGCGTGTTCAGTGCAAACCTCATTATAACTAAATGTTATGGATCATACTGTGTATCATGAACACACTGTAAACTACCATGCTATTTTTGCCATACCCACTTGATTTATTTATCTAGGAACACTGAAGACACAAATTGTCCATTCTAATATATTCTGTACAGAAGTCTTCTATTATACCAAAAGGTGCGGACAGCGCTTTCCCTCTGAGTGTGTTTGGGCACCTCCAAATGCGTTTGTGCAGCAGTTCGTAAAGAGGCGGGTGGCAGCATCGTATGTCACGTAGGGGGCATGTGCATGCTTATACCCCTCTCTGGCTGGTGGTGGTTGTATGTGATGGGGAGGCAATACTTGACAGGTGGGAATTGGATATGACTAAAATTAGGGGAGGAAAAAAATTATAAAGAGTTAAATTTGACACTTCGTTCTTTTTTTGGGGAGCTTTTCAGCCAAAAACACAGAGCACCTTTGTCTCAGCAAATTCAGCTTCAGTTTTGTGTTTGTGGTACCTTCCAATAATAAATCTAATCTAATGGTAACTGCTTGTCAAGTGTTAGCAAAGTTAAACATATACTGTTGTCATATTAATCAACTCAAAACATTCTCCATTAACTTTTAAAGAAAGCAAGAGTGCCCCACAAGTCCAATCAAGAGCATGTATGTTGGGGGAATGGGTGGGGCTTCCAGAGGGTGTCAGTCAGCATCAGAGTGTTCAAAAACCCTGTTGAGGTCATTCCAAGTTAATATATCAAATGGTTCATTTCCCATTTTGGGGGGGAAAAACAAATGGCCTTTTTTAAATATATATGTGTGTGTGTGTGTGTGTGTGTGTGTGTGTGTGTGTGTGTACTCAAGTATGGTGAGCCTGGTAGCACAATATAATCAGAGTAAACTGATTGTCACTGGATATCATGACAGTGAAAAAACATGCAGAGACGATTAAAACATATCACACAAGCCTATCATTGAGATATATGTGGGGAAATATCCATGGCACTGTTCTAATTTAAGATTTCTTTTAGTTTGCATCAGTAACGTATTTGTTTAACTTGCTATGTTCTCAGTGTCTGTGTTGCCTCTTCTTTCTCCCATGGCAAGATCTAGCCAAGCATAAACTGTTCTGTACTGAGACCCACTCTTAAAGTTCTAGCATGTGCATGCCTGCCTGATCCTGCTTGCTACCCTTGAGTAAGAGGTGTAAAACTAATGATGCTACTGATCCTTTATTCATGCCTTACTGAGGCTGTCAAAAATAGCAGTTAACATGCCTTATATTATTTGTAATCTTATATTACAATCCTATACAGTACACCCTTTAATGTAAAGTTTGGGTAAAGCTGTCTGCACTTTAAATCAAAAATGTTGTGGAACCCTGTTCTCATACTTCTCTCTGTCTGCAAATAATCAGTACAATGACTTTGATTGTATCTATTGAGGCACCATGAACCGAAATGAGAAGGCAGGGGAAATGAGCATTTGTAGGAATTTGTGTTTTTAAATGGGGCATGCTTCATGCAAAGCATGCTTTTATGCGTAATTCGGAGAGTGGAATGTTCAGAGAATTGTAATGCGGGACTCTACATGGATGATTTTTGGAGGTAAGAGTTGCAGATTAACACAAATGTTTTTATGTGATTTTTGGATTTGTAGATATTAATTTTATTTAATATATAGTTCCACCTCCTATTATTTGTACAAATTTTTATATGATTGTTTTTCATAACAGCATTTGGAATAGGTACTTTATTCCTGTTTTATAGATATGAACATAGCTATAGTTATGTATGTTGTAAAACATGAAATGTACATTTTTAACAGATTCAGTATGTATTTTAGTGGATTTAAGAATTCATCTTTGTACATCATGTGTAATGTGTTGAGAGAGTTTATTTCATGATGTTTTCAACCATAAAAAGCAATAAAGCCTAATTTGTTAGTCTTTTTGAATGTGTTTTAAAGTACGTGAACAGCTTTGTTGGAAAATTCAGAAGTAAGAGCTGAAGTGAATCTCTTTGTACCTGTTGGGTCATAAATATGAATAATAATCTTATATTTATGTTTACATCATCTTAAAACACCTCCTGCAGCATCACTTTAGAGGCAGTTTTTTTTCTATCAAACTGACTGGCAAGGAAAATGTCAAAAAATCAAAATTTTTAGTGCTACAACTCATAAGCTAAGCACGACAATGGAAACAGTAGTGTCGCATTGGGGAAATAAGTGTGGTGCATTTCAATGCAATAAAGAAGAAATGTAAAAACGTTTAAAACCACTTCCGGTTATGATATTATTCTGTGTACTGTGGGTGTTACTTAAGTACCAAATTTATTAAAATAAAAAGATGTCACTGCTCCTGACTCTAATCTACTTTGAATTTGTGTTTCTGTCTGTTTGGATGTTTTTATGATTTTCATAGCAGATAAATATATTTTTAAAAATTCATTGAGTACTGCATGAAATACTGTCACTAATGAAAAAAGAGTAGCACGGTGGTGCAGTGTTTAGGGGGTGATCACTGAAAGTAAAATGGAAACGCGACTGACGCGAATGGCAATTCTCGACTATTCCTTTTCATTCTCAAATTTGTTGCGCAACATTCCGGGCATCGTATTCTTGTCACCTGGATTGTGAACTCATCGCAAAACATTTCAAAGGTTTCAAATTCCCACGGCTCTGATGCCGAATGGTCTCAAACTCTTCTCAAACAGTCCACGTATGTCACCAGAAGGCCGCAAAGTTGTTGCTTTGCTCGCAAATTGTTCGTTTTTCATTCGCAGAAATATTAATGAACTCATGTTCTGCGCAGAGCATTAATCTCAATCGCACTGAACAGCTTTGGAATGAATTTAAACACAGACTCTACCCCAGGCCTTATCATTGTTGCTAGCTTCGAGATTTTGATGACTTTCCCTGTGTCCTGCGCCCTAATTGTATTTTGATATTCATCATAACGGGTCTGTTACACCACCTAGCAACTCTTATCAACTTTTTCGTGCTTCAGTTGTTCAACAAGTACATATGTGTTATTGGTCAGGTGTCTATATACAACCCCTGAGAAGAATGTAGTGTAGTTTCCATGGGCATGTTTACATAAAACAGTGTGGTGTAATTAGAACATAGTAAGAATATAATAAGGGTGTAGTAACGACTGTATTGTCGTGGTATGGTGTAGTGCAGACTTGAACTTGAAAACCCTTCCAGAATAAATGAAAAAGCGTGACGGCGTGGTGCAGTTAATGTAAAATAAATATTACTCGGTCCTCCTCTTCCTCTGATCCGATCACACAAAGTGAAACTGATCTGAGGGTAACGGTGTCTGCTCCGCCCACCTCCGGATAATCCGCAGGCGAGAAGTTCATCAGCAAGTCGCACAGCCACAAAACTGCATTTATAAAAATACAACTAACAAAAACAACCAAGAGGAAGCCACCCGACTACATCTGAGTTAGAGGCGATTTCAGGGAAATGGCCTTTTACTTCCAACAGCAGCCCTTTTATAACCCAGTAAGTGTTTTTTCCTTCTTTCTGAAAACCTTCCGGTTGAAAAAACATCCGTTTAAGGGGATTTCTTTCTTTGTTGTTTGTTTTACAGAACCCAGAAATTGTTTATTTTAAAGACTATGCGTAATAAATAAAATAAGTTTTTTTTTAAAATAATATTAGGGTCAGTAGAAACATGACTAAAATAATATTTTGTTGTTACTGCTGCTGGTATGCCATTAAAAAAAGAACAATGAGAGAGAACATCTGGATCCGAGTTTAACAAATGCATTATAAGGATAAATCTAAGTCCTTTCTGAGAAACTCTTAAAACACATCAAATGGTGTGAAAACATCAAATGACCGTGAACAACAACAAAAACAACAACAGCAACAATAATAATAATAATAATAATAATAAAGGTAAGTATATATAGTCCCTTTTACCAACCCAAGGTCACTTTATATATTGAACAGACCAACAAGAAACATGAAGCAGATTAAGTAGTAGAAAGAAGTGAAAGTCTCACAGAAGAGAAAAGTCTCTAATTGAGACTTAAACAATGGGGAAAAAATGAGCGGTCATGGAAAGACTTCCAGAATTCCAGAGTTTAGATGCCATTTCACTGAAGGACCTGCTGCCAGCCAATGGAAAGTCTAGTGTGCGAGGGGGCATGTTCAATAAGATAAAAGGAGTGATGTTACAAAGGGCTATGAGGAATCAAGATTTTATTCTTGATACAGATTTGAACTGGTAACCAGTGTAGCTGAGAGAGGATGGGGTGATGTGAGCTGAGCGCTTCGTGCGGGTGAGAACACTGATGTCCGAGTTCTGAATATACTGTAGATTTTATAGTGACTGTACAGGGAAGCAAACGAAGAGAGGATTGCAATAATCAATACATCACGCATTGAAAGCATGAATCAAGTGGAACTTAAGACTTGGAAATGAAGACAACGCGATGATTGGATTTGTCAGATGGGCCCCATTAGGGTGAGAGTTAAAATCATTAGGAAGGTAGATCACCAGGAACAGGATTGGGCACCTCTGATTTACAGAGTATGGATTTGGGACAACCAATTAAACTTTAACTTGATAAAACTATCCTGCATTCAAAGTTTTAAATCTGAGATACATCATATTAGTGTACTGAAAAGAAAGTCTGTGAAGGAATCTCGCACACTGTTCCACACTTGCAAATAAATTGAATAGGTTACAACATTTCAGTCCTTTGGACCTTCATCAGATTTACAATGAGACAAAGGATTTTCGAACAAATATATAGGCTGCAACTCCTGAGAGGTAACCTCTTTTTTCATCTGCAGGTCCCTTTTAGCCCATTTTTGAAGGTGTGCACTGGCATTTTTTTTTCTGGCCAAGGGGAAAGATGTAGACTGAAAAAAGAAGGGGCCCAAGCACTGGACCTTGGGGGATACCACACCTACCAGGAGAGATGGAGGACTTGTGGTGACCCAATGCAACAAACTGTTGTCTGTTTGTAAGATATGACCTGAACCACTGAAGGGCCAAGTCTGTGATAGCAATAAAGATGGGAAATTAGTCCATCATTCTTAATAGTGTCATATGCTGTGCTTAGGTCAAGAAGGAGCAGAATATTCAGAAAACCACTACCAGCAGACTGAAGGAAATCACTAAGTACAGAAGATTAGTGCAGAAGAGCAGCTTTTGTGCTGTGTACGGAAGCCAGTGTGAAAGGGAACATAGTGTTGCTGTTAAGGAAGCAACCAGTTTCTTCATCACTTTTACTGATAGGTCTGTAAATAGAAAAAGACATTGGAACGAAGTCAGGTTTGAGGGCATTAGGAACAGAAGCAGAAGAGAGGAATGCGTGTATCATTATGGCAATTGTAATAGAACATGCCTTAAGTAGAGGAGTAGGGGCAGGGCCAAACTAACTGGAGGAAGAATTAAGCTTCGTTCACACAGGAAGCGACGGATCAATTCACCTCTCAGCTCTTGTTGCCTAGGTAACTCCCTTGCATGTTTCCCACTTCAAAATCTTTCCAAGTGAAACTGTGAGCAGCACCACTCTTCACTACAGCTGGTCCGTGAGAACGTTTATTACCATTTTATTACCACTACGTATCGGGTTACTATCCTTGTAAAATTTCTGTGTGCAGTCATAAAGTACAGGATATTTACACATGGCAATAATAAGCTGCTCTTCCATGCTAATGTGAGTGGGAAATTTAAACTCGTGTTCATGGTTTCCAGACGGAAATTTTATGTGGAAGTGCATGTTTGGAAGCATCTGTCAATCAACAGTATCTTTAAGCTCTGATTGCTTATCGCTTGACTTGTGTCGCATGAAAGTTCAGCTCATTTGAACTCGGCACCTGCCCACTTCCTGTTGAATGAGAAAATTTCACATCTTATTCACATCATATTCACGTCTCATAGCATGCATCATTGACTTTGCATGGTCGCATGCCGCTTGTCGTTTGCTACGTGAACAAAGTTTTAGACTTAAAATTTGGAGACAGAAAGACAGCTAACAGGTGTGAAACAAGCTTTGTATCCCGACTAGGATGATTGATTTGGCAGAAAGATTGACAAGAAGGAAAAAGGCAGTGTAATTTTGTTTTCAAAACAATGCCTGACACTGCTCAGCTGTATTGGGGCAGGCTTGCACAGGAGGATGGAGGAGTGTGTTAACAGTTCTGAAGAGTGTTCAGGCCTAGACTTAAAACCATTTATGATAGAGGAGAAGTAATTGGAGCGAGCAGTTGTTTACTTATACTTGTGAATATGGTTCAGTGTAAAGTAGGGGTGGACAATAAGGGCAGTTTTCTTATGAAGGATCACAAGATGCCTGCTAGGGGCTTTCATTACACTGAGCAAAGGTGTGAACCATGGCCAAGAGTGGCTGGCTGTGACAAGCCAATTTTTTAAAGGGGCAAGATCATTAAGTAAACTAGAGATAGTGTCTTTATAAAGGGTGACCTTAGTGTCAGGGCTGTGTGTAAGGATAGAAATAAAGACTAACTTAAGGAATTACATACAAGATACCACCTCAGTCGTGAGGGAATAATGATTGTTGTGAAGCTTATTAGGGATGCCGTAGCATTTCCAGCCATCAGAGCAACCCATCAGTGGCCGAGTTAAGTGTTTTGCAATGCTGTGGTATTTGGCAAAAGGGGAAATGCGACTTTACATTGTTGACAACTTGGGAATTTTCCATTTGTCCATAAGCTAATATAGTCACCAAACAATAAGTGAGCTATGTAGACCGCATATACATTAATTCATATATTTCCCTTTAACCATTCGCGAGCTGTAAAGAAATAAAATCGACTACGTGGCAATTGCCAGCCTGGGATGTAATTGGTGCAATCGACAGAATGCGTGTTAAAATTCCTGCGCCATTACAGGACGGGTATATATTTGTAAACAGTATAAAATATCACATCAACAACACACAGATCATAATTCGGCATAATTATTTGTTGATTCAAAACACTGATGCTTTTCTAAAAAGCCAAAAATGGACCAGCACCATCCTACCGCAAAGCAGTCATCACATCACGTTCCCTTTGATCCTCCAGCACTGCTGACCTGGTTCCATCATTTATCAAAGTACAAGAAAGACGCTTCTGTTTTTGCATCAGTATGACTACAGGTCATGGAATAAGCTTCCTCTTGATGTCCAAACAGTTGAGTCACTCAGTGTCTTCAGACAATAACTAAAGTCCTGCATCTTTAGGAAGTAGTGCGATTAATAGTTTCAGTAGTTTTCAGAACCCTTAAAATTCCATGAGCATTGTATTTTACAATGAAGTGACACATTTTATCATTTAACAGAAAATCCCTTTTACTGGCTCAATCCAAGGAGGCCTGAGAGATGGCAAGAGTATCACTGTAAGTGGACGAGTTTTACCAGGAGCCAACAGGTAAGCCAAAATTTTGTACTCTTGTTTGTTGATAGATCCATGAGTCGCTGAAGTTTTTTTCCAGCCATCACTTCCACTCCTTTGTACAGATCCCAGCAATTCTAGGAATTGTCTCTATATATTTATATACACACCATACTGAAAGTCCTGTTAAAAAAAAAAGCCTTAGGTAACTGTGACGCATTATTACATGTAATCCTATATATACACATAATATATACACGGATATGTAAGAATGTCGTGAATGTTGGGCTTTTAATTGTTTCTTTGAACTGTTATTTTCTGGGACAGAATGATTGCACAGCATATATTTTTAATAAAAAAATAAAAATAAAAAAAAGAATTTAGTTGCACAAGTTTTATTTTAGTATATTGGACCCGAAATCAACAAAAACCAGATGTGCTAGCCTTTGCTCCCCACACGCAACTGACCCATGACACTCTTGCCAGTTCACTGGTTGTCCTTTATTAGACCTCCTTCAGTAGGTACTTATCATTGCATACCAGAAGCACCCCACAAGAACTGCCGTTCTGGAGCTGAATAGACCCTGATCAGCCATAACATTAGAAACATTATGACTACTGACAAATGAATAACATTATTATATACTACATGGGAACAGTCAGGTATGTACTATCAGTACTATACGTGTGTCTTTTGGTCAAATAGTCTATCTAGTATATATCTATGTATATAGGTCCTTCTTGATTAGAATCATCAGTTTCCCATTGCGTTGTTTCCAAGTTGTTTGTCGTTCCAGGTTCCATGTGAATCTCCAGTGTGGTTCAAGAGCTGATGCTAATATTGCCCTTCACGTTAATCCACGTTATGACTCTGGTTCAGGATATATAGTTACCAATACCAAGCAGAAAAATAGCTGGGGATCAGAGGAACGCATATACAAAGCCCTCTTCCCCACGGGAAGCCCTTTCAACTTGCTGATCCTGGTTACAAACCACTCATACAAGGTTACTTACTTTCACTTGCACTTTTCCACACATTAACAAACAGAAAATGGTTAAGGATTAGCTCAAATCTTAGTTTCTTTTCACAGATAAGTGTCAATGGCACCCATATTATGGATTACAATCACCGTATCCCATTTAACATGGTGGATACTATTGTAGTGGATGGGATGGTGGAGGTTAATACCATCTTTTTCCAGGATGCTGTGGTGAGAACAATTTACAGTACTAAATAACTTTACAGCTTGTTACTTAAACAAATCCTCATGGATTTATAGAAATAATTGGAGAAAGAACTCAATGTTTAAATTAGGGAGAAATATATTATATTTATATTTGTATTATAAATAAATGATTATATTTATATTGTATTTGCGGAACTGGCCATACTTTTTTTCTTTCCTGGCTAGAAACAGCCACAAAGTAATGCAAGTTGGGAAATCAATGTTGGTTTATCTCTTAAATAGAAAGGGTTGCACTTAACCTAGACCACTCAGCAACCTATATCATTGTCTGATACCTGGATATGGAACACTTGGGATTTACACACAGAGTCACATGGGACATTATTACAGTGACTGGTTGTAAAAACTGCCGTCCTATAAAATAAGATATTCCTAGTGTAACATGTTATTGGTTTTGCCAGAATCATGTAATTCTTTTTATGTTTTTGATTTTATTTTCATGTAGGGTGTTGTACCTGCCCAAGCTGGATTCCTGGTAATTGCTAGTGTGTGTGTGTGTGTGTGTGTGTGTGTGTGTGTGTGTGTGTGTGTGTGTGTGTGTGTGTGTGTGTGTGTGT
>JBCNYH010000013.1:15745951-15758494 GCA_039654325.1 Tandanus tandanus
ATAGAGAAGTAATTTTTTACTTCTTTTTACTAGGAGCCCTTTTAGACAAAAGTGGTGGTGTATAATCTTCACTGCACACTACTGTAACTGGCATGGACACCACTGGTTACGCACGGAACCGTAAATTGATGTGTGATTCTCAGTCCACAAAGCACATAGAAATTTCTACTTTGGATATAAATTTTAATGCAAGATCTTTCTTGCAAGCCCTACTATTTGCATTTTGAGCTGATACTTCGGTGATAGTATGGCATGAAACATAAGTGACTAAAAAAACGTCCCAATTTTCATCCACATATTGCAAACAATTTTGCAGAAAAATTATTATTATTTTTTTTTTTGCTGGATGTATCCGAATTACTTTGTGTGACATGTTGTATGTGTCCATGTAGTATGTTTTGGGCAGGGGTTGCTCTTTTAATTCTTTTTTCATTTTTTGGAAAACATTAGGTCTAAATGTGAATAATTAAATTTGACCCAGTTTCAGAGAATGACCCATATATATATATAAAATTTGAAAAATGACTTTTATGCAATTTAATATTTAGTTGATACTGTAATAACACTTTCCTCCCACAGACTAGTTTCCTGCATGTTAGACTAATTGGCTGCTCCAGATTGCCCCTATGTGAGAATATGATGTAAATGGTTGTGTGTTGCACTGCCATGGTCTGTCGAGGTGTTCAGGGTGAACCCCGCCTTCGCCCAGTGTCTGTTGAGGTGGGAGCCATCCTCACTGCAACCCTAGTACTAGTAAGCGGTTTGGCAAATGAATGAGTGAGTGAGAATATATTATCGCTAAGCTTATTCTACAACCCCTGGCAAAAAGTATGGAATCACCACTCTTGGAAGATGTACATTCAATTGTTTAATTGTGTAGGAAAAAACCAATAACAGACATGCCACAAAACTATTTTCCTTTAACATTCCAACTTTCTGGCTTTATGAAACACTTACAAAAATAAAAAAGAAAGAAAATTGTAGTCAATTGCAACTGATTTTACAGATCAAACAGAGGGAAAGTATATGGAATCACTCAATTCTGAGGAAAATATTCTGTATTCACCAAACAAAAACACCACTAGTACTTTGCAGTTTTAAAACAAACACCTGTATTACATCTGCTAAGTTGTCTGCAGTTAAAAAAAGAGCGCTTGCACTCCTTAGTGAGATGTTGAACCAAGCTGATTGACATAAATCATGGCTCCAACACGAGAGATATCAGTTGAAACAAAGGAGAGGATTATAAAACTTCTTGAAGAAGGTAAATCTTCACGGAATGTTGCAAAAGATGTTGGTCGTTCGCAGTCAGCCGTGTCTAAAATCTGGACCAAGTACAAATCAAATTGGAAGGTTGTGAAAGGGAAGCGTACTGGTAGACCAAGGAAGACATCAAAGCGCCAGATAGAAACCTTAAAGCAATATGCCTCGAAAACAGAAAATACACAACAAAATAAATGAGAAACAAACGGGCAGAAAGTGTCTGTGACCGATCTGTAAGAAATCGCCTAAATGAAATGGGATTTACATCCAGAAAAGCCAAACGAAAACCATCATTAACATCTAAACAGAAAAAAAAACAAGGTTTCAGTGGGCTGAAGAAATGCACTCATGGACTGTGGAAGACTGGATGAGAGCGATATTCAGTGATGAATCACGAATCTGCGTTGGGCGGGGTGATGCTGCTGGAACTTTAGTTTGGTGCCGTTCCAATGAAATTTATAAAGACAACTGCCTGAAGAAAACAAATTTCCACAATCATTAATGATACGGGGTTGTATCACAATGTCAGGTGCAGGTATGGGAGAGATGACAGTCATTACATCCTCAATAAATGCACAAGTTTATATTAAGATTTTGGACACTTTTCTTATTCCATCACTTGAAAGGATGTTTGGTGACGATGACACCATTTCTCAGAATGATAACGCATCGTGCCCTAGGGCAAAAGCTGTGAAAACTTTTCTTCAAGAAAGATAATGTCTATGGCATGGCCTGCAAATAGTCCGGACCTCAATCCAATTGAAAATCTATGGTGGACATTAAATAAGATGGTCCACGACGAGGCTCCAACCTGCAAAGCTGATCTGGCAACTGCAGTAAGAGAAAGCTGGAGCCGGATTGATGCAGAATACTGTTTGTCGATAGTTAAATCCTTGCCTCAGAGAATTCAAGCTGTTATAAAAGCCAGAGGTGGTGCAACAAAGTACTAGTGGTGTTTTTTTTTTTGGTGATTCCATATTTTCCTCAGAATTTTTTTTTTTTCCTACACAATTAAACAATTGAATGAACATCTTCCAAGAGTGTGATTCCGTACTTTTTTTGCCAGGGGTTGTAGTATTGTCTCTTGATTCATTGCTGCATATCACTGATTACTAATGGCCTCAAATAATATAAACCAGGTTCGAATAATGTGGTCTACTGGATCACAGAGTTAAATGTTCGGGTTAAACCCATTCGTATGGGAGTTCACCTTCCTGCAGATACTCCAGGGCCAAAGGAAATTTTATGTGGGAGTGCTGAAATATGTATGATGGTGACCTGATACTTTATGAATTGAGAGGCTTTCAGCATTCCAGAAAGAAATTTAGTTCCTTGGCCTGGTTTTGTTCCCTTCGTAAATTCAGCCTCCATAGAGAGCACTCTGCTCTTACACTGGATTATACACTATGGAGGAGTCTGCCAAACATCTGCGCATGCGCAACACCAGACTGGGGGTGGGAGAGAGAGAGAGAGAGAGAGGGAGAGAGAGAGAGAGAGAGAAGGATTCAAACTTCCGGTTGTGTGTCATGGCGGCGCGGTGGAGTATACTTGAAGCGAAAAAGCTAAACGGTGTTACTTATGCTTTTTCGCACTGAGGTTTTGTGGTGTTTGGGGCTGGTCGGTGAGCTGCACTAGACGAAGCGGTTGGGATTTGGGACTGCCAGGCGGGGGAGCGCCTGCAGTTTGCATCCGCCTGACCATGGCGGCACACAAGCCCGTGGAGTGGGTCCAGGCCGTAATTAACCGATTCGACGAGCAGGTAAAGGGCCAAATGTAGCATTTCGGTATTTAAACTAAAGCCAGCACGAACGACTCTGTATATTTATGGTTGTTTTGTTACAGTTGGGGTTGTGCACTTATCTGAGAGGGTGTAAGGATGCGGCTATAACCGTGTAGCACAGTAATAGCTTGTCAGTAGTGTATAATGCTACATAAAAACTGCATACTAAAATAGTATGTTAAAAATAGCACGCCTGTCTGAGTGTAGTATTGTTATTTCAGTGCTTCCGGTGTACTTTTAAGGTCTGTGAGGTGTGTGGGGTTTGAACCTAGCAACTAGCTAGCACACGAGTCTGTGGTTCGCGTCGTGTGATTTGGCTTTTATTCTGCAATATTTCACGTTTCTGGGGAAGTATGATACCAAACAGGGACGGTGTACGGGTGTCTTTTCGGTTTGTTTGTGGTTTTTTGGCGTGGCATTCGAGCCTTGAGAGAAGAGTTTACACTGTGGCTAAATATAAACAAAGGTAGCGGCTACGCACTGTGTGTTGACAAGCTGGGCTCTGCCAGGCAGCTGTGTTAGCTAGCTAGCTAGTTAGCAATGCTTCCCATTCAGTGTATTTGTCCAGCCTGTGGTTTAGAGGGATGTTTAAGTCTTGCTTTTAAGTGAACAGTGTGTTCTCGTTGTCCTTCACGTGGCTGGTTGAAACAAAACACGAAATGAAAATAAAATAAAAGTTAAAAAGCAGTTTTGAGGGCTGTATTATTAAAGAGCTATGAGTAAGCGAGCTAGGCGAGATCAGGCAGGTTTAGAGGGTGACCACGCCGGGCTGTGAATGTAACTTCACATTAATCCAAACCGCTTTCTGATTTCCATCACAGAGCCCCAGTGTTAGTGCAAACCCGTGGGTTCAGTGGCTATTCATTTGTACTTGTGTAGGGGCTTAGTGGCTGCCCGAGGCTCATGAGAGTTTGATGGAAATGCAATGAGGGATTTGTTCTGTGTTTATTGTTAAGCCAGCTTAGAGCTCTTAAAGTCAAAAGACTTTGAACAGTTGTGCAAAGCAGGCCAAGTTCACATGCAGGCCAGGATTCTCTGCATCTTCCATGTTTATGTAACTACTTATGCTTTTGTAGGGTCAAAATACTATTGTGCTGCTGGGAAACTAAACACTGTCTACTGTACCAACAGTATGTAGTAGAAATGACAATAAAAGCCATTTAAGGTGATTAATTAAAGCTGTGATGAAGCAAAACAAGCCAGTGTTTCATTTTATATACGCTGAAATAGTTATAGTTATACAGTAACGTTACTTTTTCCTTCGTGCCTTTTTACTTGTGATCAGAGACAGTTATTGCCATGTCAGCGGTACGAATCCAGAAAGCACCTTGAAAAAATGACCTCACGGATGCCTGTGCCTGGTCATGGAAAACCAATCCGTCCTCTCGAGGGAAGGTTCAGGCAGCTCAGAAACTGGAGCCGGTAGATTTGTATTCTGTAAAGTGAAATTATAGTCATTGTACCTGCTTTGTCAAACACTGTAGAGGCGTTAAGCTGTTTCCTGCAGCTCGTTATTAAGCTTTTCTCCGACGTTCTATTATAGTGGATGTATAGTGCCCACAAGTATGTATTTTAATTCTCGATTACAAATTATTATTTTTCCAAAGACCGTCCACTCTTAGAATAGAAGGGATGAAGTGGGTTGATGAATTTAAGGGGTTTTTGTGGCTCAGTCTCCGTCTCCTGAATTGAGGCTGGAAAATACATTTGTTTTAGGCAAGAACCGAGAGGAGGTTCCTTCTAGTGGACACGCATACATGTGTATGTACATTTGTGTACTTTATTGATCTTCAGGGAAATTGCAAGAGTAGCAGAAAAGTGCATAACGTAAACTGTTTAGGAGTGGCAATAGGAGGATACCATTTATAAAAATATAATAAAGGAAGGCTAATGTAAAGATAAAGTGTGGGAGAATTATATTATTCATATTAAGTGTGGAAATATTATTTTTAGAATTTAAAATGTGCAAAACTTCCCACATAATCAGTATGTCATGTCCTGTATTTTATTTTTTTTAATCTATATATTGTGTCTTTATGGTTATATGTTATATCCATGCTGCACCACAGTGCACATAAGGGAAATGATTGGTCTGTGACCTTTGTGGAATTTTAAACCGTGCCTGGGAAACAAAGTGCTCGCTGTCTCTTGGCATCCTGCATTAAAATGGATGTCAACAGGGCTGGGCTGTGTGTGTGTGTGTGTGTGTGTGTGTGTGTGTGTGCGCGTGCGCGCGCGCATGCCGGAAGCCTGACTCTTCTCTGGTCTTGGGACTTTAATTTGCAGCCACATGCTTTTCCCTTAGGGCTATGCAATGGAGGAAAGCAAGAAAGGGGGGAACCCCAGGGGCCTCTCCTACACTCTCTTCCTGACATTTTCAAAGGCACTCTAAATACTTTTGTAGCCAGACCTTGATGAGTCTTCAACTATGCATATTTGCTGTTTAACGCAGATAAAGGTTTGGCAAAACTATTCAAAATATATGCACAATATGTTCCAAAATTAGCTAAAATAGTTTCCCCCTGCCAGGTCATTCACTAATAAACAAGTCCTGAACGGTTAGTGTTGCTTCAGGAGCTTGTTTCTTTTCTCCAAATATTGGCTTGTTTGATATAGTTGTGGATGTTATGGACATAGAGTTTCATAAAGACTGCTTTTTGGCCCAGAAATGTGAAAGCGATGCACAAGAAACTAATTCCACATCAGGGAGTGTTTAGCAGTAAGAAAAGTCTCCCCACCCCCTCAGTCTCCTTATGGTTCATTAACACAGCCAGGCCGAGTGTGCTTTCTGCACAACCACTACAGCATGTCTGGCTCCAGCATGCTGTGTCTGTGTGTATTAGCAGATGTGTTAAGTTGCAGGTGTGCAGCGGAACTCTGAGGGCGGGAATCTCAACTCTGGGTGTGCTTTAATTCCTTTGTTTTAGTTCCCTGGGCGTGGGAGGTTGGAGTTGGAGACAGGTGGGTCTTTAAAGGAGAAGACAGCACTTGTTGAAAGTTAATCTCAATCAAAACTCTATATTAAAATCTGTCTGTGTGCAAAAACTTAGAAGCTGCTATTTTAATCATTTTATAGAAGCTTATCTGAAAACTGAATCTCAGAATGATGTCGTCATCAAGGCCCAAGTTGACATGGAGAAATGTGGTTTTAAACAGAATTTCTTTCATTGTTTCAGGTGTTTGTAGTTGGATGTATTAATCCTGGTCCATATATAGTTTCCCACCACACAGGCAATGATTTTATTTTAAGCCATTTGACACTTCCAACACAAATCTGTCAATGAATGGCATAAACGTATCAAAATCCTAAACTTATCCGTGTTAACTTGGGCTTTGATGACATCATCATTCTGAGACTTACTTTTTAAATAACTGCCCCTAAAATCGTTAAAACAGAAGCTGTCAGTCTAAGCTTTTGCACACAAAGAAATTAACCTAGGGGCTTCACTGAGTTTAACTTTTAACAGTCTTCTCTTTTAATAACCATTGTGCTAAGCATGGGTTTATGTCCCATGCGTCACACTATGGTTCTCCCACAATGATTTATGTAAACATCGCCATCATCAGCCACCTAAACATGCTTTTAATGGTTGTGCTGCAGAAATCTTGCTATCTTTTTTTTTTTCTCTGTGTATTTTTTTCAGCTTCCTATTAAGACAATACACCAGAACACTCACACCAAAGTCAGCACAGAGCACAACAAGGAATGCTTAATCAACATCTCTAAATACAAGTTTTCTCTTGTCATCAATGGCCTGACCAACATCCTCAAAAATGTTAACAATATGGTAAGTTGACGTGTTTGTTCTGTTACATGTGGACATATTATTTGCTTGGTTAGTCCCATGTTTTGGTCGGCTATCTGGGCTGAAGCTATAGATACTGATATATGTGCATTGGAATTTGACCAATAAAGTTTACACCAACAATCAGAAGCTTTCGTGGGGTAATCACTGTAGTCTAGCAGGGATGATATTTAAAACATTGGAACGCCTATAAGTGTATGAACACATTGCTTAAAAATATCAAAAACATTTCACTTTATCTGAGAGTTTCTTTGATAAATAATGAGGGGGAAAAGGCTGGTAATATCATAGGAGGCAGATTCACTTATCTGTCAAACAATAATAGGGAACTGCATGGCCTACACACATAATCTGCTTGTCCCAGCCTAGTGATTTGCCAACCCCTAGTTTGGGATTTGTAAAAACCATGTGATGACCTCGTTCCCACAGAGAAAGTCTCCACTGTGATTGCTGGTACCATGTGGATTTGACTGACACATGGGAAACCGGTCCAGATTTTCTGACCATTGTACAACATTTTTAAATAATCTGCACATATGTTTCCTTCCCAGCGGATAATTGGTGAAGCTGCTGAAAAGAACCTCTACCTCTCACAGCTAATCATCCTGGACACTCTGGAGAAGTGCTTGGCAGGGGTGAGGGGCATTCATCACAATCAACCCTCCGGTTACATACAAAGTTAGAGTATTTTGTTAATGTTAACTAAAATTAACTATGTTAAAGTTGCCTGTACGATAAATGACACTGTGTAAATGATGTAGTAGCCGAGTAATACAAACGAAGAGTAGAATGGTTCTGTATCTGTCTTAAATCACTCTTCTGTCTTGCTCATGCCTGAGACGCGAGGGTCTGTTGATACAATTAGAGCTTGTTGTCTCTCCTTGTCCAGAAAGACGACGCTGGGTTTGCCGGCACAAATTACATTTGCAGATGTTTCCTCATCATGAGTTAGAATTTTCTTTGCTTCCAGAGGGATCGACAGGATTTTCCTCTATAGATATTTTATTAATGCCCTGTCAGATTCGAGACAGCTGCTCCCCGTCCTCAGTTTGTCATTTCGTTCTGTCAAGAAAGATTATAGTCATATGGCAGATGGGTGGGTTTGCTGAGTTTTGCTTCATCAGCCTGCACACATTGAGCCACTTATGTGTTGAGTAAGAGCTAGGATTGTTTATTTGTTCAGGAGGTTGCTCTTAAACACGATTAATCATGGAAATGTGGGGAATATTAAAATTTAATTTCCTGTGTCTGCATTAAATTGTGCACTTTAATGTAGACTGAGGTCCCTTCCATTATTATAGAGACATCAGATATTATTCACTACTGTGGAGATATTTCATGTTCATGTTATACAGGGGAAGTTCACAAAAAATGAAATTGGAGCTTTCCGTATGGTATTGTGAGGACTTATAATAAATATGAATTTTCTACCTAGCCAGGTGTTCATTCGATAGTAATAACTGTAGCCATACCAGATACACGAATTTATTCAGAAGCCATAAACTAGCTAGGCCACAGGTTTAGTCTAAACTTATGTACCAGATGTTAAGCAGTCATTCTGTTTGTGTGTGTGTGTGTGTGTGTGTGTGTGTGTGTGTGTGTGTGTGTGTGTGGTCAGCAAACCAAGGACTGCTTGCGTCTCGATGAGGCCATGCTGGTGAAGCAGTTGCTCCCTGAGATCTGCCACTTCCTGCATTCGTGTCGTGAGGGCCAGCAGCACGCCACCCAGCTGCGCAGCTCTGCTTCAGCCGTGCTCTTCTCCCTTAGCTGCAACAACTTCAGTGCCGTCTTCAGCCGCATCTCCACAAGGTAATGATTTGGGACCACATCTGTTTACTTTATACAGCTCCGTAAACATCTAACACAATCATGTACACATCCATGATAATGAGTGTATGTACACAGTATTCAAGTCAAGAACTTGAACATAAGCGGTGGAAGTTAGTACTTTTCCAAATTGCTGAGGATCCTATAATTTATCTCTACACTTAAGCACCCTTGCTGAATTTGGTTACCCCTCCTGCTCAAGTAGCATACAAGCTGAGTCAAGGCATATGGATGGAGTTAGAAATAGTGTAGGCCATTGTTCTTGCGCAGTTGTTATAGAATCGTCACGTTAATGTCTCTGGCAAGAATAACTTTCCGACCAGACAGTCTGGCATAGCAATCACAATCAGTAGTGTAGTGATGGCCTGACAAAGTTCCTCTCTCTCTAAAAAAAAAAAAAAAAAAAAAAAATCACAATTCTGGTAACATTTACAAAGCTATCCTACAAAGTAGTAGTTTCAATTTAACTGTTTTTAAAACCAGTGTATGGCTTATCCACCTTTGTCCGTTTTAGTTGAGTACGTTTTAAATAGCTTCATAGTCACTTTGAATTCTCTGTGTGTAGAGCATAATTGCAGAGCCCCATAGGCATGGAACATGACTTCGATGGCTGTCCTGTGTTCGTAGCCCGTTGCTGAGGTTGGCTGTTATGTATAGCTTGTGCAATAACAAAATCATAGCTAAGTACAAACCAGAAGATAGAAGGGCCACACTAGATACGGGAGGTTTCCCGTCAATGGTTGGTTCAAAACCACACCAAGTTCCTTTAGATGACTCAAAGTACTGATCTGAATGCCCACATTCACACTTTATGTAGGGTAGAGATGTCATATTTTTCGAAATTAACCAACATATACGTAATCAGTCTTTTGCGCTCGTCATCATCCCCACCCCTGACATACACATAGGGTTATGAAAATAAGACAGCGTCCATATATTCAGTATGTACTAATGCTGGTTTAGTATGTCTGCACCCCATCTAGTACATTTTATGAGAATGCGATAATGCAGGGGAGATTTATTTATTTATTTCCTTCAGGGCTGAAGTTGATTCACCCGTTAAAGGATCCGCGCTACTCTTATAACACCGGCCTCGGACACCTATCAGTAGAGATATCTATCGGGAGCTCCTTCTTTAGCCAGTGCCTAAATCTTTATTATTAAGTGTGCTGTATATGTACCAGGTACCTGTACATTATAACATTGTTTATGGTTTAGCCACAAAGCCAACTCCGAGATCAACAATTACGCCTAATGAATATTAAGGTATTGGTAAACTTGACAGAGGTTTGGGGGGCCTTTAAACCAGCTAAAAGTGTAGCTTCAGCCTAGCTCTTAGCACAATTCACACACTGCATAATGTAAGGCAGTTTGGCTGAGAGTAGGGGTGAGGGGTGTAAACTTCTGAGAGTAATGTTTCTTGATCAGCATTTATGTGAATCTGACTGCAGCTTCTTACTCACAGGTGAGGGGCTGGGGAGGCTTCCCACCAATGTATTAAAAAAAGGCCTTTAAAAATGAAAGGCCTTTAATATATCTTCTTTTTTAATTATTTTTTTTTAGCTTATATCTTTCTTTTTTTTTTTTTTAAATAAATATTTCAGGATATGGAGAAGTACCAAACTCCGAAAACATTTGCGTTTATTTTTAGTAAAGAAACAGCCATAATAGAACTTTCTGTCTTTTCAGTGGAATTTGAAAACATATTTTTTCTCAAGAAGAAAACCCAGTGACTAAACAAGAAAATTTATTTTTTCATTTATTGGGTTGCTTTTGTGGGCATGTGAGCACAGAAGCAACAATACAATTGTGGCTTTATGACGTTTGCATAAGTATGGAGCTCCTCCATGAACTTGACTTATCTATGACTTGAGGGTGTAAATATGCACTTATATGACTTTGAATTGGATTAGTGATGAATTTGTGATGAAATCTCAGTTCTGATATTTGCATTTATGGAATTTGGCAGATACCCTTATCCAGAGCGACTTAAATTTATCATTTTCATACAACTGAGCAGCTGGTGGTTAAGGGCCTTGCTCAAGGACCCAACAGTGGCAGCTTTGTCGTACTGGGGCTTGAACCCCCTGACCTTCAGATCAGTAACCCAGAGCCCTAACCATGGAGCCACCACTGCCCTGATATGTAAATAGGTGTGAGAAAGAAAGAGTGTCCTTTCAAGTTTGTGCTACTGCATTTAAGACTTGAATTCAATTTTGTGCCAGACTTGGGTTTAGGTGTGATGATTGCAATCACATGAAAGTTGAGACGTTCTGACATTCTAGTGAGGTGTTGGTGTGAACATTTGTGTTCTCGTGTAACAAGTTCACTCTTGTTAAATTTTGTTATTTATTCATATTATATTATCGTGCAGTTTATTTTTCATAGTAAGTTAAAGCTCAATTTTGTCTCTCCTGTGTGCAGATTACAGGAGCTTACAGTATGCACAGAGGACACCGTAGATGTTCATGACATTGAGCTTATTCAGTACATCAATGTTGACTGCTCCAAATTAAAGAGATTACTGCAGGGTAAACCAATATCTAATATTTGGCAGTATTTTTCTCTTTTGAGATGTATTTTCTTGAGTTTTTTTTCTTTCTCTGTGTAACACATGATGTCTGTATCTCAACAGAGACTGTACTAAAATTTAAAGCACTGAAGAAACCTGCGCAGCTCGCCGTCATCAACAGTTTGGAGAAGGTCTGTGAAAAAAAAAATAGTTTTCATTCCTGTAGAAGATAATAATGCAATGCAATAATGCATCATGTGTCAAGTTATTAAATTGTCCATCACGTGTCTGCTGTGTAGGCTTTCTGGAACTGGGTGGAGTATTATCCTGATGAATTTACTATGCTCTATCAGAGACCACAGGCTGATATGGCGGGTAAGATAAAATTCTTTGAGGTGTTAAATGCACAGATGAAGTGTTCATTTAGAAGCGTTCTCCACACAAGTAATCTGTGCTGAATTGTGGCGTAAACACTGTTAGAACCTGGTTTCTTTTTGATATATTATAGTAGATATATTGCGTAGTTAGAGTATATCTGGTAGTTCTCACAGTGCATTGGAATTAATTCGAACCAAAACAAGTCCAATCAGTATCATCTGGTTATATTAACGTGTCTTGTATCAATGATTTTCATGACTTGAGAATGTAAATGCTTCAGAATGTATTTCCTGTACTGGGATTTAAAGATGTCTTGAAGTGTGATTAATGACAGACGAATTGTAGCAAGGAGCACTGTGTACAGTGTGATGTTTTTCAATTGCACAACCATGTTTAGGGTGGCACGGTGGCGTAGCGGTTAGCACGTCCACCTCACAGCAAGAAGGCCCTGGTTCGATTTCAGTGCTCGGGTATTTCTGTGTGGAGTTTTCATGATCTCCCCATGCTTGCATGGGTTTCCTCTGGGTACTCCAGTTTCCTCCCAAGGTCCAAAGAAATGCACATGAGGCTAATTGGCTATTTTAAATTGCCTCTAGGTGTAAGTGTGAATGGTTGTGCATTTGTTGCCCTGCAATGATCTGGTGAGCTGTTCAGAGTGCACTATGCCTTCGCCCAATGTCGGCTGAGTCGTTGAGATGACATCCATTTTGAGTTCTCTTCTGTGTAAGACGTTGGCTGGACGTTAAATGAAGTTCATTATATTTATTTCTATGTTAAGAGTTTCAACTATCTAAACAGTGCACTAGGAAGACACTGACCTATTCTGTGTTCCATTTCTCTTTATGATATTTTTTGGCTTTTTTTTTTTTTTTTTTTTTTTTTTTTTTCCTTGCACCACAAACCCCCCCTCCTTACTTTTTAGTCTTTTGGCCTTCAACTTGTTTTTTTACCCTTTCCCCCACCACACTCTTTCCTTT
>JBCNYH010000013.1:15779223-15803267 GCA_039654325.1 Tandanus tandanus
AAGAAATCCCTCAAACATCTCACAGTTGAAACGATTCTGCATTGAGGAGTGGGACAAACTTTCTTCAGACAGATGTCCGAGACTATCTATATTACTTGCATTTCTCAGTATTGTTAAAATTGAGATGAAATATTCATAGATGAAAAATTGTTACAAAAATACACAGGCTTTGATAGGGTGTCCAAATTTTTTCAAATGACTGTATTTGTTTATTATGCTTCTGCAATATTATTGGCTGATTAGGTGTACATGAATGTGCAGGTGTATGGGTGTGTTCAATAAAATTGAGTGTAAAATATATATTAGTACTTTATGTTTATTAAATATTTCTAAGATCTTGTGTATATACATCTGGTCACATGGAAAACAGTTGCATGAATGTTTCACTTTCTCATGCTTGAATTTTTTTGTCAGTGATTGATTTCCATGCTTGTTTAATTCTCCACCACAACTTTAAAGGGATCTAAATAAATTTTTTCAATGTGCAATATGTTATTTCACCTGCATATTTAAAACACTTTATTATTAATCCAGAACTCATAGACGTCAAAGGAAGAAATCTGTTGCATACACATATTTGTCATGTGTACATGTAAAGTGTATGCTGTGTTTTAATTTAAGAGGCTTTATGCTTCTACAAACTTGTAAAACAAGTCTAAATCCCCTTGACACCTGGTAGTAACATGAATACTGGGTGAAATGGATAGCGCCGAATACAGGTGTGAAGTCGTCAAATGAGTTCTGAAGAGCAACTGGGATCTGATTTGGTTTGTATACATTCTGAAATGGTCAGACTTACGTATTGTATCTAGATTCTTTTAGCAGTGCGCATGCGAATGCAATATGGCCGCATGAAAGCAACTCCCAGTCATGGCCTGTGTTTTTAAATAGCTGTGTAATAGCTTACATTTAAACTATTTTATATAACAAATATATTTTATTACACTTAGTTGGTATGAATGAACACTTTCAATTCCATTCAAAATCTTAAACTTTGCAGACAGAAAATACAGGCTGCAATAAAAAATAGTTTTGCTGCTTTTAATTATATAAAGTTATTTGCCTACATTAAATGTGTCTATTTATTTTTTGGTCGTCGCATCTTTTATTTGTTTTTTAGCTCTATGTTTTTCTGTAAGCTTGTTGGTCTCAGCTGCAGTACTTGCACCATGATTCGTTTGCTTTTTTTTTAACTGGCTGAGCAACATCTGCTTTAATATTTCACAGTTACAAAGCTGATACATGGAGTGTCTGCATCGTGTTATTGACTTTTGCTTTCTCATAATGCTTACTCACATGACCAGACATTGAGTGACCCTTTCACTGTAACATCTAAGGACTCCCAAAATTTTTACATGGTGCAAGTTTGTATTTAAGTATTAGTACAGTATTAGACTCTAAAATTGTAATATTATATTAATTAGTCTTCAATATACCCTTAATATATTTATTTGGCATATTTCCCAATCAACATTTTGGGCAGTGGTGGCTTGGTGGTTAAGGTGCTCTCTTACTGATCCGAAGGTCAGGGGTTCAGGCCCCACTATTACCGAGCTGTCACTGCTGTCCCCCCAGTGCAGCTAACTGGGTTATCAAAGGCCAGCCATGCCTCTCACTGTCTGTGGTGAAAGCCATGTAAAAGATCCATTGCTGTCTTTCATAAAGAGTAGGCCATTGTATTGCCATCAGTGTGTTTCTGGATTAAGAAATGTTGGATTCAAAATGGTTCTCGTCTTGGATAGAACTGAAAAATTGTTGGCTGGACATAAAACTCACTCACTCACATTTTGGTCAGTGGTATGTTGACTTGCTGGACATGTGATAGCGGCCAAACAGCGCAAGAACTGCATTACTTCCTCCTGCTGCAGAAAAACAACGTTCTTTGAAAACTGATGGAAATAATGTTGGTGTTTATGTGAATATGCAGTGGGGAAGTGAAATATGATCACATGTAGTCACACAAGACACATGTGGAGACAAAAATGAATGCCAAGTGTATTTGGTCATACTTAAAGCTGTCGTAATCACCCAGTACACATGTTAATAGCAGATGTGAAATAAGATTATTTTTCTGTGACCATCTGTGGATTTTTAATTGTCATTGTGTAGGCCTAAGTATTTTATAACACTGAATATTAATGTTAATGTATAGAAAATGTTGAACTTGAGAGTTTTAATCAGTGCATCAGCTTGTTGCAATAATATGGCTTGTTCAAATGGTGATACAAGCATGAAATTTGGTACAGACGTTCACATGGCACTACTCTATCAATAAAATAATAACATTGGCCATTAGATTTTTTTAAAAAGGCCCCTTTTCTGCCAATCCAAAATTGTTTAGTTTTCACTACACAGAGCTTTCACCGAAGACACCTCACATGAAATGTGCGCACGACAAGGGATGAAAATAATTTTTCTTTTATTATATCAACACCAAACTATTAAGTTCACTCCATTCAGTTTTAGAAAATTGGAGTTTTGACATAGTTGCTAGATTCAATTTTTAAATTTCTTCTTTGATTTCTAAAGTGTATAACATGAAAATATCACATATTATTCCACATAGGAAAATAACAAAACTCTAGAGAATTCAAATTTTAAAAAACTGTGGGTGCCATCTTGAATATTGGCAATTCAACATGGCCGAGGTAATTTCCTTAAAAAGATTATTCCAAATAACACTTGCGTGTCATTTTATGCTTGTATCTTAAAATTAACTGTTCAGTGATTATGCACAAAGCAGCTCCACAGCTATTCATACCTGAGAACCAAGGGAGGAAACAAACTTTTTATCATATGGTAATCACTGTAATATTGGCCAATCAGAACTCATACATGCAGAAGAGGGCAGATTCCTCTGAGTATGTTACACTGGCCCATAATGCAGCATGAGTAGCAGTTTGAAACGATGCAATTGGCTAAATCCGCGTGTTAAATTCAGGGACACTGTAGTTTGAATTTTGCTTCAGATTCACTGGTCAATGTTTAACTTGGGTTTTGATTCATTCATAATCTTTATTGACAACTTTTATTTTCCCCATCTACAACAAAACCCTGTCTTCCATCTCTATGCTATCATGTCTGTTTGGCCATCAAACTTTGTCTTTCTTCATTGTTTTGGTCTTCCAATCCTAGGGCTTATTACATATTAAGTCTCTTGGGGTGGGGGTAAAAATGGGTTTAACTTTGGCAGATGTTGAGGTATTTTGTAAACATTTCTCTGGTCCTGTATTTCTCTCCTCTCTTATTGCATTGTTCTTACCTCAAATTTTCCCCTTCTTTTTTTATTCCTTCATCATCCATTCACTGTACGTCCATGCAGGTTGTGAGCCAGCGTTTTCCCCAAAACAGTATCGGTGCTGTTGGCAGTGCCATGTTCCTGCGCTTCATCAACCCCGCCATAGTCTCTCCTTACGAGGCGGGCATCTTGGATAAGAAGCCTCCTCCTCGAATTGAGCGGGGCCTTAAACTCATGTCTAAGGTGAAGCATTTTGCCAGTTTGTATTGCACTGTTACCATGCCAGTCCAAATTACTCATTTAAGACTGTTATTTCTCACAGATTCTTCAGAGTATTGCCAATCATGTTCTTTTTACCAAGGAAGAGCATATGAGGCCATTTAATGATTTTGTGAAAAACAACTTTGAGGCAGCAAGGAGGTATGTGTATGGGGAATTTTGTCTTGTGTCTTAATAGTTAAGTCACTTAACAGTCACTGTTCATATACCAATTATTTATTATTCAAATCTATAGTCTACTTTTTATATTAACATAATTTGTTAAATGATAAATTATCATTGCAATGCTTTTGCTGCAGTCATTTCAAAATGATGTGGCATAAATTGTATTGGGCCACTTTTGAGTTAATACTGCATGTTTGAAAGTCACATTGACTGTTACTGTTTGTAAGAAATGCACGAATGGATCAGTGCTTGCATTCAGTGAGCTGTGTTTACCTGCATTAAGTTCCACAGAAAGGAAAAAATAGAATAGGAACATATTTGAGTAGATATGAAATGAGCCATGGTGTGTCTAGTGGAATCACAAGCATTGTTTAGAGTGGCCAAGATTAGATGCGGTGACTGGATGCTGTAGCTGTATCAGGTGAAAGAATGTAGAAGGTGAAGTTGGCTAAAGTCAAAATGCACTCTGTCGCATGCACCTGAGATGGCAACAGTTTTCAGTATAATTTTTCAAAAACAGAATAAAGGGGGGAGGTCCCAAATCTAAGATCTTGAAAGCTATTTTTTGACGTTATATTTTAGAATTCTTTTCCAGAAAAAAAAATCAATATCATTAGAAACTTTAAAGTCTAAAAATTATAAAATATGTTAAAAACCCTTTTTGATTTAAATATATTTTAATTGTAATTATTTTGCAAAACATCTTTTTTTATTCTTGCCGGCCTTAACTTGCCGAGTGTGCGATGAATGAATTTTAAAACCAGAACGTTGTTTGTGCCAAGTCGGTCCTTTCGCCGCCCTCTCACGGCAACTATTGTAACTACATCATGTACATCTGCGTACTTGCCCGTCGGATGTTGCTGCATCCATCCGCTGTTTCACATCCAGCATCTACATAGTGGCTTGCGAGACTATCAGAAGTGATGCTATCGGCATGTGTGTCAGAACTGGTAAATACATGTATTTGCTTTATTTGTTTTTATTTTTTTAAAGTAGAGATCAGATTTGATTCTACATGCAGACATTCTCCACCCTGAGCTCAAGGCAGCAGCATCAAAAGCTACCTGGTGGTCCAGTCACTTTTAATAACACTCTCAGAGGCAAGGTGAAAGGGAAGGTCTATGAAAGAATTTTTAGGGCAACCTCCTTTTTGAATGGGATGGAAAATGTTGTCAGTATGTGTCACTGGTCTGTTTAAAGAAGTAGTTTCAACAGAATATACATGGTATGAAAAGCGCTACATTGCCATCAGCTCCGGACAGACTCGTGTATTCAAATGGTCAAATGTTTAAATCAAAGCACTAGTTTGGGCTACTTTAAGAAATATTTTTATTTTACCCTTTCTTGTATTCTTATTCTGTTGTGCTGTTAAATAAAAAATTAAATACCTGTTCTTTAAATGATTTTTTTACCTCCTGTTGGGTTTACATAATAGATATCTGCCAAACAAGGCATAAAAAAAAGAATGGCCTAATGGGTAAAAATTTAATTCTTGTAAGCTTTCAAACTACAAGCAGAACATTTCTGGGAAATTAATATTGGTGACAGATATGTTATGATTGTCCTCTATTACTAATAAACTGTACCGGTGCAGAAAAAAAAAGCTTAGTGATCAATCCCTAATTTAATTAGATGCAAAAGAAACACAACAAGAATGGGTCTTAGATGTCACCATCAGCCTCTTGCACTTTAAGTAATCGGCATTGGCTTTAAAAACATTAATTGATTTCCAGTGTTCTGTTCATGAGCTGTAATTGCTTATTCTGAACCTCTGCAGATTCTTCCTGGACATAGCATCTGACTCCCCTCCTAGTGATTCAGTGAATCATAGCCTGTCCTTCATCAGTGATGGTAATGTGCTTGCCCTGCACCGTCTGCTCTGGAACAACCAGGAACGGATTGGGCAGTATTTATCCAGCAACAGGTATGTTAACACACTGGATGAGGGGGAAAAATGGTCAGGCATGTGGCATATTTTAAAGGATAGCTGAGAAAAGAGTAGCATTTTTCAGGCATCACGTGTAGCTGAGTCCAGTCTACTACAAAATAAAACTTATTCTGCTACCTCATGTAATTGTAACGCTTTTAAATATGCATAGAACATGTACTCTGACAGACTGCATTTAAAGTTATTTGATTTCCCTCCAGTCTCTTGGCCTCAAACTTTCGTCCAGTTCTTTTGTATCATCTCTGTTCCTCTTTCCTTAAGTGACTGTGCCCTTTAAACAGTGTAGCCTGCTTGCATTTCTGCTTTCTGATGAAAAAGCTGTAGCTACAGATTTGCCCTAATCAAGGGAGATTTTGTACTAATATTCTGTAGTATTAAATAATATGAAAAATGTTTTTCCAACATTGGCAAGCAAACCATTTAATATTGTGTGTTCAGTGTTGAAGTTTTCTCTTTGAACGTTTTTTTTTTTTTAATATTAGCCATTATAAGGTTACACTCGATTGAAGTGTTGATTTGCATTTGGTAGGGATCACAAGGCTGTTGGTAGACGACCCTTTGATAAGATGGCAACACTCCTGGCCTATCTCGGCCCCCCTGAGCACAAACCTGTAGCAGACACTCACTGGTCCAGTCTCAACCTCACCAGTTCCAAGTTTGAGGAGTTCATGACCAGGTAAATCCCTCCTGGTTCTGCAGCCACTTCTCCACAATTACTATTTTACCATTCTAAAAGTCTAGACATTTCATGTAGGATTTTAGGAGAAGCAACAATCAGGTGGGTGGAATGAACCAGTTAAAAAATAAATAAATAAATAAAAAGCACCCTGGCCATTATTTTTCCCCCACTGCAGACCGTTTACGAAACGTTGCAGAGAAGTTACATTTTAGTTTTTTTTTTTAAGCGTCACCAAGCAACACAAATACATATCCTTTGTACTTGGCTGGTACAATGGGAAGGAAGAAGTGGAAACAATGTCATTATAGTTCGAGGGTGAGTGTCATGTGAGACACCTTTTCCCCCCCACATGAGCCTAAAAGGTGCTGTGACTTTTTCTGTATGCTGTGAAAGCAGCCAAAGCATACTAAGGACTTGAAGACTGCATATATAAAGGTTTAATTCTGAAGGTCAGGTACCAACTCTAGATATGAAAGCTTTTCTACCTATCCATTCCACATATCCTCTTGCATGCAAATGAAAATTAACTTGATTTTAAGCTGCACGTTGATTTAAAAAATCCTTAATGCAAAGTCATATTCAGTATGTTTGTGCATTTAGTGCTTTCCTTAAGCGTAGCATCTATTGCTATTGTATTAACACTAATTTCACTTTTTGAAATATTGTACCACAGAGATTAGTATGAAGTGCTTTATTTCTGTTTGTAGTGTTTATAGTACTTGGGATAATGGGATAAATTTAAGGTGCCCCGTTAACTACCTTTGTGTCTCTTTTTTATTTAATATAGTTTGAAATTTAGTTTGTTGGACCTGCTTATTAAGTCCAACGGCCCAGTGAAAGTAGTCATAAAAATTTCATATTCACAGGCACCAGGTCCACGAAAAAGAAGAATTCAAAGCTCTGAAGACGCTAAATATCTTTTACCAGGCAGGAACATCTAAGAATGGCAACCCTGTCTTCTATTACATTGCTCGAAGGTAAGATTTGTAGGCTCGTTACACTAGAATTTGGTCTATAATAAAACCTTTCGGAACCATCTGTGATGTCTTTGATGATGAGATTTGAGTTGTAGTTTTATTTTTATACGTAGTTTTAGTGGATTATTCACAGTGTGGACAGATTTGCTCTCTTCCATTAAAACCCTGACTTACTGAACCAAACTTATGAAGATGTTTGCAGTTATAACACTGGCTGACCTCGTGAAATTATAGTATTTTGTGGAATAATATAGTGTATCATGGATCGCTTGTAACATATAGGAACAAAAAGTTTAAACAGTTGTGCAAGGGGTTTGTGTTTTTGCCCAGATTTATTTATCTAGTGCTTAAAAAAAAAATGTCTAAAAGTTTGGAAACCTTTTTAGAAAATCAAAGGCTTTTTGCCAATTAACAGTCCATCTAATTGTGCTATATTAAATCACTAAATATATATTTTTTACTAATGAATGGAAACATTCAGTTAAATGGCTTGGTTGCATGATAACAGTCACGCTAGAGTTTGTGACAGATTATGGCCTGTAAAAAAAAAAACACAGAAAAACCAAACCCTCAGTCAATAGTAACACTTGTGTCATGGTTAATCATGCATATAGTAATTTGGTCTGTACTTCGTGCTAGAGTGGGACCAATGCGACCAAATCATTTTCAACTGCAACTAAACATTTTTATTGGACACAACGATGTGACTGCTACTCAGCAAGAATTTTCCATGTGTCATTTATGAGTAATAGATACTCATATTTTCCACGAAGGTGTGGGCGATCATCTACAGCTGTATCTTATGCAAGGGAATACCAGCCTATATATTAATTGGCCATGTGGAGGTGGCCATACTCAACACACACACACATGTACTATGTATTGTACCATTGCACCAAAAGGCATGATGAGCACATAAATTCTGTGTTGGCGCATCTAAATATCAATGCTAGGCATACCAATGTAAACATTTTGTGTGAAGCTATGCATATCATTTTAGTGGAGAATTTTCCTTGGTGCTTATATGATTGTAAATTATGTTGGATTTTCCCTAAGATGCTGGAATTATAAACGGGGGTTTAGAGCAGTACTGATTTTTGTGCTTGGGTCAGTTTGGGTTACAGGCATTTTGCAGGCTGTAGTGTAGTCTTTATTGCACATGCCAGAGAGGGGAGAAAACAAAGTGCTAAATACATTCATATGCTGCTATATTTTTGGTCTCTGCACACTTCCTTGTGCAGTCAGCCTTAGCGCATAATATCCTGTGAGATGAACAAACTTGTAAGTGTTATACTCAGTGGCATTCCTCCTTTCAGTTTTTTTGAGAT
Source organism: Tandanus tandanus (assembly GCA_039654325.1). NCBI lineage: Eukaryota > Metazoa > Chordata > Actinopteri > Siluriformes > Plotosidae > Tandanus > Tandanus tandanus. The sequence continues at coordinate 15,787,838 of JBCNYH010000013.1, forward strand.
TTAAAAGATTTTGATTTTTATATTTTTTCTTGGATATTGTAAGATGATGTACTAAGTGTGGGAATAAATGGCAGAGTTGGTACATGCACTGACACTTAGGTGGCTTTTTGTTTCATTTTGAAAACACTGCTCGAAATTGTCTCATATGGCACCGTCCACAATTATTGCCACCCCTGATAAAAATGCCTTAAAATAAATTATTATTATTATTATTATTTTTTTTATTGTAGGAGCCTATCACTCTGAATTTTTTTTAAAATGTCTGACGTTTAACTCATTTGAATTTAAAAAAACAAATCCGTCACTAAGAAATAATTATTTTTAATAAAATCACCTGTGCCACAGTTATTGGCACCTCTAAAAATTTCTATAAAATAAATGTAATTGAAGCATTTGTTGTCATTTCTACTTGTTATTAAAGCTGATCACAGTATATAGGAACTTTTATTTAATAATTAATGACTTGAATGGCCTGTTTCCCTGGGGTATAAATATGACGTAACACAGAGGCCTATTTTCCACTCTTCAACATGGGAAAGACAAGAGAACATGCTATTTAAGTCATGCTGATGTGTGCTGATCTTCATAAGTCATGTAATGGCTACAAGAAAATAGCGACTCGCATAAATTTGCCCATATCCACAGTCAGAGCAATAATTAAGAAGTTTAAAACAACTGGAACAGTGACAAACAAGGCTGGAAGAGGACCCAAGTTTATCTTGCCACCACACACAGTGAGGAGGATGGTAAGGGAAGTAAAAAATTCTCCACAGCTCGCTCTTAGAGAACTGCATCAAAGAGTGGTATCTTGGGGTTGCAAAATCTTCATAACAACCATTAGATGCTATCTACATGCCAATAAGGCATTTAAGAGTGAGTGGTTTTGTGAAACACTCTGTCTTGCATATTTACTTTGATTTTCAGTCTGTGCATGTGAGAGTTTAAAAGAAATAGAATTGCCTAATTGTTGTGTCCTTTTGACCTTGGTTATGTCTTTGTTAGCATTGCCTGCTAAATGACCCATGCAGAAGTATATTAGAAAGATAATATCTTTTATCTTGATAAATATTGGATAACTTCACCAAGGGGGAGATTGGTCGTGTGCGACTGTGACTACAATAACTCTAAAACTAATAGATGGATTTCCACAAAATTTTAACCAAATATGGGTCTTGGGCCAACAAGGAACTGATGAATTTTTGGGAGTGATATGGGTCCGGAGCCAGGAAGGTTTTTTTGCTGTAAGCAAACTCTCGCGAGACTTTGGGTTAACCCTGATGGTGACGCCTTGCTGTTTGAGTGCAGAACTTTAAACTTTTTGAACTCTGTAACTAATTCTTTTCTGAAATTTCTTCCTACACTGAATCTCCTGCTTCGCATCAAAACCCGACTGCATCATCTGATGACCTGAATCATTTGGAATAACAATACACTGACAGTTGTTTCAATACTATCTGAACAAAAACAAAATAGCCGCTTCTAGAATGGATAAATCCACCCCTAGCTTCAAATGATGCCGAACACGGTCACTTTCAGCAAAGATACAGCATTACTTGCCACCTCTCTAATATACACAGTTTATAAAGCCTGGATAGAAAGGTTTAGATGTAGCACTACCTTGGTGGAGGTCTGCACTCTCTGAGTGTATTTCAGGTTTTTAAAATAGACCCAGATTGCTTCGAATTTGCTTAATTAATTAAAATACTTTCCATCTAATTTTTTTATTTTAGCCCCTATGTCCTCTTTTTATGTACCTGTTTAATAGAAACACACACATTAAAAAAGATGCGAAAACACTGGTTTGGAGCCCCGATAGATAGATTGATTGATAGGAAGCTGATCTTGTTGAGCTTATCCAATATACTAGTTTATCATTGTTTTCCCACATCAATCTGGGCTGCCTGTGGTTAGTGGACATGACGATGGGTGTTGCACAAAAACATATGCAACAAAAAAAGTTAAGATTGTTTGGTGACCGGTTTCTTAGGTACTCTTCAGTCTTAAACTCTTTCCATTAGCATAAATGCTGTCGAGTTAGAGAATTGTAATAGCACCTGTTTCCAGTTTTAGTAACAATGTTTTGGTATTTTTTCTGGCAAATGTGTTGAGTTTTTTTTTTTCCAATATGTCTACAGACCAGCAGAAGTGTGCTTTGTACTCATAGTTCGTAAGTGTGTTGTGCAACAGTGATAACAGGTTATCACAACATATGTACACCAAGCTTTTTTTTTTTTCTCTAAACAGCCATCTGAAGCCATTTAAAGCTAAATACCCTCCATTAAGTGTACAAATTCTTGCTCATTACTCATAGACTTCCTGAAACGATCATGCTTGTAATACTCACAGTAGTGTTTGAACCCAGGAAATGGGTTCATATTTTGAGAATATGTACATTTACGTGAGTAATCCTATCATGTTATATGTATATAAATAATAAAAAGCTAACCCTAGCCCCTTTGTGAAGCATGAATGCGTTAACTATATTGTTAATACTGATTTGTACTCCTATATAAAATATTTTGCTGCTGTTAAGTAATAATGTTTTAATTTAAAAAAAGAAAGGAAGAAAGAAAGATTGCCTAAAAACCCACTTGAATAGCTGAACTTTTTTTCTTGTCAGGGGAAGATTGCCGCCATGTCAGCAAATGCTGCTTAGCTCTTACAGCACCATTACCTAGTGCTAAGTGCCTGTGTGATCTTTAGGATCCTGTGGGGAGTTTGGAAATCTCTTACTGAAGTGACTTTTTATTATAATTATTATTATTATTATTTTTTTGGTAAGTAGAGGCATCAAGAGAAAATCACAGGACAGCATTAGACCACCAAGTGCGCCACCTAAGCATGGTATTTTTAAGACTGCTGAATCTGTTTAGAGCCAGTCCAAGCACAGCACATGCAGCAAACATGTTCAAGATCATTTGTTTGCTGATTTTTTTTTTTTTTTCAACGATACCTTTATTTCTCATTTCAGTCAAGTGTCTCTTGCTTCCTTGATCTTTGTATGATTTAATAATTACTATTTAACGGTATTTTACATATAGGTGATGTCATGTATAACCTTGAAAGTGTTATCCTATATGAAAATAACAGTAGACTGCATTCCAGATGTTTAAATTTTATATTGTTCCTATGGACGAGCATAATACAGGAGAATTTTTTTTTTTCACTCTGTTGCTTTAAGTATACATTTCTATCAGTTTGTCAGGATAACTATGTATGACAGACATACTGCATAGAAAATAGTGATCAATCTGTTTGAAGCATACAGAATATGTGGCTGAGAAGCCCCTTCACTTGCTGCAATTTTGGACATCTGGTGATTGCAGATAAAGAAATCTGTAATGCATTTTTTTTCTCTTTTGACATTCGGGGCTAACCAATTTCAGAATCAGTATCTGTTTGCAACTTCACTTTGTAACAGTACATAGCAAAAACGTAATCCGAGTCTGACATTCACTGTATGAAGAAATCACACGTGGCTATCAGCTTTCGACACTTTTAGGCAGTTTGACTGTTTTTACGGTTTGTTTTTTTTCCTCTCTGTTTGGTACACTTGCTCCTTATCCCACATGATCTTTGCAGTAAAATAGCCAAGGCAAGGCAAACATTCCACGTAATTTTTGAAAAATATACAGCTGTTGAAAAATTGAGAAGATTTTTAATGGTGGTAACATAGCTATATCTAATGGTTTTGTTTTATGGTCCAATAGCTGCATGAATTCTGCCAGTTGAGGTATCAATTTAGCCACAGCAATGACAGGGTTTTCCCAGACCTCCACGTGTACTGTAGAGAATTCCCATAGAGTCAGTAAAGGCAAACTTTGGAGCTATAAGCTAAGAAGTTTAGAACCTCCTTTTGACCTTCCTTTTACATCCATAAAAGTGTGGCCTTGTTTTTAATCCAGAGCAACCCTAGCTCCGAGGAATTTTCAGGCTAGATGGGAAATCAGAAGGTACTGAAGATGACTACTGTGCCCAATAGGTTTAACGTGACAGTATGAAGTTTGCGGGGATGGATTTGGATGCTAGTGCTGCGAGCTCTGCCAGACACTACCTTTTTGGTGCTTTGTGTGTGGATTGTTGTGCTTGTCTGGGTTGAAAGACTGTACAAGGCAGAAGTGAGCAATCCCACATCCTTGGTCAGTCCTCGCTCAGGTGATCCAGAGGAATTCTCTCTGCTCCAGTTGTATTGAAAGTTAAGCACTGCTGATTTGGACAAATATTCTGAAGTGACCGCATGCATATGTAGTTGACCTCGAGTGTCCGCTCCCTGTGGAGGTTCAGTGTATGAGGCAGAGTGCCGGGTTCTGGTTGTGTAAAAATGGGCTTCCCCACATGTAGGATTGATGTAGCAAGGGCACCCCAACACTTTTGCTGGGGTCTGCTGCACCCAGTTTAGTAGATGTGTGATGTTTTCCTCATCCTCACATGCCCAGGGGTTATCCCCAAGTGAAAGCAGTTGCAAAGATTGCAGTTGATTGAACACACCCTCACTCACTGAAGCAAAGCGATTGGAATGCATGTAAAATCGGGACAGCCTGGGGAGCCGGTCGAGTGAGCCGGGAAGAATCTGTAGCAGAAAGTTGTGGGAGAGGTCCACTATCTCCAGATTGTAGGGCATGTTAGTTGGCACAGTCCAGAATTTGTTATGGCTTAGGTTGAGTGCTCGCAGACTGGGTAGTGTGTTGTTAATGAAGACCACACGCTCTAACTGGTTGTTTGATAGGTCCAAGGATTGCAGGTTCCAGTGGTAAGCAGTGTCGTTTTTCTCGAGGTGGCGAATGCGGTTTGCCGATGCATAAATATTCCACAATGCCCGCGGCAGGCCAGCTGGAAGGTGCTTGAGATGGTTGTGGGAGATATCCAGAGTTCTTAGGTGGGCAAAGTGGCCGAGGACTCCATCTAAGTCTTGAAGCCGGTTGTGGGACAAGTTGAGGAAATTAATGTTGTGCTGAAGACTGTTTGGTAGCAGTAAGAGACCCCGTGCAGAGCAGTCCACTACTCGATGTCCCCTGCCACAGGAACACATCGGGGGACAGATAGCCTGCACAGACACTGCACATAGCACCAGGAGCAGCAGGCAAGCCAGCATAGATGCAGACATTGTGTGAGCTCTCCTACAAAATAAGATCATTCAATTATAGGACATCATAATGGATAGATAAAATTTTAGGATTACTGACGTGTTTTCTTGCATATACTGTATTGTAAATTGGATATTTACTTACTTTGTATGGTTGAAGAGAGAGCAATGTATGGAAACAAAGCTAGAACATGGATCTGCTGGTTTGGCCTTCTCGGCTTAAATCAGTTTGTTACTACCTGAGCTGTAATAAGAATTCATATGTCAAAGGATTCGGTGTATAATGTTAATGTCGACTAGGGTGCCCATTAACTATTCTTTATTTTGTCCTTTTTTGATTACTCCCCCTCTTGTAGTCTTAGGGATGTGCATGAGCTGACGTGTCACGTTATGTGGTTCAACCCCATGTCCAGCGTTCTGCCTTGTAGCAAAGTTATGTAACCTGTAAAATCTGTCTTTAGCCCTGTTAGATGGTATTTACCTCCCTCCTTTACAAGTGACATATTTGTGTTCCTCTGTAGTGAAAATGTATAATCTGTAATCTTGGTGATTAAGATATAAACTCCAAAAATTCTAAACAAAAACTTGCTGAAGACTCCTATTTGAACCGGGGTGCTCTATATGTTAATTCCAGGAGCACATGTTTATTCAGGAAGATGTGCAGATATTGTATGAAAAACTAAGTGTCTTAATATAGCTCAGTAGTTTAACATGGGTTTAAAGATCCTTTGATATTGCAGTAAAGCCAGCCTCATGTTTATGCAGAGCACATCTAGGGAAATATCAAGTATATTTCTATAAGGTCCTATTGGGGTGTTTGTGTAGGCTGTATCCGTTTTGCAGATTTAGAGAGAAGGGAACAGAGCACCTCAGTGCTCTCTTATGCTAAGTCTCTGGCTAAAGATTGAGTCCCTGCCAGAAACTACTCTCTACTGCTGTTTCTACTGCAGTGAATGTGTAGAATTTAGTCTGGTTATCGGCATCTGTCCTTTTTCTTGTTATCTGCCATCTAGGGACAGTGAAAATGTACTGTCCAGATTCCACTATATGCCAGTCTGGTGTTCTGGAAGTTTCTTCTCTTCCTGACCAACCAGAATGTGTAATATGGACTGTATATAGGCTATAAATATGTTAAGCCATGCAAGCTTATTTATTCGGTATAAAGCTTTGTCCTTTGTGCATATCAACCCTGAATTTGGTTAATATTGAAATGCCTTACCTTGTCTTTTCCATCACTTTTCTCTCATTTATCATTCTTTCTTCCAAACACTCCAGTCTCTTCTTCCGAGCTCTCCTCTTATCTAGAGCAGCAGAGCACAATTTCTGCCAATGTCTTTTTCTTTTTTTCTGCTACTCTGCATGGCAGGTTAATCCTTTCTCACCCAGATTCGGACTCTTTCCCTGTCTTCTGTTCTCTTTATATTACCCCCTCCGTCAGGCTCATTGCTTCGCCTCCCTTTTTCCCTTCTCAGTTGCGCTAAGCATTAATGAGTTAATGGGTGGTTCTCCTGTCTCACCCATGTCCATACCTGGGCATGGCGGTGCTGTAGTGGTGAGCCAGCCTCTGATGGCTCAAACCCCAAATACTGCAAGCTGCTCATCCCAGCAGCATCTGAGCTTGTGGAAAGTAGCGAATGAGCAGGAGGAGGGAGGTGGGAGAGAGAGTGGAGAAATGCAGCATAGAGACAGGCTGCTGCTGACAAGGTTTGGGCGTGGGGTGGGGGGGGTTTGGGGAGAGATGGGACTGCTGACTGTGACTTTTAAACACAACCAGTGTGCTCAATAAAATCATCTCTCTTTATTCCTTCCTTTTTCCTTTCTTCCTACACAATCATGCTATTTTTCTCCAGTATAAACACATTTACTGGGTTTTTGTACACACCAGCACATAGGAATACACTAACCTTGACTGCACTGCAGTGGCACCACTAGTGTGAATAACTACTATGTATGACACATCACATCATTTCTTTTTTCCCCCCCAGCCACTCACTTATCTTGGCTTGTGTGGCCCTGTAATCATGACACTCAGAATTGTGCTTTGTTTAATACCCTCTTGGTCTGTTTGTGGAAATTATTTAACATTTTAATTATTACATAAATTGCACTAAACTAAATTTTTTTTATATGAAAAAAGGAACATTTTGGATCATTAAAAGTGGAGTCAGAAAGGTAATATAAGCACCCTTATTGTAGGATTCATAATGTTTCCCTCCCTTTTTAGAAATGTTCAGTAAAATATCTTCCTATAAATAAAATACAGGTCTCTGTGGGCCCTTTGTGCAAATGGTAGGAAAAAATGTGCTGCTGCCTCACATCTTCAATGTTCTCATTTCTATCTTGAGTTCAGGGTCCTGTTTGTGTGGTGATTTATGTTCTCTCTGAGTCTCATGCTTCCTTCCTTTCTGTCGTTTACTTACATTGCCCAAAAATATATAGGTGGATTGAACGTACTCACATTGTCCCTAGGTGTGAATGTGTGTGTTTGCCTTGTGCTCTGCTGTGGTCCCATTCTCCAGCTGTTTGCCCAGTGAGAGACTCCATATCCATAAATGAATGAATAATGAATGCCACTAGTACCCAGCCTCTTATGACAGGGCTGCAGCTCTCTGTACTTGTTGATTGTTACCTATTTATCCAAATAGCTTTCCCTCTTGCACTTAAGTGTTCAGAGCATCATGGTTCATCACGATTTGTGGGTGGGGTTTGGATAGACTACTCAACGTTAGTACTCAGAATGACTAATTATATCTTTAATTGGCACAGAAATTTTGCCTTTTTAGAAACCGTGCCATATATATGCCAGAATATAAAGTTCAGAATAAAGGTGCCTCGTGGTAATATTTAACACTGTGTTCAAAATTCACTGCTGATTAATATGCCTGCCTTTCAGGTTAAATCCAGAAGAGAGTTGTTAATAAATCCTTATAAATAATGTATAAATAATCACTTTTGTTTAAAATATTTTTGATCAGTGCTTCATTATTAGACTGTTTTATATATTTAACATGTTTTTATTGTAAAGGCCTGGGCTTTCATGCAAGAGCAAAGTGCAGTAAAATAATCAGTATTTGAAAGATTATGCTAAGGATTAGTTGTATATTTTTGGTAGTACATACTGTTAAAATTTAGTGGCCTTTCTAAATAATTTTAAAAGGAGTACTTGGCTTCCAAGATAAAATTACTCAACCTAGAAATGTATTTTATGAGAAACTACTTGATCTATCTATGAAACTGCATATTCATGTTGTGTATAATTAACAAGCATGCACCAAATGCAAAAATGTATTGATGTTGCTCAGTAGCTGAATAGAAATACTCCATTCAGCAACATCCACCGAGCCTGAAGCACATAATTGTTCTTAGCATATACTATACAGGAACATAAGCAAAAAAAAAAGCACAATAAAATGAAAGTTTTATGGTTTATTTTTGCATTTCTTTTAATGTATCGCATGACTGACACAGGTGATCTCCCGGTGCATGTGCAAGCAGGTACATAGGCTAAGAGCTTTGTAATGGTGTTTCTTTAAGCCCCATTCAGAGTTTTATACAAACTACACAGAAACAAAGAAAAGCAAACTGAAATAATTTTTTTATAGTTTATATTTACATAATTTAACTATGAAAAAGGCTGGGCAGGTGAGATCTGCATGTTCAAAGTTAATAACGCTGTGTAGCTAAAGGAGTCTTTTGGGCCTACTCATTCAGAGACTGCTCCAAGTGACCGTGACAAACTGTAAGTGTCCATCGTTTGGATTCAAGCAGTAACCACTGGGCATAATGTTTAATATTGCAGAGATAGCGAGCCAATCAAATTGTGTCGTTTCCCTGTAGTGTAAAATAAAATGCTACAGTGTACACCACCGAACATGTCATTCCCCCGTGTACAGGATTACTCTAAGATACCATCAACTCATTTCAGTACCTATAATGCAACTTACGGTACTACTACACTTACAATATAACTCACATTTCATCATGGTATAACCAGGGGGTGTGTACCGCTGTGGTTCTACCATGCTAAATGGTTTTTAACAGCAATATGTAGCTTGTTGATGCACCAGTGTGGTGTCCACTGACAATGGAGAAAATGAGCAGCTAACAGTTGAAACCAAACCTGTAAAATGTTACTAGTAATGATGTACAGGATCATACCTTTTTTTGTCCAATCACACGCTGTTGTAACACTGTTTCATATTGAGGGTGTCTTACCATCACTTTTTTTTTTTTTTTTTTTTTTTTAGTGCATTAGCACTTTTGTAACTGCAATCATTATTACTGAAAATTATTATTCAAGATTACATAATGCAAAACACTTTGTTAAGCCATTTTATTGCAATATAATCACACACTCATACTCTTATGATTACTGGATGATTTTAATATCGCAATTTTTACCTGCACTGTGTCAGTGCAAGCTTTTTCTGCAGTCCTTTTTAAGCCATGTTTACAGTTAATCCATTGGGACAAACATATACTGTAGGTATGTAAGGATTTTTGGCTGTTAGGCTTCATTTTGACTGTTGCTTAAAGCTAACAAATATAAGCTTCTGTGTTTTATAAAGCATTTGTAGTAGGCAATAATGATTAGGCATGATTTGGGGGCTCAGTTCATTATTTCATGGTGATGTTGGCTTGAACTGTCTGTATATTGCATAAAGGTCTTAAGTGCCACCATTTTAATCTTTCTTAACAATAATGGCTTTTCTTATCATGACCGGCTCAAATGGCACTTTAAATTCTATGGTTTTAGGCTTTATCACATATACAAGAACAGTGCATTTAAATTGTCATAGCCTACTGCTCAGTAGACCAGAACCTCTAGCCACTTACGTATGATTTAACAGCATTAGGAACTGTTTATTAAACAGACAGACCATTTAAAGTAGGCAGACAAACGCAGACATGCTGCTTTTGTGCTTAAAACACCCAACATCGACACTGCTGTAATTTACACCAAAATTGCTTCTTACTCTTTCAGACTCTGTCTTTTTCTCTCAACTCGTATCTGGTTTTATGTGCAGTGTCTGCTTTTCCCAGAGTAATAGTAAATTACATCCTATACATTCACATTTGCTCTTTGTTGTTTTAAAGGGTGTACTGTGATGTTTCAGTGCTGTTTACTAATAACGTCTATAAATCACATGGTTTCAGATTTACAGGGGTTTTCATATTTTACCTATGAACTCCTGCTGAAAAGGTGAACATTTACCTTAAAGATACTTTACTGATGACTTTCATTACCATTAGGGGATTTTTCCTACTTCTGTGCTTTGTGCGAATGTTTCATTTTTTTGCAAGGTTTCGCATTTTAAAAGCATACAGTATGCTGTTCGCTTTACTGTTAAATTTAGGTTGCTGGTGGATTTTCTGTGTCTCTAAGATTGTGCTGGTGGTGGTGGAGGAGGGTTGTTTATAGCATCTGATGATGTGGATTCGATATCCTTGTCCAGAGAAGGATTAAGATCCACATCTTCAAATGGTGTTGGATTGGTATTGTTTTTCTCTGCATGTGGAGATGGAATGATCTCATCAAGTTTGGGTGTTTTTTGAGTATCCTCATTGTTTTCAAGAGCTGGAAGATTGCTTATAGTCTCTTCGGCATTGGAGTCTGAAGACACCTCAGCTGGTGGACTGTTTGTTTCATTCTTCTGAATTTGGTCTGCTGTTGCGTTTCCATTTAGTGGTTGGGTGTTACATTGCCCGAATGTACTGCCTGCTTGAGTGTCCTCAAGGGGGACCCCCTCATCCATCGAGTTCAACAAAGAAAGTCGTTTGGAAAATCGCTGGGGAAGGAATGAGTGGAGGGAAATTCTTTTGGGCTCCTGACGGTGGAATGACCCACCATCATTGATTGTTGGTAAATTAGGATGCATATCGGCTTCGATGAATGGTGAAGGGCCAGCCCAGTCAGGATTATCTGTGTACTTTTTTGTCTTACGATTTTTTACCCAAATCATAACAAATGCTACAAGCATAAGAATCAGAATAGTACCAATCAAGGAGCCTACTATGGGTCCTGGGTGGATTTTTTTGTTGTTGGAGGGTTTTGGTATAGGAGATTCGGTGTTGATTTTTTGAGTGGTGGAGGTGCTTTCACTGTTTGGGTTGGGGCGATTTCTCTCACTGATATGGTCTTTTGTGGTTTCATATATTGCAGTTGTATTTGTGGTATCAGTAATACCAGTTGTACCAACCTTTGGGTCAACAGCTGAACTCAAACCAGTGGAAAGGCCAGTGGTGGTTGAAATGTTGTATGGGTAGGTGGCTGTGTCATTTCTTTCTTCATTGCTAATGTTCAAAGTTCCATTGGTAATAATGAGTGTTGGAGTATGTGTGATTTCTTTTTCTTGGGGAAGTGAAGACCATTTAGTAGTCAGTGTTCCTGTAGTCTCTACTTCTACTCCTGACTGATTAGTAATATCCCTTGGAGAACTTTGAAACTGAGTAGAATTGTCTGTAAAAATTTGTGGCGTGGAGTATTTCTCTGCAGATTTATTAGTTTTATCTGCTTGCGTGTATCTATCTAGATCTTTATTGGTGGAGTTAAAATTATGTACTGTTTGATGGTCATCTCTGTTGGTCGTGACCCCTTTCGAAATATCCAGTACCGGTGGTGGTGTTGTAATTCGGTCAGTCTTTTTTTGCATCAGTTCTGTCCTTAAAGGCAAGGACCTACTTTCTTCTGTAGAGATTGTCATTGCGTGGGTTAGATACGCACCATGACTCATACTTGTAACATAGTGCTCTGAGGTTTGTGGGGGTGATTTTAAAGATAAGGTAGTTTTGCTTTTCTCAGTAATATATTCATCTTGGTTTTTCAGAGTGAAACTGGTGGGTTCATTATTCCACATGGTGGTTTCATGTTTGGAACTCTCTTCATGCAGTGTGGTGTTGCTTGGGCTTTGGGTCGTTCCACCATTTGTTTTCAAAGTATTTTCAGAGTTTTTTGGAGAGGATGTGGCGAGTTCATCACCCCTTATGGTTGTTTCATGATAGTTTGATGCATCTTCCTGCTGCCTGGTGTAATTTGACATAAAGGTCACCTCACCAGTTAGTTTCCAGGGAAGTACCAGAAACAGTACACATGTACTGAGAATGGATTTCATGATGTCCTCTTCATAAATGATGCCTGCAAACTACCAGAAAATGTTTGTTAATAATCTTAGTTACTCATTATACCCCATGATACCTTAAGTAAAAGCATTTAGAACCAGCTGAAATCACTACTAGTTGTAAAATTGGGCGAGTTCCTAGGACATTAGTGGGTGTGTCATATGAAAATCACGTGTTGTGTGATGGATGTAAACCCTTGTCGTCGGGTTTGGAACATGTTAAAAAAAATTTACCTCAAAGCTAAGTCTTGACGTCATGTCTTTATGCTAGGTCTGTTGTATGATGCCTTACAATGTTCTGCTGCTGCGTTACCATAGATATACGAATTTTATACACATTTTGATTCATCTAATGTCCTCATAATTATAAGGTTTTTAACAGTAGTCTTATTTTTGCCCAATGTCAAACCCATGGGACTTCCTTATATACCCACAGGTTTTTTTGTTTTGTTTGTTATTTATTTATTTATTTTTTGTATTAGCCTTATCACTATCGTATGAGTGTATTTTCCCACAACAGCCGTACAACACATTTTCTATGTGAACATAACTATGCAGCTTTCAGGTCCACCTGACCCAAACCTACATCAGTCCCTTCTGTTGTTGGCCTGCTAAATTTGAACGACAAGAAAAATCTCAAGTTGTTTGTGAAATGGGCTTAACAAGTTCGGAAAGCATATATCTCCACTTGTGTAAACATTTATTAACCCAGATAGTGTCAAGCACCTTAAAACTAACTTGTTTCTATTTGAACGAAACACAAGAAAAGAAACTTGCTATGTAGTACATTTCTATTTTCTAAAAATTTAGGCATTCTCTTTGATTTAAACTTTGACAATTTAAATTAAAAAGGGAATTTTATTTATAGTAGCTGATGTTTTATTACACTCTTTCCTGAAACTGTATAGGAAGTGCTAGCATGTTGCAACAGCTATAACATGATTGTGTCATTTTCCTGTTTAAGTTTCCCCAGTGTAACAACTTTTACCACCGCACAAACATATGCTTGAATCTGATTCGTTGGTAGCTGCGCATCGTTATTGCATACCAGCATGGCTTAGATACTATTTTAAGTGAAAAATGGGGAAAAAAAAACTAAGAGTAATATTGATGTACTTGTTCTAATACATTATTGTTTCTATAGTAACAGATTATACATGGAACTATGTAAGGCACATAAACTAAGACTAATAATAATAATATATTTCACAAAATGAAGCATGTTATCATGAATGTGGTAAAGTTTTTATAAGGAGACATTTATTGAGCATTTAAGGAAGGCGTCTTGGCATCTGATTATTTATAAAGAATAAAGGCAACATTGTAATAATATGTTCCAGACTATGCAGTTAGGCAAAAATAAAGCAAGCAAATCATTTGAGAGCAATCTATACATATGGTAGAGGGCATTTAGTTTAATAGTTTTTGATGACTACCATATAACATACATAATGTGTATTTATTAGAATGTTGCGGTCATGAAGTCTTGATATAAGTACGTAATGATTACCGACAATTAATATAAAATGTGATTATAGAACTATTTACCAACCACTTGAACAAATAAGTGATTGTTGAACCCTTTTGTTAGTTAAAATCGTTCTAAGACATAGACAGATCATCAATTTTTACTTACCGGGCTTACATACAGTTTACTAATGAAGTCTAGATGTCCTCCAGAGCAAAGGATTCAGTCATCAAATTTGAGGATCGGTTATGTTAAGAGTGCGCTCTGTACATATTCACCAACCAGCCCACCAAACCTTGTTTCGAGTCTTAGTAAAAGATGATGGCTTGAAGTTTGTTGAATGAGGAACTTGCACATTTCACTGACAGGAAATGAGAGCTGTGAAACCATTGCTTTTCCCCCTCTTGTTCTTCTACTAAAGTTTTATTCTGGGCGAACTTTTACTGTTCTACTGTTTACTACAAATGTTAATGCACTACATTTGTAAAGGAAGTTTGGAAAATATTTTATAGAAAAAAGTTTGAAACAAATTTAATTAGTATGAGCTAGTGGCTGATAATGCTGCTAGTGGATTTCAAATGCAGCAGCAGCATGCAACTTTAGAAACAGAAAACTTTTCTTAAAAAAAACAAATATCACATTCAAATCGCACAGGTTTTTTGAGACTCTGAATGTGTTATCTCCTGCATTAATGTAGTCTCCTCTGCATTATGAAACATCTTATAATTATATGACTATTACCTAGTCCTAGTGTACAGTGAGGCTTCAAAATCTGTGAACACTTTAGTACTTTCTGTATTTCTGCAAAAATATGACCGAAAACGTCATATTTTTGCAGAAATATGCAAGCCATAAAAGTAGTTAAGAGGACCCAATTAAATAAATGAGTTGAAAATATAATGCTTGATAATTTATTTATTTAGGACAATGATCTAATGTTACATATCTGTCAGTTTCAAAAGTATGCAAACCTTTGCTTTCAGTATTTGGGGTGACCCCCTTGTGCAGCAGTAATTGCAACTAAACATAGTTTAGGTAACTGTTGTTCAGTCCTGCACATTGACTTGGAGAAAATTTAGTCCATTCTTCCATACAGAACAGCTTCAACTCTGGGATACTTGTGGGTTTCCTTAAATTAATATTTTGATTGGATTCTGATCAGGACACGAACTCATCCATTTCAATTGTTCTTTTTTATTTTTTTACTTTTTTAACAGATGTCCCGTTATTCCCCTTTACAAATTGTCTGATATAAATCAGAATTCATTGTTGATGACAAGCTATCCTGGCCCAGATGCAGCAAAACAGGCCTAAAACATGATAATACTTCTAGATAATAGAGAAATGTTTAACATCGTAAGTTTTGATTCTGTGCCAAGTTTGTTTTAATATGTAAAGCTGCTTTGCGATAATGTACAGCTGAATTGAGTATAAAACACAAGCAGATCAAAATTTTTAATTAGCAGTTTATTCTGCCGTAGTTGATTACAAAGGAAATTAAGTATTTTATCTGGTTCATATGAAAGGCAGAAGAAAGACTAAATGTAGAAAAGCTGGTTGATTAATTAACTTCTCTCTTTACATATACAATTTTCGAGGCTAGTAGTTCCTTTCTTTTAATGAGCTGTAATAGTAACTGGTTAGGTTAAACATACATATTTATTAACTTAGTTACATCCATAGCTATTACATAAAAAGGTGTTTGTGGTGTTTATATATTCTAAAATTTAACGTGTGTGTGTGTGTGTATATATATATATA
>JBCNYH010000013.1:15805671-15822340 GCA_039654325.1 Tandanus tandanus
TATATATGATATAAATGTAATTGTCATATTAATGATCCATTACTAAACCTTATTTAATTGACAAAAATGCCAGGCCTAGACCTCTGAAATTAAAGTAATGCAAGAGGGAAAAGAGAGCAAGTAGGGAAAAAATTGTTTAACAACAAACAAAACTACTAAGGGTGCTGCCTTTCGGTTAGCATTTATTAGGGAGAGTGAATATGTGTAAGCTTACACCACCAGTGGCATATTCTCCAGTTCCTTAGCAGGATCTGTGCAGGAATCTCTGGATGTGGAGCTCTGCATGGTGGCCAGGACATTTTCTTCATTTTTGTTTTTTTTGGTGTTGCTTTGACGCAACATATCCTCCACTTCTTCCTGCGGTGCTTCGTAATTTGCCTCGGTCCGAACTTCCTCTAACAGGAGGTTGGTCTCGCATGGTCCTACAATGCCTTCCTCTGGTCGCTCAGTGCTCCACTGACCTGACCCTCTCACATCTACATTTCTGCGACTCGAACGCCAGCCCTTGCACTGTTGCTTTAAAGTGATTACTTTATATGCCAGCACCAAGACAGAGATCAGCAGGACAAGCATGATACTCCCAGATGATGCAGCTATTATGAATGCTAGCTGAGGGTCAATGAAACAGCTGTCTGGACTCCCTCCTGGTGCTTCTGTTTGGTTCTGTAAACCATTATTGGTGAAGTTGGTTTCGAAAAATCGTGTAGAAGCCTCCATTCCCGCTTAAAAATAGGAAGAAGAAAAACCTGTTTTAGTTTAAGAATAAACAAGATCATAGTGTGTATGGCGTGCCAGCATGAAAGACATACCACAAAACTAACCAGGCCGATCTTCTTGTAGACAAACTTTTGTGCAGCTTCTAGATGAAAGATAATACATGACCGATAAATATTACAAACATTTCCAATTTGTTTAACTTTTCTAATTAATTTATTTTACTCATCACGTAATTGGTTTGTAGCGTCCTGGTTTCTTGCCTTTTATTGGGTTGTTCACTATCAGTAGACAGAGTTACTAAGATCAAATTTCTTTTTTAGTGTTGTAAGTAAAGGTCATGCTAAAGAATCACCTCTACAATATATGATGTATTCTCACAGTGGTTAAAATTTAATGTGTGCATTTTGTAGCACACAACTAATACTATATTTGCCAAAAATAATATAAATGTTAGAAGATATTGAGCACTTACCTGTGTAAAGCTTGGGGTGCACAGGTTATGGAATCAGACAGATGAGCCAAACCTGTTTAAACGGCCCCAGATGCAATGCATTCACTTCCTGTCTGAGTTATTTAGAGGGGCCTTTGTATTTAGATGTCTTAGAGCTATGAAAGAAAGTAGAACATAAATGACGACATAGCAACTTGGTCTGACAGGCATGTATTTTGAATTTCTTGTATTTCTTTATTTCATTACATTTTATAATTAGGCAGACATTGACTTTGAGTAAAACGTCATTTGTGGATCGCTACTGTGACCATTATAGTACTTTAGTACTTATGCTGGACTGTTTTTGGTTTACTTAATTGGTCAGTATTTCAAGTTCTTTTCTTATTAAGCAAAATATATAACCTCTGACTTTTAATTCCATTTAGGTTCAAGACCGGACAGATCAATGGTGACCTCCTAATCTACCATGTACTACTCACACTTAAACCATACTATGCTAAACACTACGAGATAGTTGTGGACCTCACCCATGTTGGCCCAAGCAACCGCTTCAAGACTGACTTCCTCTCCAAGTGGTTTGTTGTGTTTCCAAACTTTGCCTATGAGAATGTGGCTGCCGTCTTTATCTATAACTGCAACACCTGGGTGCGGGAATACACTAAATACCATGAGCGTCTGCTGACTGGACTCAAAGGCAGTAAGAAGCTGCTGTTTATTGACTCACCTGCACGCCTTGCTGAATATGTGGAACCTGACCAGCAGAAGCTTCCTGCTTCAACCCTGGCACTGGAGGAGGACCTCAAAGTGTTCCACAATGCACTTAAGCTTGCTCACAAAGACACAAAAGTGTCCATTAAGGTATTCTTGGAGATTGGAGAAACTGACCAAATATTTTTGTTAGACGAAACTTTGTTTTTTTTCAGTGGGATGTTCCTGTATTAAAATATCTTTTCATCTTTTCGCCCAGGTTGGCTCCACAGCTGTACAAGTGACCTCAGCCGAGCGTACCCGTGTTCTGGGCCAGTCAGTCTTCCTCAATGATATCTACTATGCCTCAGAGATAGAAGAAATCTGCCTTGTTGATGAAAACCAGTTCACACTAACTATCGCCAACCAAGGCACACCCCTCACCTTTATGCACCAGGAATGTGATGCCATAGTTCAGTCCATCATCCATATTCGTACACGTTGGGAGCTCTCCCAGCCTGACTCTATCCCCCAGCACACCAAAATCAGGCCTAAAGACGTGCCTGGCACCTTACTTAACATTGCCCTCCTCAATTTGGGCAGTTCTGACCCCAGCCTGAGGTAAAATGCATAATATGACCACTTGCTTTTTCACGCATTTACAGTAATGGATCAACTGTTGAATGAATCTCAGTTATTATAGTAACAGTGCTCGTTTTTTATTTACTTGCCAGCTTCTTTCTTTGTTACCTTGAGCTGATTAGAAATGCTAATGTGGGTGTTGTGTATCTTTAGTTTAGCTGGCAGGCACTTGAATTTCTCATTGACAAGGCAGTGAAAAAAAAGACTAACTTATGAGCCAAGAATGTGTAAAATCTGCACATCAGTTGCTTTGATAAAAATGTAAACATGATAATAATGTTGTAGGTATGCGAGATTGTATTATTTTGATGTCATCTACAGGTCGGCAGCATACAATCTTCTGTGTGCCTTAACCTGCACCTTCAATCTCAAGATTGAAGGACAACTCCTGGAAACGTCTGGCTTATGCATCCCAGCCAACAACACCCTTTTTATTGTGTCCATCAGTAAGACTTTAGCAGCCAATGAACCCCACCTCACCCTGGAGTTTCTGGAAGAATGCATCAGTGGATTTAGCAAGTCAAGTCAGTACTACACAGACACATTCTTCATATCTGTGATATCTTCACACTGACAACTCAGGTATATCAGCCTGAATGAATTCAACCTTCTTTTATAGGTATTGAACTGAAACATTTGTGCCTGGAATACATGACTCCTTGGTTGCGCAACCTGGTGCGCTTCTGTAAGCACAATGATGATGCTAAGCGGCAACGTGTAACCGCCATTCTGGATAAGCTGATCACTATGACCATCAATGAGAAGCAGATGTATCCATCAATTCAGGCTAAAATCTGGGGCAGTCTGGGTCAGGTGGGTTTTCCTTTGTGGACTGACACATTTTACCTTCCACAGAAGTTCTACAGAGTGCCTAATTCTGGGCTTGTGTACATGAAATGGCCTCTTAAAGCACTAACGTACGTGATGCAGGGTTTAATTCCTAATTGTATTTTTGTTTTGTTTCTAGATATCAGACCTGCTGGATGTGGTGTTAGATAGCTTCATAAAGACCAGTGCAACTGGGGGCTTGGGCTCAATCAAAGCTGAAGTCATGGCTGATACAGCTGTCGCGCTGGCATCTGGAAATGTTAAATTGGTTTCAAGCAAGGTGAGCCTTTACTGCCAGTTTTAGATAAACAGTTCTAGAGATTCATATGTTGGAATAGTGAGTACTAGTCATGAGTTGTTAAACATTTTTGTAAGGAATAAATTGTGACCAACTTTTAATACAACTAAATAATCATGGATTGTCGAGTGTTGATTATTTTCCTGTAACAGCGCACCCCAAAGTGTTTTATTCTTTTTTTACCGCAGCAATTTATTTGTATTGTATTTTATCGGATTATAGAATCCGAGACATTTCTTTTCTGACGAGATACAAGAAAGCATGGACTCCACTGAACCATATGCTTTACCATGCCAAAGCCTCTCACTGGAGACTCCTTCGATAATCCATAATTGTAGTTCTACTGTTATCATTTAAGTAACAGTACTTATCTGTTTATTTTTAACATTTGATTATGTTGTACATATACCATCAGTGTGACCAAGCTGTAAGTGTGGAAAACACTTGTGTGTGATAATATATTAGAAGGAACACAAACAAACCCATGGCTTGAATTAGACCTTCTGACCAGTCAGTTTACTATTTCACCAGTTAGGCAAGACACTGTTTTAGACATTATCTTTGATTGCTATTACCCATTCTTCTTTCCAGACATTAACGGTTTTCCAGTGCAATTCCTTAAACTTTCAAATTAAACTGTTAAATGCCTGAGAAGCATGACCTGACGTGCATTTAGTCAATAGAAAAACTGTAATTCTGAAGCTTGTTTTCATTAAAGGTTTTGTTTGTTTATACGTTTTCATCATTCTTAAAAGATCTGCAAAGTCTTTTTTACTCACAAGAATCATAAATAGCAGTGCTCTACCCAAATATGGTGGATGAATTAGTTTCAAGGTTGCCCTTTGTGCTCTAGAAACATGGTTCTTATCTTGTCCGAACTTGTTCCGCTGCTTCATTATTTGGAGGGATTGTATCCAAATGCCTACCCTCAATTTGTAGATCCTCTTTCTCACATAAACACAACGGTAATTTAGCAAGACACACTGCCCGACTATATGAACATCTGTTAGTTATGACAGTGAATAGACAGCATTGTTAGACAGCATAGCACATAGCTGGTCCTTCTGATTTAAGTTTCACTAACCTCAAGAATCTCAGGCATTGTGGTCCTTAAATGAAGTAGCAAAATCATTAGGATCTGTCTCCGTGTTTACTTATCTCCATTTGTCATAGCTTATATTTTTAAGCTCATAGCTGCTCTGAGTGGGTGCTAAGCACTGTTTGGCTAGCATGTGCCAGCCACTGCTGATGTCACTACATGCCAGTTTTGGAGTACAAGGGTAGGCTTTGTCCAGTCATCGCATCTGCCTTCTCTCTGCCTCACACAACATCAGACTAAGAGGGCAAATGCAGACCCAAACATGACCTTATTGGGGAGGTCATAAGCCTCTGGAGAGTAATGTTTAGGTACATGACACAGGGAGGATGACAAAAATGACCTTGTTCTAGAATATTTTACAAGCTAAACATACTAGTTTGTATGATTATTAGAAATTTTAAAAACTACTACAGTAACACAGTTACTGGATCTTTGTGGTATATTTAGGCAATTTAATCTTAAGTTAGTTCTCACAAGTGATGTAACAGAAATGCATTCGCCATATCATCTGGAGTTTGCGAGATGGTACCCAGTGTTACTAAAGCTATCCGTGGAGCCCAAGATCAAAAAAGGTCATGCAAGGAGGGGTGGGATACTCATTCATGGGTGTCTGTGAGCTCATTAATTATAATGATTATAATCTTAGATTTGTTTACTTGCACTTTTTAAGATAGAAATGTAACTGCAGCTAATTTATTGATGATAAAAACTATCCTAATAAACAGGTCAAAGACTCTGAGGTAGAACTGAGCATATGTTCCTTTGCAAGGAGTTGCAGATACACGAAACATGTGGAAGTGCAGTATTTTCAGTAAAGCAAAAGAAATATATTTATGTTATTATATGTTATTGTAATAAATGTTACCTTTATTGTTAAAATAAATCAGTAAAATAATAATTAATGCTTATTAATAAAAAAAAATCCATCAAAATGTAAAAGGATATAGTGGAATGGGATGGAACGGGAATAAAGACTAATTTCTTATCTTGCTGATTCTATAAAAATCTTTGGTTTAGAATAAAAGTCTCTAAAACATTTTCTATTGACTGCTTTTGTACTGAGAGAGTTAAACACATGCGAAACACTGTCACAGCTCTAGAGAGCTAGCACAGCTTGTAGCGCCAGTGGCAACACATCACAACCGCTGTAAGATCTACAATGTTTATAAAACCTTGAAACAGTTTTGACTTGAAGTTTTTTGCAGCTTTATCAGACAGTTAATTAAACAGTTCACACTATTGCAACTCGTCTCTGCAACAGTTTCAACATGCATTTGGATCAGTGGTCTTTAGGCCAATTCACACAAAAGATTCAAGTAAAGAGCAAAGAATGTTCATAAAAATGACATGAACCATTGATACTTAAAAGAAAATGAAAGAAAAAACCTTCCAATCTGTGGTGTTATACTGAAAATATGTACATTTTCATTATCAAGTGGTTATTACTTAGATTTTTGAAGGTGCAGTCTGCCAAAATCTATTCAGTAGTTTGCACTGACCTGTTTGAAAAGGCCATCATTTGTAGTTCGTTTCACTCTTGCGAGTGTGCGAAATCGCGAGAATAGGACGTGGATGCATCTGTTCTAATAAGGCAAGAATAACAGTATACCAGTATTAAAATAGCAAAACAGATTAACTAGTTGACTTTAAAAAAAAAAAAAAAAGATTCACGTTTGCACATAATACTACATTACATTAACACATTACATAATACTACATTACATACATCAGACAAGCATCTGGTCATTTATGTGGACCTCTAGTGTACATCCCAGTACATTTAAATGCACAACACGTCCGCGTTTACGGTTTCTTCTACGTGAGTTAAGTGTGAGTTTTTGCAGTACAAGAGCACCTGTGTGAGGATTACTTGTTTTTATTTTATCCACAAAAAAGGTTTTATAAGCATAGTGTGTTTTGTAATTACAGACATAAACTATGCATGCAAGCTTTTATTCGGTTTTTTTTTAATTCCCTTTTAAGTCTGCTTTTGGTTGGCCGTATCACTTAATTGTTCAATATCTCCTATTTCTGTTTTTTCTTTTATGCGTTTAAGGTGATTGGCCGAATGTGCAAGATAATTGACAAGACATGCCTGTCTCCCACTCCTACTTTGGAGCAGCATCTTATGTGGGATGATATCGCCATTTTGGCACGCTACATGCTCATGCTCTCATTTAATAACTCTCTGGATGTGGCAGCCCACTTGCCTTACCTTTTCCATGTGGTCACTCTACTGGTGGCTACAGGACCCCTGTCCCTCAGAGCCTCCACTCATGGCCTGGTCATTAACATCATCCACTCGCTGTGTACCTGTTCTCAGCTGAACTTCAGTGGTAAGGATGCACATGCATGCATGCTTTTTTTCCCATGTTTGTACACTTCACCATTTACAGCTCATTTCTGGACTGGGTTTAAATGTTGTTTCTATTAGCACTTCTCATTTCTTAAAATGCAATTTCACTACCAGCCTTTTGAGTTCCCCCTTTCCTCTAGGGGCTCTGTATTTCCACTGCAGTGTCATCTCTGCTATCATTTTATAATTCTCTTTCTATTCTCTACAGAGGAGACAAAACAGGTTCTGCGATTGAGTCTCACGGAGTTCTCCTTGCCCAAGTTCTACTTGTTGTTTGGCATCAGTAAGGTCAAATCAGCGGCAGTCATAGCATTCCGTTCTAGCTACCGGGACCGCTCGTTCTCTCCAGGCTCTTATGAGAGGGAAACTTTTGCCCTGTCCTCCCTAGAAACGGTCACTGAAGCCCTTCTGGAAATTATGGAGGTTTGTCGGAGTTGTTTGTGCACGCATCTGTGAGAGTGTAAAACTTATGCTCTTTCCGATTCTTTTTAATGTGTTCCTTTTACACGGTCTCACACAACAGAAACATAATTGCTTCCCCCGCGAAGCCAAGGTTTTCACAGGCTGTTTTCCGCTATTGCAGACACCTCTTGTTAACACTCTAGCAGTGCCCTGTTCTTTATGTATTTATTTTATATTTATTTTGAATGGTCCCTTCAGCACGTGCTATCAGCCTATCGAAACTGGGTCACCTTGACGTATTTTTCAAGGTCACAGAGGTCAGTTCATCAAAAATGACACTCTAGCAGGTGCAGTTTTTGTCAGATCAGATTCCAATTCATATCTGTTATACTTTGTGTCAAGGTCTTCAAGTCGATGTTGATACTGGGTCACCTTGACTTAATTTCAAGATCACAGGGGCCACATCAAATATGAATGTGGTCATGTAAAAAGTCATATATGTTAAATTTAGCAAAGGATTGTTTATTTATACTGAATATGCCTACAAACATGCCTTGATATCAGCAAGGCGATATCAGATATCACTTTGATATAATTTTGCATCAGGCATTAGTCCACAGCACGCCCTACCAGCCTTTCGGAACTGGGTTACTCTAGAGTGTGCAGTTTTTGATGGATCGGTTTCAAATTTGTGCCAGTTCTACTTGGTGTCAAAGTCTTCAAGCCTATTGAAACTGGGTCACCTTGACCTAATTTTAAGGTCGTAGGGGTCTTATGAATTATGCATGTGGCCATGTAAAAATTCAGATATGTAAAATTGTGCACTGGCTTCATTGTTATTTTTACCAGATATGCCGACAAACATGCCTGTTAAAGATTTGAAAAATAGGTCACCTTGACCTAATTTCCAGTGTGATAGGGGTCAAAGTACAACATCACCTTCAGTATCCACCTCAGTTACAAGCAACACCAGCCAGCCTAGTCAAAAACCAACTCTTTTTTTTTATCTGATCTCCATGTCACAAGAATCAAATTTAGCAAAAATATTATATTAAGTGTACCCTTGACCACGCTGGGGATACAGAGTGTTCTGTGACAAGAACATGCTTTTTCTTTTTTTAATTTACAGTAATGAACTTATTCTTGTGTCTTCCTTAGGCTTGTATGAGGGACATTCCTGGATGCAAATGGTTAGACCAGTGGACAGAATTAGCTCAGAAGTACGTAAAAAAAAAAAATCTGTTCTAAATTTTCTAATTGCTAATTTGCTGTAATTGTTTTCTTTACTTGCTTTTCCCTCAATGTTTAATAGTACGTGTGCTCACTGATGGTTGTATTTGTCTTTGGTTAGATTTGCTTTCCAGTATAACCCGTCTCTGCAGCCACGGGCTCTAGTGGTATTTGGGTGCATCAGTAAACGTGTAACTCATGGTCAGATCAAACAGATCATCCGGATCCTCAGCAAAGCCAGTCCTCTGCTCAGCATTGACCGAGTGAGTGCTTCGCTTTGTTTTACTTCTACTATTTTATTTCTACAGTTTGCCTTCAAAATCAAAAAACATGATCAAATGTCTCTTTGGTATGGAAAAACGCACCCTGAACCCACTTGCATATCTGTCTTTGCATTGAACTTGTGTGAATTGTGCAAACGATACATTTTGTCACTAATTTTTTTTTTTTCAACATTTTGTCCTGTTTCCTGTGTTACACAGTTTGACTATCTGCTGATAGTGGTGCAGTGGCATTTAGCTCTAGCTTTGTCTCTATCCAAAGAGAGCGATGCATCAGTGCTTTAGCTTGTAGAAGTCTGTCACCTTTACCACCGTGTCGCTCTCCTCTCAAACAGATCAGGTTCCAGTGCTTCAGTTTTAATTCTAATCAAGTCAACAGTGTCAAAGTTGAGTCTCAACCATAACTGTGTGGCATTGCATTCTGGGACTTTAGGTCTTGTGTCTGTAGTCTGCATTATTTTGATGTTAGATTTCTCGTTGAAATTCTATTTTGTTTTTCTTCAATGTAACACTACTAGAAATAACAATATCCACCAGTCAATGTGGAACACAACCATTATTTTCTATAAAGAAATTACAGCATCAGCCAGTAAATGAATCCCAGAATTACTAAGCTCATAAAAAAACACAGGCTCACCCAAAAAAACCTCCCAAATTTCAAAGGTAAATAAAAAAACAAACAGTTAAATATAATCAAATTGTTATGTGCACACGTGAAACTTCATTCAGTACAGATTTTATTCTTCATTATTTGTTGAGGCAGGAGAGGCGGTGCTGAGGTCTGTTGGTAGCCCAACCCCAACTTGAACACCTTGATCTTGAAGAGCTCGATATAGTTTCAACAAGATGGAGCTACAGCACACACAGCTTAACGATCATTGGAAGTGCTGATGCAAGTGTTTCCGGATCGGGTGATCTCGTTGGGTGGGCTGCCCGTTCCCCTGACCTCTCCCCTTGCAATTTTATTTTTTTTTATTTGTATGTTTGTTTGTTTTGCTGTGTGACTACCTTGAATTACGAGTGTATACCCATTGACCCCAAACTCTTGAAGCCATTAAGGTTGATATTCAGCAGAAGATAGCCGCTATTCCACCCGACACGATCCGTCGAGCCACGGCAGCCTTCAGAAATCACCTCGAAGAGTGTGTAGACAATGACGGCCACCATTTGGAGGATGCGATCCTTAGAACATGATGTATAAAAACTATATCGGATTAAGTGTTTTTTGGAGTGTTTTTACACTGATGTTTTTAAAAGCTTTAAGACTTTTTTTTTTTTCACATCAAATGCATTTTAATTTTTCATTCTTGTTCAGTCATTTGGATAACATCCCCTGAGTATTGCTGAGTCACTTCACTGTCCTTCTTTAGACAAACTCACATTTAATAATGGTGACTCTGTAGCTTAGTTGCTGTTCTGTATCTTATTATTTCTTGAGGGAGTTTAAAGAGGCTGTTTGTTTCTCAGTGAGTGTCAGATGGTTCCTATCTGCAGAATGCAGGGTGCTGTTGAGAATGCTGTAGACCCATTTACTCTGGCCTTGTGTCTCTAGCCTCTGGTGTTATGCTTCACTGACCAGCCAGATTAATGCTGTTCCTCTGCAGGGGCTGGAGAGCTGCTTAAAGGGGCCGGATAATTACAACAGTCAGGTTCTCATTGAAGCTACCGTCATCGCTCTCACCAAGCTGCAACCCCTCCTCAGTCAGGTATGGTTCTAAGTTGCTGTTAGTCCTGGAGATAAAATGCATATCATCTGTATTTTATGACTTTGCTTGCAATGAAAGTTCACAGAAGTGATGAAATATTACTTAAGTTCATAGCTGAGTCTGCTGGATGATTAAACAAAACGATAAAATAAATAACAATAAATGTATACATAACCAAATAAATATTACATATCTGAAAGGGAATAGGAAGAAGTAAACCTACTTATCTGATCTTACTTTTATGTCTATTTATTCAAAGTACATAACACAAACTACACTTTATACATGACCAGTCCAAAATCAGCTTCTGTATTCATTATACCTAGTATTTATATTAGTGATTGTCCTCATTGTGTATACATAATTCACATGCAGGTGTCCTTCAGATATGTAGAGCAAATCAGCAAAATAACTTCAGCCATGATAAAGCACACAATAGCTACACCGATATTTATCATCCATCACCGAGAGACAGTCATTTCTTTTTAAATATTGAATGCTCTGAAGGTTGTAGATTAATATATACTACAAATGAATAGCACAGTCTGATTGGTCTCCTCTCTAGGACTGAAAACATTATCCCGACTGTATAACGCTTCAATCAGAACAATAGATACTCAAGGTTTGTCATAGTCACTTGTAGGCGGTGCCATCACGGTTGCACTTTAAAAATAGAAAAATAAACCCCAAAAATCTACATTTTCTTAGCTTTTCTTGTTTCTCCGCATAGTATATGAGTGTAAAAGCATGCCGTTACAGAGTGTGATTTACATATGTTTCCAGGTACTATGTACTAAAAGTCTGTTTAAAAGACACTTTTATCTAAGCAGTGGTTATGCTTATGGCGTGCACTGAGCTCACTTGACCTACCTCTGTCAAGGATAAAAATATACTTTTAAAAAAAAACTGGTTTTGTTACCCATCAGCTCACTGTTGATGGGGGTATTGTAGTCACACACGAGGTCCGTCCATAGTTGGATTTCATGCACTAACTTAAAAGCGTCATCGCCAGTCATCGCCATTTTTTATGTGTTTTTTTGTGACTGTGTAACTACACAAGCCAATCCATTTTCTTTCTTGGTCTAATATCCAATATGGCCGATGCAGCTGCCGTCTTGAATTTGCTTAAAAATGGCATCACCAATCATCATACAAAATCAATTTGCATTCCGCACACGAGCTTAAAAACACCATCATACCTTTTTATGATATGACGAATGGTCCGAGGGGTTTTGCCCTTATTAGTGAGGTTATTTTTTTGTTCATGTTCCTGTGTAGTATATACTAAAGCTGTTATTTATCTTGGGCTCGGTGGATGTCGCTTAATTGTTGATATCCATCCTGCTTCTGGTAAATATTTAAGTATTGTATGTAAGACTGCAGTATGACTGACCATTAAGGTGTGTTGGTGTGTTCAGGACTCTCCCATGCACAAGGCTCTGTTCTGGGTGGCAGTAGCAGTGCTGCAGCTGGATGAGGTAAATCTGTACTCAGCCGGGACAGCACTGCTGGAGCAGAACCTGCACACACTCGACAGCCACAAAGTGTTTAATGACAAGGTATTAAACACAGGGGGAGAGACATGCGCACAGAGACTCACACAAACACTGAAACCTGACTTGAAGTTAATAAAGCATTTAGTTTGGCGTTATTTAATATTGTTATGCTGCAATCTTTTCTTTCTGTTTTGCAGAGTCCTGAGGAGGTTTTTATGGAGATTCGGAAGCCTCTGGAATGGGACTGTAAACAAATGGACCATTTTGTTGGCCTTAATTTCAACTCCAACTTTAATTTTGCACTAGTGGGACATCTGTTGAAAGGTAAAAGATGACACAGGCTGCCTTACCGTCACCCTCTTTATTGTACAGTACAACATCTGAAGATTGACATGCATTTTATTCTCATTCCTCACTGTACTTCTGTGTTTACTGATTTGAATGTTTCACACAAGGGTGTGTAGATATTTTCAAACAGGAAACTCACACTGAATAGAGGTTAAATATAAAGACATTAAAAAAAAGATTTCTGTTCCATTGCACAGGAATAGCATATTCTTCATATTAAGAGTAATGTTTTGGTTCTACTGTTTTCTTTTCTAAAGGCTACAGACACCCATCATCGACCACAGTGGCGAGAACGGTGCGTATCCTCCACACGCTCCTGGGTCTGGTAGGAAAACACCGCAACTGTGACAAATTTGAGGTGAACACTCAAAGTGTGGCATACCTGGCAGGTGAGGAAAAAGAAAAACTCTTCCACTACAATCACAATAAGTTCCGCCCTGTTTTTAATGTTTCATATGTGCCTTGCAGCTCTGCTCACGGTGTCTGAGGAGGTGCGCAGCCGCTGCAGTCTGAAACACAGGAAATCTTTGCTGCTATCTGATGTTACCATGGAGAACTTCCCTGTTGACACTTATTCAGTGTATCACCCTGAGCCTGGATGCAGGTGAGGGTATCAACGGCTGCACTTTTTACCTCCATTCAGTACAGTTTTGGAGGAGTGTATTGTAATCACTGACATTTTCTTGTTTGTCTGTGAATAAAATCTTGACCACCCCTGTGCAAGGATTTTTACCAAACTTGGTGGGGCCATTGCCCAACCTCAGTCCCAGAGATTATTGGATTTTGGTATGTCAAAGGTGAAGGTCTGAGTAAGGCACAAATTTTTGTAGGTCTTATAGAGCACTTAATACTTCAAAATGAGGGCTGATTGTGAAACTGTGGAACCCTAACAGGAAACCATATATAGACTTTCAGATGAGATGACTGCCTTTGACCTTGAGTGACCTTGAAAGCCTTAAAATCAAAGAGGTTTTTTTCCACTAATTTTGTCAGATCTACATATTATAGAACATGTAATAAGAGCACATGAAGTATTAAATACATTTCCATATAGGGTCTATTTGCTGCATTATCCATGCTGGGTGGCAGAGGTACCCTCTTCTTTATCAGTGCCCCACTAGCCTAACCTTGAGCTTGTAAAAGGTGGTATTTTTTTAATAATAATAATAAGACAAGGAACAAGAAGAAGAGAATGAGGAGGAGGAGGCTTTATCGTCAATATCAATCTAATGAGTTAAATGTTAATCGTTATCATTACGGTCCTAATCAACTGCAAAACTTACAGCTGTAATTCATTTCTCACAGCTGGCTGTTTAAAAAGATTTCTTGCAGCGTCTAATGAGCAGTGTGTGGTTGTCAGATGATTCTAATTAACAGACAGTTAATTCGCTTAATTTATATTCATAGTAATATAAATCGATGTGATTAAACTAAATTTGTAAAGTTGGACACTGCAAGGCCATTGCTTAACCTCCTGAGTTGGAAGAAAGCAACTAATGGTTAAATATTTAATTATTTAATTTTTAGTTTTAAGACTGTGTATTGTTTCGTCTTTCCGATGTGACAGGCCACTAAAGGAGAGTCAGCCATGGACATCGCCCAAAGTATCAGACCGCTATCTGGTAGCATATTATCCCACAATGGGGCAGACCAGCCCACGCACACGCAAGTCCATGAGTGTCGACATGGGACAGCCTTCACAGGCCAATGCCAAGAAACTACTGGGTAATCCTGCATACTACTTCCTTTTTCTGAGTGTTTCCCTATAAATATTACTGAATGCATGCCTTTTTTGGGCTAGTTTAATGTTTAATTCATGGGGTGGTGAAGCATTACTCAGTGCAAATAAATGGGTGACTTAATCATCTCTAACTCGAGCCTCAGAGATCCAGTGCTGTTTGTGTTACTGATCTGTCTAAATATGCATTGCTTTTGTTTCTTAGGCACCAGAAAAAGTTTTGACCATCTGATATCAGACTCCAAAGCACCAAAGAGACCCGAGATGGAATCGGGCATCACCACTCCTCCGAAAATAAGACGGGTGGCTGAGAATGACTATGACCTTGGTAATGCATGGATGATATGATGCTTAGATACAATGCATTCACTTTTTTTTCACGCAATACATCTAGGAAGTGAGTTGAGACACAGGTTTTATTATATTCTTGTATTCAGTGGCGTACTGAGACTTAATATGAACGTAATTAATGTAGCTAAAGCTGAGTGTTAGGTTTTATGAGTGAATTCAGCTGCTAAATGTTGTCCTGTCCCCATTCAGAAACGCAAAGAATAGCCAACTCCCATTTGCGTAAGGTCTCTGTGTCGGAGTCCAATGTGCTGCTGGATGAGGAGGTACTCACAGACCCTAAGATCCAAATGCTGCTCCTTACTGTGCTGGTGAGAAACTTGAGGCCAGGTCGACTTCCTTCTCTGCTTCCTATTCTTTCTGTCTGCTAGCATTTCATACTTTCACACAAAATGTTGATTTTTAAAATGACCTTGTTGATTCAAAGATAATTATGGCTTTCTACGGTCTCTTATTTCTGTATCACAGAACACTGGTATGAGCCATAATTATGTTTGAGAATCACTGATATTTTAAGATTAGTTGACATTCTACTACACGGATAATTTCTCATGTGCTCTCAAGCGCTTTGCTTTGTCTGTTTGTGTTCTAAGGTCTCTTTTCTGTTCCAGGCCACACAAGTGAAGTACTCAACTGATGAGTTCCACCAGAGGATTCTGTATGAGTATTTAGCTGAAGCCAGTGTGGTCTTCCCTAAGGTGTTTCCAGTGGTGTGAGTGTCTCTTATCCATTTACGTTCTCTACACATATGGCACAGCAGGTAGAGGGGTTTGCAGGCACGAAGGGAACGTTCATCCGCAGAGAGCATCTGTACTGAAAGCTTGTTTTATTGGTCTTTTCATGAATGGAAAAGTTTTAGTGTAGACTCTGACATTAGGGAAACAGAGGCATTGAGTACTTTGCAGCTTTTCGTGCAGCATTCATGTGCTTGGCGTGACTGGGCTCAGTGCTTTATATAGTCTGTCAGTTTGTGGCTTTTGTTGAAGGCTTCCTTTTAGCAGCTTTGTGAACTTGGTCAAAAAATAAAACATGTAACAGTTTTCATACTAGTCTATATAAAGCTACAGGATCATGTAAAATAGCAGTTACTATAGCTACCACAATAATCTCTCGACTCAAGCTTTTTCTGCTGCTCGTCATTGAAGCCAAGATCTGAGCTATCTTTCCTTCGCTGGTAGTTAGTGAAATTTTTTTATTTTATATTTATTTTTTTGATTTCCCCCCATTTTTCTCACTAATTTAGTCGTATCCAATTCCCACCCGTCAAGTATTGCCTTCACTACCAACCAGGGAGGGATGTAAACATGCATATCCCCCCTCTGTGACAATGCCCGCCACCCGCCTTTTTTCGAACAGCTGCACATGCGTATTTGGGGGCGGTCTAACACATTTTAGTGTGAAAGCGCTATCCAGCCCCTCATACGAATGAGCTCACAGACACCCATGATTGGCTGGTGATTGCTGTGAGTGACAGGGAAGTGAGCATATGCCATCCCTCCCTTCCCTTAGAGCTCGGCCAATTAGCTCCCATGGACTCCCGGTCACGGATGGCTGTGGCATCAATCCGGATTCGAACTTGCGATCTCTGGGTTGAGTAGCTAGTGTAATCTAATTTGCTATATAACTGCAGTAATCCAGAGTAAGAGATATGATTTTGTGAACAGCAGACAGCTATGTAGCCATAGTTGATGATCATGTTTTTGATGTAGTGCATTGTGGTGGCACATCTTTAAGCAATGAGTTGTGGTACATCAGAGGTTAAATTAAGTCTGGAGTCCATATTGTCTTTGTAAGTTTAACTGCGTGGGGGTGTATTGTGTGCATTGTCCAAGCAGGAGTACTTGATGTGCTGCACTGTAGTTTTTGCTTGGTTTCCTCAGATTCTGAAATGATTACATGGTCTACCTTTTTTTTGGGGTTGTTTTGGATTTTTCCCCATTTTTCTCCCTAATTTAGTCGTTTCCAATTCCCACCCATCAACTTTTAGCCTTCCCTATAACACGACCACCACCGACCAGGGAGGGGCGTAAGCAAGCACATGC
>JBCNYH010000013.1:15855953-15866662 GCA_039654325.1 Tandanus tandanus
GACCCCGGGGTCTCTTCCCGGTTGGACATGCCTGAAACACCACACCAGGGAGGCGTTCGGGAGGCATTCTAATCAGACATTATTGTTCACTCCATTAATCCTCATTTCTGATTGGAAACCCAATGGGTGGGCTGAGGTGCAAAACTTAATTAGCATATACTACCACCTAAGGCAGCAGCCATGGCCTAATGGTTAGAGAAGTGGGTTTGGGACCGAAAGGTCGCTGGTTTGATTCCTGAACCAGCAGAAAAAATGGGTGACAATGGGGAAGTGATTTGCACTTTCCCTTCCTCCACATTCATGGCTGTAGTGCCCTTGAGCAAGGTACCTAACCTCCAACTGCTCTGTTGCTGCAATATGTAGGAGCCCACTGCTCCGTGTGTGTGCTCATTTTGGATGGGTTAAATGCAGAAGTCAAAATTTCCCTTTCCAAATGGAAAAATTTCCAATAATTCCCTTGTGGAATTAATTCAATATTAAAAACCAAAAAAAAAACCTAAACAAAACCAAAAACGAACAATGATATGTATCTTTTCTTCTATAGTGCTGTGGGGAAGCTGAAAAAAAATCCCAGCAAACTCTGTGCGAAGGAAGGGTATATGCTAAACAGCTAGGCTAATAGCTCTGTTTTACTAACAGTGACTGTCCTGAAACAAAAATGAGTAACGAAGGAATGTAAACTGCGCTCTATAAAGGTGTTATTGTACGGACGTCCTGAAACACAAGACAGTACACAAAAACGACTTTTTAAATCATTTATATTAACGCATATTATGTTAACCCTACCAATAATTGCTTGTTACACACCTCTCAGACTCGGGATAACGCTTGAATCAAAATGGGGTACAAAAACCCACACTTTGTGACGGTCACTGATTCAAAAATCCTAGAAACTCAACAAAACACCATTCCAAAAAATATATAGAAATCTATACAAAATGGACTTCACATTTTTTATTATTTTTTTTAAACTGAATGAGTTTCAAAAGACGTAACGGACAGCATGCATCAACCACTGTAACACTTTAAAAATAAAAAATAAACCAATAAAATCTTGTTTTAGTTTGGTTTTCCTATGTTCCCGAGTACTATATACTACCAAGGTGAGTCAAAAAGTAACACAATTTATTTTATTATATAATAAATAAGGATGAAAAATGAAATGAAAGAGGCACTGATGGGAAAATGTTATGGTGGTGATGAAGTGAAAACTGCAGTGAGAAATTGACTTTCTCGAGTTTGAAGAAACTGTTAAATTGTGTTTGATTATGTTCCTTACTTCTTATATAAATACACAAACTGCATTACTTTAGGACTCACCCTCGTATAGCAACTGTTTAGTGATGGAAGAAACAGTGCTGATTTTAATGCTTTAGAGACTTGAGAATTTTTTATGGTGAGAATTTCAGCTGTAAAAAAAAAAACCCAAATTACAAATGAATAAAATTTACTTCTTTAAATAAAACTGGGGACAAAAATAAATAAATAAAATAAATAAAATGAAGTAAGAAAAAAGGCCCAGACGGAACATACTGGAAGTTGTCCACATCCTGACAGATAGGAGCCGGCAGGTTTTCATCCTTCAGCGCTTTACTGTCCCTATAGGAAACATACAAACAATAAAATGATTACGTGCAATTACAGCAAACCAAAAATAAATACATGTGACCCATCACAGCAAAGTGGGCATTAAGTTGGAAATTATTAATTTTGAGTTATTGGTAGCATTTTGCAGCTCATATCCTTTAAAATGATGTAAAATTTTCTAACATGTTTTCTAGCTTTGCGGTAACTAACCAAAACCTGCCATGAATTTTCAGCCTTTTATGCAAGCAACTTTGGAGAAAATCACATTTAAAATTCAACAAAGTATAAGGCAACCACACATTTTCCTTGATGAAAATGCATTTTATTTCTTATATCCCAATCGCAGACATGATAAGAAAGTGACAACAGCATAATGAGCATTTGTCTAGGCTAACTGGTGAGAAATGACTTGGCGAATGCCTCAAGCTACTGTAGGGAAGGGGCTTGATTCTGCTCCGGTTCGACTACTGTACTGGCCTATAATCAACCAATATAGGATTCTTTTCGTAAAAATGGTTGACTTCTAGCCGTAGTGAAACACACTGTGATCAAAACACTGGGCGCAGCCATGATGATGGACCACTTGAGCTGATCTGACCAATCAGAGTGCCCCGCTCATATACCATAGTAACAAAACCGGTAGGGTATCAGAAATCGGCTAAAGGAATTCTGTAAAATTAAGCTTCATTGGACGAGAATGATATCAGCATTTCCAGAAATAGAAAGAGAAGATTCCTAGCTTTATTTCTATATGTCATACCGGGGGAAACCTCAGTGGGAAGTTCTCGATTTGAGTGATGAAGTTGGCAACATAAATAAAAACAGCTCTTGTCTCAAAATTCTGAGTATTGTGATTCAGCATCCTTTATAAAAAAAACCCATAAACAGGAGTTTCGATGCATTTTCCTGAAGTTTAAGAAGGTGGAAGTGATATTTGGAGCTGGAAAATCCAAAAAATTTATAAAAACAGCCCTTGACCCGTACTTGTGTGTAGCTTATTTTCATGGAGTGCGACTTAATACCCACTTTGCTATGATGGGTCACATATATACTGAATGTGCACTTTTTGAAAACTCACTCCGGACGTGCGCCAGATGATTTATCGCTCTTCTCTGATGATGTGCTAAAGTCGACACCACCCAAACCCAAGCTGGGCGCCACCGAAACAGGAGCAGTGGCTGCTATGGTGGACGAGAGCAACCCTCCCAGAGTTAGCCCGCTACCCAGAGATGACTGTCCAAGACCTAAAACACAGCAAACAACACAAAACATACGACAAGCCATGAACCAACAGGAAGTTCAGCAGGAAAAATTAAGTGTGTCAGGATTAAATACAATAAAAATAAAAACACGCAAATCATCAGATTAAAGGCTCCATCATACTTAGATTAGCTAAGCCTCGGGTACTAAGCTAAGCCATATTGGACTGACCCAGCTTGTGAAAACGCTGTTTATAGCGTTTAGGCATGGTTATAACGCACCGCTTAGCACACCACCTTTTTTGATCAGCTAGTCGCCAACGGCGCAGCACACATTTGTTAACGCTAATCATAATGTGTGCACTCTGGAGTGGCCCGATCACTGTTGCAAAGCCTTACAAACCCATGTGACACGCCACGCCATTTCACGCATGCGCATCAGACAGAGTGTGAAAGTGCAGGAAGTGCGTGTATCAAACAACAAGGGGGGGTGGAGACAGGGAAGGTTGGGTGGAGCCAGGGAAGGGAGGAAAGGGCACCGAAGGGGTGAGTGAGAGGCTCAAAATAAATACAATAAAATAAAATGGAAGTGATGCATATTAGAGGAAAAGTAGCGTCAAAAGTAATGGAACTCAGGAAGCTTAATTTTCGACCTCCGTCCGTCGGCTCTTTTATCAAGAAGGTGGAGAGACCACTTCAGGCCACGGATCAGAGTATAAAACGAGGAGACATAAAACACGACGCTTCTGAGAAACATCGGATCAGATCTTTGGGATACCGGGTGAGTAACAACTGAGAGAATCTCTAACAAATATTTATTTTTATGATTAATAAAATCAAAATCTGTTTAAAGACTAATCACATAATAGTTAGATTTATACAAAATAAGTCAGTTGATTACAGTAACGCTGACTCTCTGATACAGGAAGTAGAACATAATGAGACATCGAATTTGAGGGGGGAAAGTTCATTAATGAAATAAAGAATTTCAGGATAAAGATTTAACACAGTGTTGATGTAATAAAGATACAAAAGATGACACCCTTCCTTCAGTTCCAACACACACACACAGAGGTTTAAGCTAACCTAGACGAAGACAAATCCTCTTCATCTGACTCCATTCCTTGGAAAGGTTCGGAATGCTCGAGTGTGAGAAGTCGATACTTTAATAGGACATGGCAGGATGTTTTCCGGGGAGCCCGGCCAGACCCCCTCCCAAACCCCCAGACTCTTCCTCTTCCACAGAGGGCATGTTGGTGGGATTGAGGAGGTCCTCGAAGTATTCCTTCCACCTCCCCACAACACCCCCAGTCGAGGCTTCCCACTTCCACTGTAAACAGTGTTTGTGGAAAGAAGTTTCCTGACAGGTGGAAAGATGTGCAGTAAACTCCAAAAAAAATAAAAAAAAAATCCTACAGGACAACAGTTAAATCGTAGATCCTGTCTTTTCTGAATTGCAACGCAGAAGCAACAACAAGGAAAAAAACCCAGAGTGAAAGAACCGGAAGTGAAGGCAGGTGGAACTCAGGTTTGTTAAACAAACTGCATGCTAATGATGGGTTAGGTGGAGTCAGGAGCAAATGCAAATCAGGAGGACACAACATGCTTGGTAATCACACCGTCCAAGCAGCAACTTCCCTAGAAAGCCCTGGGAACAACTGAACAGACTACAATCAGTTGCCCACATGTTGAGATTCTCCCGAGTTGATGAAAGGGTAGCCTCCCACCGCCTATATGTGGGGGGACGGTCCAGACTGTTGTTTGTGCTCATGCACCAAACGACAGTTCAGGGTACCCACCCTTTTTGGAGTCCCTAGGGGGTGTGCAAAATGGTGCTCCCCTGGGGACTCCCTGGTCATCCTGGGTGACTTCAACGCCCATGTGGGAAATGACAGTGTGACCTGGAAGGGAGTGATTGGTAGGTACGGCCTTCAAACACCAGAATGGTGTTTTGTTGATGGACTTCTGTGCTTGTCACTGTTTGTCCATCACGAACAGGACCAGGACACCCTGGGCCGCAGTTTGATGATCGACTTTGTTGTCGTGCCATCGGACTTGCGGCCGCATGTTCTGGACACTCGGGTGAACAGAGGAGCTGACCTGACAACCGATTACAAACTGGTGGTAAGCTGGCTCTGATGGCAGGGGAGGCTTCCCTCCTGACCTGGGAGACCCAAGCGTGTTGTTAGGGTCTCCTGGGAACGTTTGGCTGAGTCTCCTGTCAGAAGGGTCTTCAACTCCCACCTCCAGCAGAGCTACAACTACATCCCAGTGGAGGCCGGGGACATAGAGTTTGAATGGGCCATGTTCCCCAAATGTCTCCATTATTGAGGCAGCAGCCCGGAGCTGTAGCCAGAAGGTCATCGGTGCCTGTCGTGGGGCAAGCCCCAAACCAGGTGGATGGACACCAGTGGTGAGGGGAGCCATCAAGCTGAAGAAAGAGGCCTATCAGGTCCTTTTGGCCTGTTGGACTCCCGAGGCAGCGGACGGGTACCAACTGGCCAAACATTTTGCAGCCCAGGCCGTCACCGATGCAAAATCTCAGGTGTGGGAGGAGTTCGGTGAGTGCCTGGAAAAAGACTATTGTTTGGCATCGAAAAGGTTCTGGCCCACCATCCGATGCCTCAGGAGGAGGAAGCAGTACTCCACAAACACTGTTTACAGTGGAAGTGGGAAACTGCTCACCTTGACTAGGGATGTTGTGGGGAGGTGGAAGGAATACTTTGAAGACCACCTCAATCCCACCAACATGCCCTCTGTGGAAGAGGAAGAGCCTGGGGGTTTGGGAGGGGGTCTGCCCATCACTGGGGCAGAGGTCGCCAAGGTAGTTAAAAAGCTCCTCGGTGGCCGGGCTCCGGGGGTAGACAAGATCCGCCCTGAATACCTCAAGGCTCTGGATGTTGTAGGACTGTCTTGGTTGACGCATCTCTGCAATATCGCGTGGTCATCGGGGGCCGTACCGCTGGATTGGCAAACCGGGTGGTAATTCCCCTTTTTAA
Organism: Tandanus tandanus; assembly: GCA_039654325.1. Lineage (NCBI taxonomy): Eukaryota > Metazoa > Chordata > Actinopteri > Siluriformes > Plotosidae > Tandanus > Tandanus tandanus. Next base: position 15,861,739 of record JBCNYH010000013.1, read on the forward strand.
AAAAAGGACAAGTGTCAAACGGAGAGTGTGTTCTAACTATCGTGGAATCACACTCCTCAGCCTACCTGGGAAAGTCTATTCAGGAGTACTGGAGAGGAAGGTCCGACCGATGGTTGAACCGCAAATTCAGGAGGAACAATGTGGTTTTTGTCCCGGCCGCAGCACTCTTGACCAGCTGTAAACACTCTACAGGATCGTGGAGGGGGCATGGGAGTTTGTCCCCTCCTGTCCACATGTGTTTTGTGGACTTGGAGAAGGCTTTCGACCGTGTCCCTCTGGCTATCTTGTGGGGTGTGCTCCAGGAATATGGTATACCTGACCCGTTGCTACAGGCTGTTCGGTCTCTGTATTGCCAGAGCCAGAGCTTGGTCCGCATTGGTAACATCATGTCAAATTCGTTTTCAGTGGGGGTTGGACTCCGCCAAGGCTGTCCTTTGTCCGTTCGTAATATTGATGGATAGAATTTCTAGGAGCAGCCAAGGTGTTCAGGGGTTCTGGTTTGGTGGTCATAGGATCTCGTCTCTGCTTTTTGTGGATGACGTTGTCCTTCTGGCTTCATCAAGACGGGATCTCTATCTCTCCGTGGAGCGATTTTCAGCCGAGTGTGAAGAGGTCGGGATGAGAATCAGCACCTTCAAGTCCGAGGCCATGGTTCTTAGCCGGAAATGGGTGGAATGCACCTTCCGGGTCTGGTCATTCCACTTGGTTCTGCCCCCAAGTGGAGGAGTTCAAGTATCTTGCTATCTTGTTCACAAGATGGAGCGGGAGATCGACAGGTGGATCGGTGCAGCCTATGCTGTAAAGCGGAGCTTGTACCAGTCCGTCATGGTGAAGAGGGACCTGAGCGAGAAGGCTAAGCTCTCAATTTACCAGTCTATTTACATTCCTACCCTCACCTATGGTCACGAGCTTTGGGTAGTGACCGAAAGAACAAGATTGTGAATACAAGTGGCTGAAATGAGATTCCTGTGCAGCTTGGCAGAGCTCTCCCCTAGAGATAGGGTGAGAAGTTCTGTCATCCGGGAGGAGCTTGGAGTAGAACCGCTGCTTCTCTGTGTTGAGACGAGCCTGTTGGGATGGCTCTGGAATCTGATTAAAATGACTCCCGAACGCCTACCTGGAGTAGTGTTTCGGGCATGTTCAACAGGGAAGAGACCCCAGGGTCGACCGAGAACACGCTGGAGGGACTATGTCTCTTGGCTGGTCTGGGAACACCCCGCGTTACAATATTATAAAATTATAAGACAATTTTGTTCAACCATAATGGGCCAGATCATATTACAAGAACACCATGAGGAAACCATATATGGACTTTCAAATGAGACAATTACCTGTAAATTACCTGTCAAATCGAGATCATCCCGAAAGCCTTTAAGCAAGAGTTTTTCTCTAATATGGTCACGTCCACGAACTATAGCACACATCCTTAGACAGTCAAATGCGTAGTTAACGCAAGCACCCATGTCTAGTCTTTTTGCTACATCATCCATGCTGCATTATATAAATGCCCCTCTCCTTTATACTGGAAACACTGTACAGTACAATAGATGTATTTCAGTACAGGGATTCTGTACCTGAGTCAATTAAGTGTATGGCAGGAAAAAACTTTTTTTCTTCTTTTTATTTTCTTGTCCCTCAAGGGAAATCAACTGCATTTAACCCATCAAAATTGAGCGCACACACACAGGACCAATGGGCAGCCATATTGCGGTGCCTGGAGAGTAGTTTGGGGTTAGCTGCCTCGCTCAAGGGCACCTCAGCCATGAAGGTGGAGGAAGGGGAGGGTCCCCCCTTCACCACACATTTTTCCTGCCAGTCCAGAAATCTAACCAGCAGTCTTCCAGTCCCAAACCCGCTTCTCTAACCATTGGGGCAAAACCACCTGTAGTTTAGTGACTCAAGTTTTCTAAACATGATAGTGCAGCTTCTGTAGCAGATCAGTGTATCACTGATCATTGCATGTGGTTAAATTAACTGCATTCATGTAAATTATTAAGCTGAAGGCAGCTACAGGTCTAGAGACGTTAAGTCTAATTAGAAAGCAGTTGGGCCAGCTTGTGGTATAGAGCAGTCAATGCTGAATGAACAACAGGGTGTTAAAAGATGCATGGACAGAGGAGTTTGCCTTTATTCTCCCTGCATCAAGTCCAAACCAGTCTCCTTGGTTCCACTACCAAACAAAACATAACCTCTTTATACAAGTAAAACCTTTTATGTCGCTTTTTTTATTATAATTTTTGTTTATTTTAAAGCTCCTGCTTCCTAACGGCGTAACAGTGGAGGTGATAGTGGTGAACATCGTCTCTGCGGGTCACTTGTTTGTCCAGCAGCACACGCACCCTACATACCACGCTCTGCGCAGTCTGGATCAGCAGATGTTCCTGTGTTACTCTCAGCCTGGCACTCCTGCCCTGCCGTCACCGGCTGAAAGTAAAATCCTCAGCCTTTCCTAATCATGGACTCCCACTGTGGGGTTCATCTTGACTAATCTGCATTTTTGTCTGTTCTCATCTCTTCCTGTTTGCCAGTTGGCGTGATCTGTGCGGCTCCTGCAGTGGAGGGCGCGTGGTGGCGAGCGCAGGTCATCTCCTTCTACAAGGATTCCAATGAAGTGGAGATCCGATACGTGGACTACGGCGGCTACGACCGAGTGAAGATTGATACTCTTCGTCAGATTAGGTTACTGCTCCTTTTGCTTGGTGTTAAAGAATGACACCCCGGCTTTTTAGCTTTCGTCTTCATCAATTATTTGCGTCTTGCAGGTCTGACTTTGTGACGTTACCGTTCCAAGGGACAGAAGTGTTATTGGACAACATCGCTCCTCTTCCTGGTGTGTGTGTGTGTGTGTGTGTGTGTGTGTGTCAGTCACAATAGTTGCATAACTTGTTTTTTGGTTTGATTTGTTTTGTTTTTTGTTTGTTTTTTTAAACACATCTTATGATTTTCTCTGATGCGCTGTAGGAGAGGACAGCTTTTCAGCTGAAGCTAACTCTGCACTGGAGGAGATGACACGAGGGCTGCCTTTGCTTGCACAGGCAAGTGCTGACCAACACGAGCTTCATAGGGTTCATATTGCATTCATACCCACAAAAAAAACTTAATTTTGTTTATTTGTTTGTTGTTTTAGGTCACAAATTACGACAATAACACAGGCCTTCCATTAGTACAGATGTGGAACATGGTTGGAGATGAGGTGGGTGCAGTCTGGTTAAATCCATATTTATGAATTTTATTTCATAGTATTCAAATTTATATTATACATAATGAAAATGTATAATTTTGTCTTGGATTTAAGGCAGAGAAAAGTTTCCATGTTTATAGTTCAATTTTTTCAGGGGGTTTTTATGTTGATAATAGTGATGGTTTTGACAGAAGTATGAAGATCTTGAGTTTAGCTGTAGCATTTTTTTATTAAAAATTTTTTTTTACTCATCATAATTTATACAGAAGCTGTCAGCTAAATACTTGTTCAGACCAAACATAAATAAAATTTGCACTTCAGAAAACACAAGCCATGAAGGACAGTAGAATTCCTTTGTACCTGGATGTGGATACTTTGATTTCACAATAAAGCACTTTTTCAAGGCGAACTTTGACCTGTGCGTTTACACACCTTCGCCCTTATTTATCCGTCTTTTAGTTAACTTAAAATTTTGAGTAATTGTTTGGTTAAGTCAGACCAAAAGAAAAAACCTCTGCTAGACTTAGAAATGTTTAGAAAACCCGAATATTCTTTGTACTCACACGTTTGTTCGTTTTGCATTGTGTCGGCCTCCCGATGAAACCAGCTATCTCCATTTTTGGTCAAAATGAGATTATGCACGAATATAAATTAAGATCACCCTCTGCATCTACTTCAAAAAACTGGTGGCTCCTAGCACTTTTGGGGTAAATTCCCACACATATACAAATGTGTGTGTATATGTATGTGTGTGTATATATAATATAATATGCAGTCATTGACAACTCTTGTCGCACATGTGGACATTCATGTATAAAAGCTCATCTCACCGACCTATTAACCAGTTTTAGTCAACTATGACTTATATTAATCCTACAAGTATACAGATTTTTTTGTGAAAGCAACGGGAAACTACATTTATTTATACTTTTTACAGCTAATAAAAGATGAACACATTCATTCTAGGCTGGACAAAACTCTTGTCACAATCATGTAACATCAAATTCTGGATCAAAGTAATTAGTAAAAAATAATGAAAAGTGCTTGATTAAATAAATATACATAAAATACAGGTATTAAAGCAGCTTTCAGGCTGCATCTTTTTGCAAAAATTGAAGAAACCTTCAAGATCTCCTAAAAACAAATGAAAATAATTTGCAAGCAGTAGTAAGAAATTTTAGACACCCTTGGTACACATTGGTAAGCTCGGCCATGCAAGGAAAACTATCCACAAAACGACTGGCTGCACAAAAGTTGTAGTTAGCCTCCTGATGACTCCATCAAAAGCTCCATTAGGACTCATAGCTAGCAATGTCTGCTTCAGCATCAACTCTACATATTTCTTGCAATGGTCACCATACCACCATAAAACAGGTCTTGTACAAGACACAGCTAGAACACCATGACATGCTTACCAAGGCCCTAACACGTGGAAACTGTTATTAGCAGAAACATGAAAAAAAATTATATTTGAGATGAATTATTAATTCAGTATCATATTGCTACTCCACTAATGTTGTTGGAAAATGACCATATAGAAAATTGCTGGACCCAGAGTTCCCCGAAGAGCCAGTCATGTATGAAACTGAAACATCATGGTTTAAGGCCACCTCCAGTACATAAGTATCACAGAGCTATGTAAGATGGGTGGTAACATTACCAGACACAAATATCAACAGATTATTGCTTCCCATTATGTTTCACACCTACAGGTGGCTCAGATTTCTCACCATAGGGTTGATA
>JBCNYH010000013.1:15868430-15882898 GCA_039654325.1 Tandanus tandanus
CCAAGGGGGGTCAATACTTAAGGCACTGTGTGTGTCTGTGTATATGTGTGTGTATATATATATATATATATATATATATATATATATATGTATGTATATGTATAATCACTATGATCATTAATTGTACTTTAATTCCGTTTTTTTCTCATTCCTGAAAAAAGTAAAAAATGGAGATAGCAGGTTTCATCAGGAGGCCGATGATTTTATTAACCATTTACAATCAAATCCTATTGTATTCCTTTTGATGAGTTTATTTTTGTGAACCAATAAAGTAGGGTGGGAATGGGCCTGTGAAAATGCAGAGTAGAATGTACTGTATCCTTTATTCTGTTAGCATGGAGCTATCGACACATGCTAGGTGTTTGCTTGCTTGTTTGTTTGTCTTTTTTATTTTCTCTCTGCCTGTTAGAATTTACCTGTTAGCACTGTGAGTGCCTGTTTTGATTGCATTTCTTCTTTTTCCTTTTTTTGCAGCTGGTTCTGCTGAATCGTACATTAGCAGAGCGAGGCTTAGCTACGTGGGTGGACAGTTTCTGATCCCATGTCCTCCTGTTCTTCTTTCACCCTTCCTACCATCCTTCACTTGTTACACCCCTCCTACCTGAAATGCACATCACTGGCTATCAGAAAATTACTTTTACATATGTTTTTTTAAGGTTTTGTTTTCTACTCCCTTTCAAAATAATTGAAATGAACTGTGCAGGGGGGACAAATAATACCCGGAATGAAAATGACCATGTTTTGATCAGTGAAAGTTGAAGGGGGGAAAAAAGTCTCTTCAATGTATAAAATTAAAGCAATCTGAAAGCTTAGTAAAGTTGCTTAAGTTTTCCGTCCAGCGAGGCTCCTTCACCATAACCCGGCCTGTGGATTTCAGAACTGTAATTGTATTTAAAAAGAAAATTAAAAATGTAACAATGGTGCGGTTTGTAAAGATTCTCGGGTTTGAGACTGATTTCAGCAACTTGTCCATAGTTTTGTAGCTTTATCCCACTAGTTCACATTATTATTATTATTATTATTATTATTATTATTATTGGATTTATCTCCTACTGGTTCACTACTCCAAGTTCCTTTGAGTTTGAGGCCCAATGTTCCAAACCTCTGTGCACATTAAGTGTATAGAAAAGGACTCCTCGACGTCATGAAGAAGCACACTACAGAAAGGTGTGTGTGTGTGCTCCTCTACCACAGAATCTTCATCAATGTGGCCTTACGGAGGAAAAGAAAATCCTACCCTCCGCTGTGCATGGTCTGTGGGACGTGTCCTGCACATTGCCTTCAGTCGCAACATCTCCATATGCAGCTTCTTTCCCTGTTGCTCTTATTTAAGAATCTATTATTCAAGGTTTTTCCTCATGTATCTCGAGGAACACACTAAAGTACTGGCCTGTGCTTCACTTGAACATGACTTCACTACACGTTTGTCCTGACCTGATGAGATGTATCTGAGCTCAGGCTCCTGTTTTGGGTAGACGAACTGCATATCGTGTGCTGTGTCATTTGTCTGCATGCAGTCCTGTTCAGAGCACATCTTTGATCCACACGTCATATAAACCCACATTTCCACTAGCAAGCGTGGCTTTGTGTAAACACCAGAGGAGGTTTGATCACTAGTTCGTAATGTACTTTACCCAGAGTCAGGTTCCTTAGATCGAAAGTGGTCATCATGGTCCGTAGCTAAATGACTGTAGTTTGAAATGTTAAGAATGTTCATGGTTTAATTCATCAGTCTCATTACGCTGGCTGCTAAAATAAGCACTCTGGCAATGCTGGTCTGTTGTAAATGATAAAAAGCTTTAAGTCTCATTCAGGATTTCATTTTCTTCATTTGGGTTTGATTTAAAGAGTGCTCTCTTGCCATACTGGTATTTTGTTTAAAAAAAAAAAAAAAAAAGTGTGTAAACCGCTATGGATTTGTGTGTGATTATGTTGCATTCAGGGCAAGCTCATCCAGATTTCTGCTGCTATAACACTTCAATCATAATGTTGCCAATTTCTAACCTGATAAAATTTCACCAGCTGTCTTTCTTCATTTGGTCAGTTTGTTCATTTCATTTTTTTTTTTTTTTTTTTACATGGGCACTAATTTCCCTTTGTGATTTGCGTGTGTGTGCTGCTGTTGTAATTGATAAAGATTACATCTGTCTGGTTTCAACCTAACTTCTAAAACTTGAATTGTTTTTTCCCTTGATTTTTGTTTCTTGATCTGAAATTATGTGATGACTGAGTGAAGCCAGCAGCTTTGTAAACTGATATTGAAGGATATTTTTCTTTTGAATGCAAAGGGATGTGGACTTCTCTCTCTCTCTCATGCTATACGATCTGCAATATCTGTGGGAATGGGCTTGACTTTTTCCTGTCTGCTGTCTGAAGCTGTGGTGGATGGAAGGGGGGTTTGATAAACCTGGCAGTAATGTACTAAAAGTACTATAGAATGTAGTCTGTCAAGATATTTCTGCACTATACAGTCAAAAAAAAAAACAAGACAGCACAGCAACTTGCATGCAGGAACTGTTCCTCCCCTATTTGTTTTCAAGATAATGATTCCCAGTAGATTTCTGACCATTTTATCAGTACGAGACATTCATGCCTTTTTCTTCTCAACCTTTTCCATCACTTCATCAACCGATCATGCTTCCTTTGTCCTTGTCTGTGTAAATACATTTTCATTGTTCTTTTGTACAACACTGGGAAGAGGTGTATTAAAACAAAGGGATCATGTTTTTTTTTTTTTGTTTTTTTTTTTCTGGGTTTTTTTTCCCCACCCCAACTACATTTTCAGTTTATAAGACTGGTTTGAAGTGTTTTGCTTATCTAGTTGATTACTTATTTGAGTGCAAAGCAATCCTGCCCACAGTATAACCATGTACAGGTCAGTTTTTGCTAGACTCATGAAGAGGTTTGAATCTTGGTTGTACAGATCTATATATATATATATATTATATATATATATATAAAAAAAGAAATAAAACTATTAAAACATGCACCATCTTGTGTCTTGTGCACCATGACTTTCAATTATTACAGTATACAGTTTTAATTATTTCAAAATCAGTGTAATTTCTATGCTTGATTTTTTTTTTATGTTGCTTTAAAGTCTTGTTGATGCAAGTTTCTGGCACTAGGGGGAGCAATAACACAGGCTTTATTCTGTTCACATGTAATGTGTTGAAATAATATTCTCCCAGGTTGAATTCAGTTTCCTCCCAAATGTAGAGGAGCAGCAAGGCCATTTCTATTGTTTTTTGCTGTACATTTAAGATTGAAAGATGAATAAGATGCTAGTTTGGAATTCACTGGAATTCACTGGTAGGTGAAAGGAATAGCATTGATTATTTTGTTACAGTGGCACCTGCTGTGGAGTGGAATGTCAACTGCTACTGTTTTCCTTGTACAACCTGTTTTGTGTCTGGTTGTTAGTACAACCAAAAGTAGACATTCTAAGATGTGAATTGTTCAATCGACCAGTGGGTAGCAACATCTGTCAGCCAGCATGTGCCATGTTCTAAACTGTCTAGTGTTAAACATCAGGAAATGAGAGCTAAAATTCTGATCTATTATATTCAATGTTCTGAACTCCTGCTCAAATGTCTTCATTGTATTAAAAAAAACAAAATTGGAGTTACTGTTACTTTGATCAATACAATCAAAGTAATTCACGGGGTTAATATCAGTGGCGAAATGTGGATTTCTGTTGTATTTTTCGACACTTTGTAGACTTTTCTTTTCCATTTATCAGAGAAGACGCTAACCTGGGGTAATAATCTGACTTGTGTTGGTTTGTGATGTGCACTGCCAGGTTCTGAGGAGGGTGGAAACCTTGGAAAAGAGACAGGACTTTGCTTTTAATACAATTTTAACTGAGTTTACTCTTCCCACAGTGAAGCATGGAGATGAGATGGTATCATTGTGTTGTGGAAAAGTGGATAAAGATTCAGGGTTTAGGACAACTATGCATTGAGATAAATACAGGGCTATCACTGAAGAAAACCTTGCCTTTCAGCAAAAGACTTGACACTGTGAAAAGTGACAGGTTGCCAACGCTTCATTGGAGAGGTGCATGACCATAAAGCCGAACGGGATAGATTGTTTTAGTCAAAGTCAATCCAGCTGAAAATTAGACTTGAAATCTGCTACCCACCGAGTCTCCATCCACTCTCACAGAACTTGAACAATTGTCCTAAGAAGAATGGGCAGAAATTTCACATTCCAAACATGCAAAACTGGATTAAACACATCCAACTATTATTCTAGCCAAAGGTGGTTAATGCAAACAATACATATGTACATTTCAGTGAATTAACCTGTGGATCTATTAAAACATTGTTCCTTCAATGTTGTTCCTTGATTAAATTAAAGGGTTAGAATCACTATTAAGCTCTTTTCAATTCTGCTATAAAATGTGTAAAAGTTCATATACAGGACATATAGAAGGTAATATATTGCAGTTTCACTTTGTAAAATTGTGCACGGATAATTTTTTTATGCTCATTTCAAGTCAATAGCATTAATTTAATATTCCAGACCACTATCTGTGTGCATAATCTTTAATTAGCAAGTGCAGTAAGCTTTCGACTGCCTAAATGTGATCTCTTTTGGGGGCATTTTACTTTCATGTTCATTTCACTTCATTATCCAAAGTGCTTTATTCTTTATTATTAGGGGTAAGGGAAGGACCATACAGGGCGACTCCGGGCGAAGTTGGGGTGCACCCTGAACAGCTCCCTCGACAATTGCAGTGCCAATATACACAACTGGGACAATCAAGAATATCCAATTAGCTTAACATGCACGTGTTTGGACTGTGGTCCTGGAGGGAACCTACGCAGGCACAGGGAGAACATCCAAACCATAGAAACCTTCTTTCTTTGAGATCAGCACTAACTACTCCATCACCGTGCCACTTTACTTTGAATAATAACCTGTAACTTGTGTTTATACTGGGTAAAAAAAAATACACTTTTTTTTCTTATACGCTTTACACCCTATGCTGACTGGCTCATCAGACCAGAGCTTAACACGGTTTCTGTAGCGTGACACGATGAGAAGTTCAACTCTTCCTGGCTGGGATGCAAGTCCATTGCAGATTTCCCAGTAAGACTTCCCAGTATTTTTATACTGCTGGGTGGACAGAGGCACACTGGTGGTTAAAACCTTGCCCAGGAGTCTTAGCACGGTGGGGGTCTAACCTAAGGTTGAACCCTTCATCTTCATCCGCTTGTTGCTGGGTCGGGTCGCGGGGGCAGCAGCCTAAGCAGTGAGGTCCAGACGTCCCTCTCCCCAGCCACTTCCTCCAGCTCTTCCGGGGGAACGCCTTGGCGTTCCCAGATCAGCCGAGAGACGTAGTCCCTCCAGCGTGTTCTGGGTCGGCCCCGAGGTCTCTTCCTGGTTGAACCCACCACCTCTCTATCATGAGCCCAGCACTCTAACCACTACACCACTGGCCCCACCATTTATACTGGGTGGCATCTATGTATATACAAAATGAGAGTATGCATCAATAACTTGCAAAAAAACAAAACAGAAAATCGTTACTTCCTACCCATACAGATGAACTCTTCAGTGTTCTCAGTGTGAAGAATGTACCCCATGAAGGGAGTATGGCATAGTCATGAGCAATTTTAATTATACCACAAGCTCGGTATGTTCCCCGAGTGGTCCCTAATGCAATAACATGACATGGCCACACGATGGTGTATCAGCTCATCAATTGAACATCAACTTGAGTGCTTGAGCACCACTTGTGTTGCAAAGTAAATTAATCAACTTTATGCCTGTCTGGGTTCTCGGTCAAATAGAGGAGCTGCTTGGCCTTATAAAGCTCAGATGGTTCTAATGAGTGCACTCAACCACATATGCTGTTCATTCAAATGCATTCACTTCATTTTTTCCTCATCACTAGATCAATTCAGTTTTTAGAGGTCACTGCAAGTCTTTTAATTCGGTGAAACAGCAGGTTCCTCAACTCTGAATTCCACATATAATGAGATACAATATGGAGTTAGACGTTCATTCATGCGAGTTTTATATACATTTATATTCTTCTCATTTCTTTTGAGAGACATTTGAAAGGCCGCAGAGACATACTGGATTCTACCCTAATAACAGAAAAATAATTTACACTGTATTAAAAAACCCTGGAACAGCATTATAGCGCCAATTGTGAGTGATTCATAATTCCCCGTTATACACCTACGGCTGTTTAATACGAATGTATCAGTGCAGCACAGTTGGAGAGGATCACAGAGGTTCACTGCAACAATTAGCTGCAGTGCAGGAAGATTTGTCGGAAATCTGTTATAAAGTTTGTTTTAGTTGCTGAATTCCTGGAAAAGTTTCAGTTAGCAGTCTCATTTCTCATTACATTCTGGGTAACGGTTTGTAATACCCATCAGGACTGATAAGATTGCTCGTGCAAAGAGTTGGTTTCTTTGCTGTTAGACGGCAATGAGTCATATAGACCAACTCTGATGTTTCATAGCCTCTGAGTCATGTGTGGTGCAGCAGTGACAGAGGGATGGCTCGGCACTGATGAACTTTGAGACTGAAGAAGTGAATATCCAGATAAAAACATGTTCAAGGTCTTCAGTATCTTTCTGTATATGGATTTCGTCTGCTTATTGAAGCGTTAGACACCGGAGAAAGCCCTGCATGTATGTGGATGCAGTGTATATGTGAAGGCCTTTTCCAGGCTCATGGAGCAGCTGCGTTGTTATGAACAACTGTAACTTATTGAAGGGAAAGCACCGGAAAGGACACTGCTCTTGTCCTTGATGCGAATGAAACTGAGCTCAGTGAGTAAGAGCAGCTTTCATTGCAACTCACTGACTGCAGAAAGGGAGTTATGAGTCTCCCATAATACACTCACGGAAAAAAAGACACCTTTAAAACTGCACAATAATTATTGTACAGTCACCAGAGTGTAGCTCAAAGAAACATTTTATAAGGGTTGAGATTAAAAAAACAAAAAACAGACACGTGTATCTGAGGAATGGAGCACTTTTATAAAATGAGGGTTTTTTTTAATTATTATTAAAAAGCTGAACAATACAAAAAAATGAATAATACATTTCAAAACCTCTTCAAGCATGTCATATAAAACCAACACTGATCTTTTTGTGATATGAGGTTTGGGTTGTTGCTGCATGTCAGTGTGACACAGCACCATACTATAACAGTATTACTGATACATTATTGATTCCCACGTTACTGAATTTAATTTATTTGATTTATTATATTGGCTCACTTTTAAAACAGTGGCATGATTACAATTTCTCGTTACATGGCACACGTTGTAAGAATCGTTTTATACTACACTGCCTGGCCAGAAAAAAAGGTTGCACATTTCACATTACATTTTCATGTAATATCCATGGCACTGTTGCTCCAGTTGGTCAGGTCGAGGCTCAGCAACATTAATGTGGCAATAAAATGAAGTCAGCTGATGACCTGAATGAACTAAATGAGCAGGTTATCACATCAATGGACTTTTTCCTCCCTGATGGGACGGATATAAAATGGATGACTCAATATGTATTGTGACCCCAGAGTCCTGACCTTAACCCTAGTGAAAGTTTTCAGGATGTCCTGGAGAAGACTTTATGGAGTGGTTCAGTTTTTCCCTCGCCAGTTCAAGACGTCGGTGAGAAACGAACCCAACACTGGATAGAAATAAATGTTATGTTTGTTGAAACAGTGGCATGACGATTGCGTGTTGTTAGCAAGGATGAAGGCGGAACAAAAACTTATTCCTATGTGCTTTTTTGGCAGGGCACTTTACATAATAAAGATGCTATATACTAATTGTACCGTACTTCAACACTAACGCAAGGCACTGCTTAGACACTTCCTTTGTCATGGTATTAATTTATGTGTGGAATATTCCCCCCTCACTTATTATCAGATTGAATTTTACAAATGTTTGGCACATTAAATTTGCCTCTAACTGCAAAAAAGCAAGGCTCTAATTGCGCAAAGCTCCGTCATGCACTTAGTCTTTACTTTAATCATGAGCTTCGGATCTGATGTCTTTCTGCATATTTCTGAAGAATTAATGGACTCTTGGAAACGTTACAGATAATGGTGAGATCACAGCATAAATTAGCAGTTTACTTTTACAAGCCATGTAGTCACATATGTGCATTTATATCATCTCCTGATCTGTAGTTAATTTATATTCATCAGACCAATCATTGCTCAGGGTATATCAAAGATAAGGTGAATATGCCTAGAACATAGCATTCGGCTAATACAGTGAACAGGAGATACTTACCTACACTGCCTTGTCCTAGTGTTTAAAGCGTTGTGCTATTTTATATTAATAGCAGGGTTTATTTAGAAAATAAATAGGTTTATGGCTGTAAATCCACTGCAAGGTGAAAATATCCCATAATACAGTTTGATATAAAGTCTAAATGATAAAACTTAAAGTTCTTTCTTTCACAGCAATCAAACGTCTATCTAATATTAGAGGAGACATTAAACTATCCAGTTCTGTACTTGTGTACTAGAATTAGATGCTAGATTCAGGTTAATACTGTAGAGAAAAAAAAAGCTACCATTTTAAACAAAATATGCTGCTGTCCATTATGTTTATCAGATCTTATTATGAAATTATGTTATTTAGATGACTGTAAATAGCCTCTAAACCATTCTGCCAGGCCTAATCTGAAATGTAATTATGTAGTACATTACAGTGAAATGGAGCAGCGGTAGTGGTGCTTATTCCTATTAAATCTGGAAAAACATTTAAATCAGGAAAAATAAGCTCTGTTTACCATGTTGTGATTGTCTCGGCATCATTACATTGACTACTGTTTATGTATTATTATAACATTTATATTTATTTAATGTTTTCTTCGATGTATAAAAGTAAAAGAATTTTGATCTGTCCCATAATTATATTAGATCCATATATTAAATATTTCTAGCATTAGAATAAATTGAATAAGCACAAACCACTCTCCGTGAGTTAAAATACCTACTGGGATTCTGAGAGACATTTTTCAGCTTTAAGTCTGTAAAAGACATCTGGGGGGGATTGGGTCTGGAATGAGAGAGATGTTTTGTTTCAGGCTTGTGCCTCATAGGTGCTAGCATGTCAGTTTACCAACAAGCAGCCTGCCAGGCAGTGAGGTGAGACGCTGGAGTTCAGCTGCCAATCAGTAGCATCTCAGCCACGCTCCTCTGGACATCAACTTGATGTGGGTTCTTCACTTCTGGTGGTGAATATATCGTCTAGAATCTGTCTCGGAGGAGGGAGAAGACGGAGATGAGCTGTCTGTAGCCCATGGATCCTCTGCTTAAATGGACCTGCTTGAAATAAACCGCCTTTAGTGTAACATTGCCGACAATCCACAACTCCTTCCCTGAGGCCTCTCCTTTTCACTGTTAAATCAACAGATCTTTCTTTCACCGTTCACTGGAGAATGGCGTTCACTTTCAGGACGTGTAGTGTGACCTCTTTTTACCTTGCATATGATTTTTGTCACATATTCTTTAATTCCTAATGTGCAATTCTTCATACTCTGGTTAAAGATTTTTATTTTATGTGTCAGTATAAAACTATTTTAGATTTCCAAACATTAGTTTTGTGACACAAAATGAAATTTTACCAACAAAATATTTATATGTGAGCAAAAAAAGCAACATGTTACATAAGAGACCACTTTTCAGACAATAAATATATAAATAAAACACTAACAGCAGTGAAGGCTGCTGGGTTCTCATGCAAAAATAGGACACGAGTGTATCTGTCAAAGACTCCGGAAAAACTGTGGTTGCTTTGCTGAACTGTTTAATCCTACTAGGGTCGCAGGGAGGCTGGAACCTATCTCATCCGACACTGGGCAAAGGAAGGGTACACTCTAAACATCTCACCAGACCATCGCAGGGACAACATACATACACACACCACCATTCACACTCACACCTAGGGGCAATTTGGAACAGCCAATCTGCCTAATGATCATGTCTTTGGACTGTGGAAGGAAACTGGAGTACCCGGAGAACAAGCAAACTCCACACAGAAACACCCGACTCGAACCCAGGACCTTCTTGCTGTGAGGCAGATGTGCTAACCACTACGCCACCATGCTGCCTCTACAACAAATACTGACTTTGTTTAATGTATTACCGTTAAATGATTTTTAGAGTATATTTAATGTGGAACATTTTCATTATTTTTGAAGGCAGTTTTGCTCCACAGGATTTCTTTACATGTACCTGACTTCTGCACATTACTGGATATTTATCTCCATTTTAAATATGCATTAATCTTTTTAAATGTTTATTATCTTATGTTATGCTTTTTTTTTTTTTACGTAATGCTCTTATTTTTCCTACTTTTATATCTAGCAAGTCTTTACTATAATCTCAATTCAGGGATTTTTTTAATGTGGACAAATAGTAATAAAATACCTAAATATATATAATAAATCTTGTTTTATGTTTCTAGATGCAGGACCCCTGTATGTACATGAAGATTACTAGCAGTAGGTAAATCTGTGGTTTAAAGTGACTATCTGTGTAGATTAAATCATTTGTTGGCATGGAAAGTAAATATGAAGTTTATTTTGTTCATGATACAAATCTTAATCGTTACTTGAACTGTGTTTTTTAAATGTTTTATCTAGTTGTAGTATAGAGAGGGCGGCATGATTGAGTATTGGTTAGCCTCACAACAAGAACATCCTGGGTTTGAGTCCACATGCGTGAGGTTTGCATGTTCTCCGCATGCTTGCGTGGGTTTCCTCTGGGTACCCCGGTTTCCTCCCACAGTCCAAAGACATGCACATTAAGCTAACTGGCCTAATGTGCATGTCCAAATTGGTGACAGTTTGAATGGTTGTGTGTGTCGGCCCTGCAATGGTCTGGCGAGCTGTTCAGGGTGTACCCCGTCTTCGCCCAGTGTCGGCTGAGATACGATCCAGCCTTCCCGCAACACTAGTAGAATTAAGCAGTTCGACAAATGAGTGAATGAGTGAGTGAGTATAGAAAGATAGTGTCCATTGCATCAGAATGCAACAGGTGCAATAAGTGACTACAAAACCAATTAAAGCTTTTAAACACACTTTAGGAGTCGCATGGTGGTGCAGTGGCTAGCACAGTCGCCTCACAGCTAGAAAGTTTTGGTTTAGAGTCTTGCGAACAACTGGGGCGTTTTTATGTGGAGTTCACATTATCCCTGTACTTGTCTGGGCTTCCTCCAGGTGCTCCAGTTTCCTCCCACAGTCCAAATACATGCACATTAGGTCAACTGGCTACTAAAAAATGCCTACAAGTGTAGATGTGTATAGATGCATAGTTTGTCTCTGTGTTAGCCCTGCAATAGATTGGTGGCCTGTTCCCTGAAGTCAGCTGGGATTGGCTCCAACTTCCCCATAACGATGATACATAAGCTCTATAGATAATGGATTGAACACACATTGGGTTTCCAATATTTATTTGTTGACAGTGCATTCTGGTGTATTTGCTCTAGCGATTTGTAAGAATAATTCTGATTCTAATAATTCTTAAAAAGTGACTTAGAGTCCGGACTCCTTGAGGGTCTACTCCCCTCGGAGTCATTGATTAGACACTATTTCCCATGATGCCCCTTTCTATCTCAATTTTCTAGACATACAGCTCAATCCTGTGCTATCCTGTCTGTATGAACGTTAGAGAGAATACCTTTCTGTGATCGCACCACATATTACATATGCAACCTTGCACATGAATACTCTGCCACTGTGTATGGCAGCAGCAGATAATTTTCTGTCACTGTCAGTTTGAATGCTGTCATTGTCTTATTGCACTATTATACCTCTAACTGTTGTGTCAGTATTATTTGCATTACTAACCCATGGTGCCTTTCAAACTTTCATATATAATTGCATATCTCTTCCTATTATTCACAGTAATCATTTTTTTCTATTCTTTATTAATTATCTGTTCATATAACAGTGGGAGATTCAAATCTAATTGCAATGTACTCTATTCTGAGAGTTATTACATTGTTGGTATTGTGTTATAGGATCCCTTTTTGAAGTAAGAAAAGGAAATATCCTGGAATCGTATTCCTAATCGGGCGACAGGGTGGTGTAGTGGTTAGGACATCCACCTCACAGCAAGAATGTCCTGGGTTCGAGTCCCGGGTTTGGGTATTTCTGTGCGGAGTTTGCATGTTCTCCCCGTGCTTGCGTTTCCTCCAGGTCCTCTGGTTTCATTCCCCAGTCCAAAGACATGCACAGTAGGTGAAACAGCTGTTCCAAATTGCCCCTAGGTGTGAGTGTGAGTGTGAATGGTTGTGTGTGTTGCTCAGTGATGCTCTGGTGAGCCATTCAGGGTGTACCCTGCCTTCACCCAGTGTTGGCTGAGATAGGCACCAGCCTCCCCTTGACCCTAATTGGAGTGATCGGTTTGGCAAACGAGTGAGAATGACGGTGAGGGTACTCCTAACTGCCATAACTCAGTGCATAAAGAATTAAGCATACCAATGCTGTGATGAACAGACTCTGTGTTGAATTTTACTTTTAAACATTGGATATTTTAACACCCCCCAGTGCAGCTAACTGGGTTATCAAATGCCGGCCATGTCTCTCACTGTCTATGGTGAGAGGCATGTTAAAGAACCATTGCTGATTTTCGTCAAGAGTAGGCTGCATAGCCGTCAGCGTGTTTCTGCCCTGCGATAGCCTGGCTTGCTGAGAAATAGATCTTCATGATGACCCCAAAATTTATTAATAACTCAAAAATCATGAATGATATGTTTCTTTTAAGATTTATGTGGAAAATAAATTATTTATTAATAAAACCATAAATGGAATGAATGTATCATATATGGTACATGAAAATTTAAATAAAATTGTATTTTGCAGGAGGTTGGAATAATAACCCAACATGCCAGGAATTTTGCAACATTTTTCGGCATCTGATTGTCAGATGTGGGGTGAAGCCAGGTGCACAGGGCAACGTTGTACGTGTTGGTCCAACAAAACAACTAGGTTTGCTGATTGGCCTGACTGACAATATACATCAGGAGTCATCCGCACCATCACCTTTCGAGGATATAGCCATGGATCATACATTTAGTTCATTAATTCTGTAGTGGAGGAAATCAGTGTATCAGGCGCCACTGGGTTTTGGACCCATGAACTGTGGAAGGCCTGTGGCCTGCCGGTCTGAAATGTCATAATGTCATATATTTGGTCCTCCATAAATCTTATGCAAATCTTTGGACTTCCTGATCACGTACTGGAATTATTCATTAACAGCATCAACATGTTTATGAATATGAATACAGAAAGTGTAATATCTGGAATGAGTGATCATATTTCCTTTATTTAAAGGCATTAGTAATCCTGAAATGGAGAACTGTCCAATGAAGTCATCTCTAATGAAATATATATATAATTGTTAATGATTATACCTATAGCAGAGCAGTTATATGATTTACTGCACTATTTGATTATCGAATGATTTATGTGACTATTGTATGAGAAGTTTGTTCAATGAAGTGTGTGTAAGATTATTTTATGTAGGGCTCATTCCACTCTGTATGAGTATTGCTTGACTGTCCTTGAACACGGGACATTGAAACGAAAAGAATCAAAATGGCCGTCCAAAGCAAAGGGAGGCGCCGAGCCTTCAGGGTCAGCTCGGGACAGGTTGAGACTCGGGACATGTTGAGACATGTTGAGATATGAGGTCATCAGGGACCAATCAGAACAAGGTCACGTTGAGACATGATGTCATAAGGGACCAATCAGAGTCTAGAGCTAGAGGATGATAGACCAATCAGAGTGAAATGGGCACTATATAAGAAAATTGCAGAGCTGGTTTGATGTCTAAGAATTTTTCTCTTGGAACAATTTATTCTGTGTGATTGTATGCTTTTCTCTTCCTAAAGGCTAAACAAACACCTGAAAATGTATTTGAATATCTTGCATCGTGAACTGGACAATTTTCGCCAGGACAATACCCAGGGGTTTTAGTGCTATTTGTTCAAAAACACAGATCATGTACATGCTGAAGGCACAGTATGATGCATGCGATCCCTTCGCTTTGGGACAGCACATTGTCAATACCCAAGATGGTATTGAGAATAATTTTTTTTGCACTCATTGAACTGCTGGTATCTGTGTACAATAACCGTAGGCAGCACCACATTGCTGCGGAATGTTCGCAACGACATCAAAGTCTATCAGTGCGCCATAAATTAAATAAAACAATTCCGTTCAAAGGTCATTGAATATTGTAGACGTATTGTATGTACGTAGACTTACAGCTGTGCATAGATGTTTAGTGTAACATTTTCCTACTGTAATTTTTTACCTTATAGATGTTAATTTATCACTACATGTTCCAATTATTTACGTTAATTTTATGCTAGTTTATGTTATTTTGTTCTTTGTGTGTGTGTGTGTGTGTGTGAGAGAGAGAGAGAGAGAGAGAGAGAGAGAGAGAGAGAGAGAGAGAGAGAGAGA
>JBCNYH010000013.1:15885686-15904185 GCA_039654325.1 Tandanus tandanus
TCTCTTTCTCATACGCTCTCTCTCTCTCTCTCTCTCTCTCTCTCTCTCTCTCTTTCTCGCACACACACACAGGCTTTCTCTCTCACACACAGACTCACATTCTCTCTCTTTGTTTCTCACACACACACACACACACACACACACACACACACACACACACACACTCTCTCTCACTTTATCCTTTCTCTGTCTCTCTCTCAAACACACAAACTCACTTTTTCTCTTGCTCACACAGACACATACAAACACACACACACCCTCTCGCTCTCTCTTTCTCTCATACACACACACTCTCTCTCTCAAACTTTCTCTCGCTCTCTCACACACACACTCTCACTTTATCTCGCTCTCTCTCTCTCTCTCACACACACACACTCTCTCTCCCCCTCACTTTCTCTCGCTCTCTCACACCCACACTCTCACTTTCTCTCTCTCTCTCACACACACACACACACACACACACACACACACATAGAGAGAGAGTGTTAATTCCTATTAAGCTTGCTGGTTTCTGTAAAAACATTCACACATTTACAGCATATTGTGTTTTCTTTACTGTAAGCGCAGTGTCACTGCCTGTCTCATCACTTACTTGCACGTGCACTAAGTAATAAAAGCTTATTATAAATATACCTGATGTAGGCCTAGTTATTCATGTATATTCTGTGTGTGTTTTTTTGCAGGGGATTCGGGTTTGTTACGTTTGCAGATGCGGCCAGTGTAGATAAAGTTTTAGGTCAACCTCACCACGAATTAGACTCAAAGACGGTATGTTTCCTTTTCCTGGTGTTATCTTTGTGTGTAATCACTTCCTGTCCTGTTTGATTCCTCCATGCTGTTTATGACTGTAACACACACATGCACATACATAAATACAGTAGACAGTTTACAGGAGGCTCTTGATGCAGATGCAGAGAGGTGTCTTGTATACTGAAAGGTCAGTAGGAGAAACAACTCTCTGTGCTTCTGTACCACATACAGTACAGGGATGTCTGAAGTTCATGTTTAATGTTTGTGTGTTTAATCAACATTGGTGTTTTGAAGCAGTGCCAAATCTAACTAAACTGCACACAGACAGTGATGTATGACTTGAGTGCCTGTTTTACACTTGAGACACACGTGAGCTGATCTTAAACCATACGTCAATGAGACACGGGTGCACATCCGTCACTGCGGTTGAAGAGTTGTGCAGTTGTAAAGAGGAATTTATGGCTTTCCTGGATTATGTATGGAGCATCTTTGTTTGAAGGTGACCATGTGCTTAAGAGATTGTCGGGTGCATTTAAGGACCTTTTAACAAAGATATCTGTAAATTCTAATATAAACTTAGATTTTTTTTTTCATGGAAGTAATAACACATTTAATTAATTTATTCTTTATTTTTTTTCTTATAATTTTGATAAAGGTACATCATTTTTTGTGCACTTTAAAAAATAAAGAGTGGAAATTTCCCAAAGTCTGTAAAGATTTGAGTTTTTATACCTAGCTATGGCAGTGTAATAATTTCTAATTATTTTTCTCTAAAAAATTTAAACCTGAAATATTATCTTCTCTTATTTTATTTATTTGAAATTAAGGGTAAAACTTTTTAAATAATTTTTTATATATTTTTAAAAAATATAATAAACACAAATGTCTGCCAGTCTGGGGATTTTTTTCAGGATGTTTACTAGAGACAAGCAGTTTATTCTTTAAAACCAGCCCCATGTTTGTGTTAGTCACACTGCACGCCAGATTAACACACTTTCTCCAGTAAAGTGAATTTCCTAGGATCGGTGGATAGGTCCGTTTTGAAAAGTGCACTGACTATACACAGATTTTTTCCTGTTCCTGGGCCAGTAAACGTTTCACGTTGTATTTCAGCAGCTTTATTATTCAGAGATCTGTCATTGAAAAAAAAGCAGTAGGAGTGAAGAATGAGTAAGCTTTGATTTTGAATAGCGAGGCTGTGGACAAACAGACCAACATCATTTCCTTAGCAGTGAAAAAGAACCGACATGAATGTGCCGAAGGAAATTTAAAGTGCAAAAGAACTTGCGCTGAAATCGACAGGGGTTTATGCTGCTGTTACTTCCCCCAGATGAGGTGTTATTTTAACCTTAATTTTCAGTGCTTACTTTAGCTCATGTTTTTTTTTTTGAGACTTAACAGTTTTTCAGAGAGGTTCTGAACCATAGCTTTGAAATAAATGACTGATCAGACAGATTTTGAGGAAAGCCTGGCAAAACAAGCACGGTTGAACAGAATAGTTGTGTATTATTATTATTATCTCTGTTATATAACTCAAAGATAAAAAAAATAGACAGTGTAGTTAAAGTCTTGGTGGAAATTACACCATTATGCGGACTTAATCCACAGACTTGATTTAATTTGTTTGTTTGTTTGTTTGTTTATATTTATGTTTTGGTGTAATTAAATATGGTCTTTAATAAACAATGAATTAAAGGTTTAAAGCCATCTTCACCTTTACTTTTATTTTGAATACTGAACTGCTATTTTGTTCCAGATGTGGACAGTGTTTTGCACTTCAGTTTCTGCTGGAGTGCTGATTATCTTAGTGTTTCATTCAAAAAAGCAGCTCTGTGTTCGTGTTGCTGAATTGAGGTTGCGATGCTAAATTAGTCTTCTGCAGCTTAACCTATAAAATGTATTTCTTACACCGAAACCAAGGTACATTACAGTGAAGCATATCATTCACTTTGTTTTAAAGCAGCCAAATGTGTTTTATTCAGTAATTATGCATGGATATTGTGAGCATGGCATGTGAAGAGAAGAATAGAATAGAATAGAAGAATATCGATGATGTATGAAACTGACAATCCAGTCATGTCATAGCCACACCTCGGTTAAGCCCGCAGCCTAATGGTGGTGGTGTGTAAGCATTAAAACCTCATCTATTTTTCAAAACGGGGCTGTTGGAGCTTTAAATCCTGGGCCTGTCCGATATTTCCAACACCAAATCTGGGTCAGTTGCGTTACATAATTGCTCTGTACAGACATACCTCGCGGTTTCTGGCTAAAAAAACAAAAAGGTCAAGGTTTTTGTGATGTTTGCTGTGTTTTTGAATGAGTACTGAAGAACATGAAAAGCACTACAGTGAGCATTAGCAGCCATGTGTCCAGGATTGAGAGAGATTGAGATCACGAGGACGGCAGTGACGGTGGCTAAAGCAGGGATTACTGTGGCTCGAATCGTGATGTCATACCCTGAGCTGAGCCACGGCTCAGTGGTTCAGTCCTGAGGTGTGTGACCTCATTCATAAAGGTGAAGCCTGGAGCAAAAAGACCTGACTAACACAAGGGAAGAGCAAATAAAGATGGAAAAAACAAAGCAAAGCTCAAGATACTCAAACTTGCAGTGCAGTGAAAATCCTGCCTAAAACTCGATTGTTTAATGTTTGCTGATTATTAAAATAAAGCTGCATCAATTACATGCCGTCTACATTTACTGTTTCTTTCTTTCATTTTTCTTTGCCATTTGCTTTGCCATTCTGTTCTGTTTTAGGGAGATATTCTTCCATTTATTACAAATTTGTTACACAATATTCCATAATTAACTTTATTTTTTTAAGCATGTCCTGTGAGCGTATTTATTTTATTATATGAGTATTTAACATAAATTATTTATTCCTTTTTGAGTGTTTGTGCTGTATTTCCTTTATATATATATATATATATAATATATATATATATATCTCTATATATCTCTATATATATAATATATAAAATCACCCACCTCACTAGCACTGGCAATTTCCGAGGTGCTGAATGTATGAGAATAGATATGAGGCGAGCAGCACAGCAAAATGTGTGACACACTTTAGTATTTCACATTTGATTAAAAATGGTTTCATAAGCTGCAGATGTAAAACCTGGAGTGAAAATTGCATTGTGTGTTGACAATTGGTTGCCGGCTGCGGTCCTCTCTAAAAGCAATCTGTTTTAGATTAAACACTTTTCTGGATGAATTAAAGTATAATAAAAACAGCCTAGCTTTTCCCCTGGAAAGAGTCTTTAAAAGGCAGTACATGTTACATTCTATTCAGAGCAAATTCATTCAGCGGAGGACAATTCCTCCTGCAGAAAGGCAAAAAGAGACATGTTTACTTCATCTTTCCTTTGCACACCGTCATGTCTTCAATTTCTCACTTTTTTTTTTTTTTAACGAAGCGACAAAGTACGAAGACGTGCTGTATATTGAAGTGCAATATTCCACTAATGGGTTTTTTTCCCCTCAAGTTTTTTGTATTTAAAATTTTTTTTTTTCAGTTCATTGGAAGACTTTGGCTGCAGTGTGACCATCCTTGCATGCACAGCCATCTGACATCATTTTAGTTAACATGGCATTGCTGTGAAAAAAAATATTTTGGCATCATTTTTCATTTCCTTGAATGGAATTTATCTTTACTTGTATGTCATTTTCACAGAACATCATGAACCATAAAAACTCATGACTTTATATAACAGTTTGAATATTCTTCATGTTCTTTAATTCTCTTCTCAGTATGATTCAGATTGTCCCATAAACAAGAAAGCACTGCTTCCGGTAGACCTCTGAAAAGAGAAATGTCTGTTTATATACCATCATGTCACATGACCACTGACATAAAGCTGAAGAACAATTTTTTAAAAAGTGTTTTTATATATCTCTGATGGAAATATAAACGCCATACCTCGCTTGTTGCGCCAATGTATGTTCCCACATTTGTGAATCTGGTCACGAGAACGTATAAGTTATAAGTATTACTCATATAAGTTTTGTACTGTATCATACGTGTATCACAGAGCATGCTGGGAGTGATAAATTGCATGGGGTACTTTATATCCGTGATTGATTATTAAGAGGAGAAATTTCTCAACCCTTTGCTGTTCAATAGGCCTTTTATTCAGACAGTAACTGCAGGAAGGAGTCACCAGTAATGACGATAATCCCTCTAGAGGGAACAAGGTTGCGGAAGTATCGATCCAATGCCTCTTCAGATTCTTCAGCACTCACCAATACAAACTCTGTCATGTCAACCTCATTCTCCAGGTCCCAGACTGCTGTGTCCATGAAGCTCTTAATTACAGCTGATGCTTGTGTTTGATATAAGTAATCTGATAACTAATGTTTTTGGATATGTACTGTATGTTGCTTATTAATTGTGGTTATAAATGCTAACAGATCTGCTCACAGCAAGTATAGAGAGATCATACTGTAATACTGTGTCAATTATATATTATTTGACGTTTTTTCAACATGCATAGTACTTACAATATTTCATTATTCTTGTTCTGTTAGATTGACCCTAAAGTTGCCTTCCCGAGACGTGCTCAACCCAAGGTAAGAGAACATTTCCTTTCATTTAACAACTAAAAAGATCTCATTGTTGCTTATTGCAACAGATGTTGAAAATGGTGTTAGGTGTTGGTGTTTTCTAGTTTGTCTGATTGTTTGTGATTTTGATTTTTTTTTTTATGGAGGGGTGGAGTATGGCTGAAGTAACACTGCATTAGATTTTGGTGGTAAATCCAATCATGTTCTGGATCTGGGAATTTTTTAAAGGACTCTTTATTATTGTGGAACAGGGGCATTTTAAACTGTTTTGTGTCGACTTCATAGGTAAAGACTTTTTTTTGATATTTGATATTTATTGGAAATGAAAATAAGATGGGAAATGAGCTACCTTTACAGAGGTTTGCATTTTCTGAGAGCTTATAGTTACATATACTGCACACATATATACATACATATGAAATGTTTTTTATGTCTGTAATGAAAGTTATTAGCCATTTGCTTTTATGAAGGTAATAACTATCATTTTGACCTCAGATTGCCTATTAAGCTTAACAGTTAAGTTTATTTCCATGGTAGTAAATGGAATAAGTATCTTACTTTATAATCCAAAAGTTTACACGAATGTCTGAAATGCTGTTGTCCTCAAATAAAATGGGGATCATTAGCAGAGATGCTATTTCTATGACCCAGAAAGATGCACACTGCCATTGGCGTTAAAACATTTGCTAACATTGCTGGCTGTATTGGCATAGATCTTCCTATGGATGCAAACATGTTAGCCATGTGCGCTGTGCCCTACTTTACCGTTTGCTGAGCATTTGTGCCGTGGCCTTTATACCTGATCTGCTTCTTTCTAGTTTTGCCTTGAGCCTTTTGAGAGCAGTTCTTATCCTTGCTCTGAGATCAGTTGGAAGTTTTCTTGGTGTGTTGCTTTGAGCCTTAGTGGGACAGTCTGGTTGTTGTTCGGCATACAGAAGGCAGCATCTTTCCCAATGTGGGCAGCAGGAGGTGAGGAGGGAGAGAGAGCGAGAGCTTGCTAGGTGGCAGGTGTCCATAGCACACTTGGCTGGCTAATTGAAATAAAGAACTTTTTCCATTCTGTCCAAAGTGGGGAATCAGTGGAGGGGAAATGACGCACTGTTTCACTTACTCTTGTGCCAGCGAGGCTGGTCCAAACACAGACCGCAGGGCCCCAGGCCGAATGCTGCTTCTTGGCTCAGACTGGGTTTAGGATGAATGGGGGTATTAAAGAGCCAGGCTCCAGCAGCACTCGTGTATCTCTTCTATTCCTGGAGCCGGGAAATCTGGTAAATGATGAATTCCAGGCAAATACATTAACACCCGCTCCTCCAATCAGGAGAGGAGGTTCATGAGCCTGGACAACTGGCACATAGTAAGTAGGATACAAATACATTACTGCCTTTTCCTTCGGCCTGACGGCGGCATGAAGTGTCTAAACAAGTGCAATGAAGAAGAAACAGCTCTAAATACCCACACTGTTTTGGATATTTTTTATTTGCCAAATGAAAGCATGAACCCTGACTGTTCTTTTAGGTCCATTTAATTGACACATGGTTTTACGTGGTAGGTAGCCTTGGAAACTTTTTTATACTGTATGTGCTACTTGGGTGATGTGCAACGTCTAGATTCAAAGTGACACGATTGCGGTGGCATCTGGGTTTGTGGTAAAACAAAAGCAAGAGTCACTCACTTGTCCTGTCTGTAATGCTTATTCATCCATGTATGGGTAAAGGTGAAAAGTGCCCCCCCCAAAACACACACACACACACACACACACACACACACACACACACACACACACAGCAGCCATGCAAGTCTTTTTTACAGATGAGTCCTGCCTGAATTGCACTTTTGTTTTTGCCATCATCATTTTTAACTGCTTGTACTGCACACATTGCTGGAGAGGGCTTTTGCTGCTTTTGTTATTGCTATTTTTGTGTCTTTCTCTTTCACACCGCATTTGCATAACACGTCTTTGCATGTCCTGACAAGATTTTAATTGATATTCGGAGTGATACTGGGCAGGAGAAGGATTCCGCAAATCTGATATTCCCTCGGAGAAAACTGTCATTACCCTAAAGCTATGTATTCTTTTTAATTAAGCTATCATGCTGTTATAACAAGCCTGGAGGTGGAATCTATCCAGGTTGATCACATTTTTATCGCTTCAGTTCTTTTTAAGCTTGGCTCTTTACTCTATGTTTTGGTGAAAGCATTTCGATTGTCTCGTCCTCTTTGTATCTGATCATTAGAGTGTGGACAGGGTGAAACCTATATTTTGTCCTTCTTAAACCTTTTAATATTTCAAGTAGGGATGTATGATATCACCAAATGCTTATAACCTGATATAGATAATTTCACATCCATATGTCATGGTATAGCACATATTTTGTCAGTTCAAAGAATAAACAAACAAACAAGATTTTTATTAAAGAATTAGCAGTGTAGCATTTTCAAATTATGCTTTAAATAATGCTGGGAGCAGTGGTGGCCCGGAGGTAGGGTGCTGGATTACTGATCCTAAGGTCGGGGATTCAAGCCCCACTGTCACCAAGTAGTCACTGCTGTCCCCCCAGTGCAGCTAACTGGGTTATCAAAGGCCAGCCATGTCTCTCACGGTCTGTGGTGAGAGGCATGTAAAAGAACTATTGCTGTCGTTTGTAAAGAGTAAGCTATTGGATTGTTTCTGCCCTGCGATGGCCTGGCGAGTGGTGGTGTACTCGTGATAGCCTGGCGAGGCAGGGTGTACTCTGCCCTCGCCCAGAGTCGGCTGAGATGGGCGCCAGCCTCCTCGCGACCCTAATTAGGATTAAGCGGTTCAGAAAATGAATGAACGAATTAAAAAATAATGCTAATTAATGCTATTAGTAAATGTTACAAAAGCTAGAAGTGGTTCATGAAGCTCCACGAGTACAGTGTCCCAGTGTGGAGAAAACAAACCCCAAAAATGCGTAGGTGATGATGTCACAGAGTGTGTAGGCCATGTGACACACTGGCAGGACAGTTGAGTAGCACACGGCTAAGTGGTCTGCCCATTACATGGGACACACTCCAACAAAATGTGTTTTGATTCAAAATAAGAATGCTAATATTAATACAAAATAATAATACTAACATGAGTATATTTCACTTTATTTCACACATACATCCTGGTCTTTATGATAATTTCTTAATAATCGATGCATTTCAGGCTGAGGAAAAAAGGTGACCTCTAATTCACAGGCAAGAACCAGGATTATGCTAACGTGGCCTTACCAGCAACAGTCCATTCAGTATCTATCACGCTTATCCATCAAGATCACGGTGCAAGCTGGACCCAATCTCAGCCGACTTTAAGCAATAGGTACACTCTGGGCAGGTCAGCAGTGACTAGCAGCCCGTCATTCAGAACAACGGCGGCAGCTGCATCCCAAATAAACCGTCCAAATGATGAAAAATATTCATGTAAAGAGTGCTTTGCATCACAATGAAATAAACAATAGAGCATCATATACAACAGTAGACATATTGCACAGCCCTGCTTCATACAGGAGAAAGTCCGTAAGCTCTGAGTCATATTACAGTGTGTGTTTGTAGTGCAGTGCTGTAATGTTATGGGCTGATGGGAAACCAGTATACTAGCTGAGAAAGCTGAAGTTTTGTCCTCACTGGAATTTGGGCCGCTGTTTTCTCGGGACCACGGGAGATCTCACCCTTTTCACCCCTCCTTTGTGCTTGTTCTTAGTGCTTTTGGCTCCCGGCCATTGCTTTTGCAGCCTTTAAAAGATTATTGTGTCATTTTGCTGACACCAGTTCTAAACACTGTTAGACACTGTGTAATGAGTTTGCGATTGAAAGCTCCAAGCAGCCACCCTCTGTTTCACCGACTTTATTTCACCAGCCTCTCACCAGCGAATTTCACGCCATTGGCAATAATCAGCCTAATGAGTGACGCTCTCTTCAAAAGTACAATCTACGCTTCAAGTGCATGGAGAGAGGATGTGGTGGGTAAAAAAAAAAAACTGGAAGTAAAAACACCCGGCACAGAGCATGATGGGATCCTTCAGTTTTAGCAGTGGCACAACCGACAACAAGCCTGAGTGGAGAGACGTCCTGGCATTTACCACCACGAGAGCTGTCAAAACAATGTCTGCACTTGTTCTGCTCCCTGAGCTACATCCTCAGCTCTGAGGCATCAGCCTTGCTTGGGATTTGCCAAGGGAGGTGGGAATTGAGTTTACTCATGCTGCGGTGTCGTTTGTTTTTCCAGTCCTCCGTTTAATTTTTTCTTTCCCTATCCCATGTATTTGTCCGCCATGCTGTTTTTAATCCTCCACCTCACTCCCGGCCTTGTGATTGTTTTAAGTAAAAAAAAAAAAAGCACCTTCTATGATACAAAGCAGCAGACGTTGCTTAGGGAGTGGCACGCTGATGAGTAGGAAAACTGCAGGTTGAGTTTTTAATGAAGTCCATGAGATGCTACTGTGAAGTAGCGAGAGCCCTGGCTCTTGAGGAAATGAGGTAGTTTGGGGTGGGGGGGGGGGGGGGGGGGGGGGGGGGGGGGGGGGGGGGGGGGGGGGGGGGGGGGGGGGGGGGGGGGGGGGGGGTGTGGGGGGAGGGGTGTGTGGGGGGGGGGGGTGTGGGGGGGGGGGGGGTCTTGTTTTTGGGGGGGGGGGGGGGGGTGGGGGTCCCCCCCCCCCCCCCCCCCCCCCAAAACAGTCCCATTTCCAAACGGCCCTCTACTGCCGTCCAATGCCAATTAAGATCTACGCGCAGGCATGACTCAGTACCTCTCCACCGTCACCACTGCACGCTGCTTTCATTTTACCCCTCGTGCTGACAGCTTGGCAATGTAGCTATTTCCTCCTCTTTGCTAGCTGGAAATTTTCAGCCTGTGTTTCTGTGCTGTTTGAGAAAAGCAGATTTGATAAAAGGGCCTTTGCTTAATCCGTCGCACATCTTTGATGTCTGTGAAGCTTGGTTTAAATATCGTGTAGAACCTGAGTTGCTCAGGGATGAGAGATTTGCAGCAGGGTGCGACGAATGTGTTCATCCATGATAACAAGACAGATCTGCCTCTTTGGTGCTTGTGTCTTAGCTAGCCAAATTACACATGCAGTCAAATTGAAGACAGCGGAAATCAAACCCTATGTCATTTTGGATTAGTTAGGCAAAAAACGGCATCACAGAAATGACCGTCTGAGTTCTGGAGCTGGTGAGACGGCTTAATGCCAGGCTCCAACGGCCGATGTCTCTTTTTTTCTTCTTCTTTGCATCTGAGGCATCTTTTGTCTTCCTGCTTGTTTTGTCAGGGAGCAGGAATGATGTGTTCACACTGGCAGGAGAAGCTACAGAGGAAAATTCATGGCCGTTGTTGCTAACCCAGCGCTAACTACCACTGAGTGACACTAATGAGGGGAACAGGCATGCAGAAGAGCGAGAAAAGGAGGTGATCTCAACATGGCCATTGACAAAACTCCAATTAGGTTCCAACACTGGGTGATCTTTCACACCCCCCCGCTCCCCTTCCTTTTTCCACCTCAACCACCTTCTCCTGTTTCTCTTCAAACACTCCATTACAGAATCTCTGAGGATGTGGATTTTTTCTGAGGATTTTTTTTTTTTTTTTTCAAGCCTTAGATTTGTTTTGATCAGTAGAAGCACAGGGATCTAATGAAGGCCTGCTGATAGTGTGGAAACATGTCTAGGGCAGAACCAAAACAGCCCCGGCTGTGAGAAAGAGTAACTGAAGATTACTCCAACATGTAAAGACGCTATAAATTGTCGTGGAGAGATTCGTCCTTCATCCATGTAGGTTGGAGGATAAGCAAGGAACACCAATAAACCTTGCGGAACCCGAACTGCACTCAGGTATCGTGATAAGAACATGCACAGAGACATGCTGTTCCTCAGTAACCCTCACTTCAATTCTGTTGGAAGGTCAGGAAGGAAAAAAAAAAAAAATCACTGCTGTTTGGTGTTACGGGATTCGTTGCAGTTGTTGGCTGCACATCAACTAGACATTGTTGCTTTGAGGGCTCCATTTTCCTCAGAAGTAGACGAGCTAAAAAGATTTCTTTGTGTAAAATTCTGTGTTGCAGAAAGCCTGAAAAGGAGACCTGACACACACCGGGACATTAGCTCAGTGATCAAGCGAAAGGGCCGCACTAACACTGATGTTTTGCCTTTTAACATGTTCTTTATTTTGCTTACGACCAGACCTTGTCCCCTTACTCTATTTTTTTCCCCTAAGCAGTGAACTTGTGCCAAATTGATTCAGACTGCACATCGCATAGAAAACAGATTGTCGTAATTATCCAAGCAGTTTTATTGCACATGAAATCAATATGTATTTCAAACCTCTCATTATGCACACAAACATTTTTGCTTAATAAATTACCTGTTTGGCCAACGTTTCTGTGCCGCATCAATACGATTGCGAGAACGTTATTTATTCACGGCTCTGACGTTTGGGTGGGCCGTGAGTCCTAGAAAAATGTCAGTAGCTCAGACACGTTATTACGCAGTGACAAACTCAGTTTGGAGCATCTGGGAGCTTTCATTTAGGGTTTCTCCCAGAGCTGAAGGCTGCCAAGCGTGCTGAAGTTCCCTGTAGGAGCAGACAGACCTCCATATCCACCCCTGCAGGCGCTGCAGCACTGAGACTCTCTTTAAAGCTGCTGTTAGCTGACATGTCTCACACACAGTCAAGTAGTGCTGGGGTTCTCCACCTACTATCTCTCTCTCCCTCTCTCTTTCTCAGTTTCTCTCTTTCTCTCCTGTGATAGTCCAGCTTTCTCCTCTCATCTCTTTTCCTCTCTCTTTTTCTACACCCCACCCTCTCTGTTTCTCTCGTTCTCTCCTGTCCCTATGATAGTTTAGCTTTCTCCTCTCATTTCTCCTCCTCTCTCTCTCTCTCTGTCTCTCTCTCTCTCTCTTTTTACACCCCCTCTCTGTTTCTCTTTTTCTCTCTTGTCCATGTGATAGTTTAGCTCTCTCCTCTCCTCTCCTCTCTCTCTCTCTCTCCCCCCTCTTTCTCTCAGCTCTTTCTCTCTTGTCCCTGTAATAGTTCAGCTCTCTCTCTCTTTCTCTCTCTCTCTCTCACATCTCTATCTCTCTCTCTCTCTCTCTCGCTGGCTCTCTCGCTCTCTCTTGTCATAGTGATAGTGCAGGTCTCCACACATCTCTATACCTCTCTCTCTTTCTACACCTCTTTCGATTCCTTCCTTCCTCTCTCTCATCCGAGTAATAGTGCAGCTCTCTCCATACATCTCTATACCTCTCTGTCTTTCTACACCTCTTTCCCCCCCCCTCTCTCTTTTCCCTGTGATAGTCGAACTCAATCTGTCTTTCTCTCTTTCACTGTCAGTACTTGTTTCCTTCAGGATCAATTGTTCTATATTGATGTTGTTTTTTATTATTTTGAATATAAAGCTACAAAAGGATTATTTTAGTCATGACTGTGTTTTGTAGCTTTTTCTTGTAAAATTGAGTGTCTATGATATTGGGAAGCTTTGTTTAAAATAAGTCACGTGTCTCACACACTGTGTTCACATTTGATTGTAGTGTTGACCCCGTAGGAGTAGGAGCGGTTCAGCTAAAGAATGAATGAATAAATGAATGAAATGCTGCATGTTAATGAACCAACATCATCAATTCTTATTTACCACAGAATAAACCAAATGGTTAAACTAATATTTAATTAGTGTTTATATTTAACTAGTGTTAATATTTCTAATTAATAAATAAAACAGCTATTTGGATGGCATGAACAGTGTACCGTTTTTGGATTAATAATGTAGTGACATACTTACTCATTTGTTTATTTATTTGGCTGAAGACAAATTTTGCATTTAAAAGAGATGAAATTATACAGTAGAGAGAAATACAGAGCAATATGTGAAAAACATGCGTTTTTTGCTTTTTTTTTTAAGGTGATACAATGAAAAAGGACACTTAAAATATGTTGTTCTTGGGTTGAATAACTGAAAAATATAATTGGAAATTCAATCAAACAAACCAATCAAGATAATTTTTTCTTCAGTGTAATCCCTTTTGTTTCATTCATTCATTCATTTATTCATTCATTTTCTAAGCCGCTTAATCCTAATTAGGGTCGCGAGGAGTCTGGTGCCTATCTCAGCCGACCCTGGGCAGAGGCGGGGTACACCCTGAACAGCTTGCCAGACCCCCTTTTGTTTCATTTGTAACATAAATAGTATTTTACATTCTGTAATTATTGTATTGCGAGCCTGCTCTGATTTGGAGCTGTACTATTTTCATTATATCAGCAAAATATCCTTCTATTTATTCCTGCTGCACTGCTATGACAGTATATGGATGTACTACTCATGAACATATTGCACAGAACATTTTCACGACTGTTGACAGTGTTGACTTGTCAGACGTGGCATCCTGTTCGCTGCTTCTTTCTCTGTAGGCGTTTGTGTGTGTGTGTGTGTGTGTGTGTGTGTGTGTGTATGTGTGTGTGTGTGTGTGTGTGTGTGTGTGTGTGTGTATGTGTGTGTGTGTGTGTGTGTAAGATGCCCAATGTGTAGAGAAGTAACTCTATGTCGCAGAATTTGGACTAAGTGCTACAGTGTATGTGTGCGTGTGTCCGTGTCCTTGTTTAGTGGTTGTCCTTCATTCAGCTGGCTTCAGCAAGCCTTTTCCCCAAGCATCGCATACACACTTCTCTACCCTGGGAGTTCTTTTCACTTTCTCTTCACCCACTGAGTGTGTGACAGACAGACATGGTATGACTATTTCATCTGCCTGCAGTGCATTTACCCATGTTTGAAATTTGGTCATGAGATTTTATTGGCTGAGAGGGTGACCCATGATGGACAGACAGCGCCTTGTTGGAAACGCCTCCTTCACTCAGAGCACCCCCTCCACCCTGGCTTTGCTGGAGCCTCTGCTTCTGCATGATAAATCTGATGCTAAATTTAGAGGTCGTTTTTCTTGTGCAGAGAAAGAGAGAGATTACTGACAAGGAGAGACAGACGCGTGTGTGTGTGTGTGTGTGTGTGTGTGTGTGTGTGTGTGTGTGTGTGAGAGAGAGAGAGAGAGAGTATAAAAGAGAGGCAGGCTTTCTTTTTAAGCCATCCACTATCAGAGGGAAGCACTTTCGATCCTCATGGCTTAAAGCATCTTCATTTACCCTTGATTTGTTTTATATGTAATGTTTGTAGTTGCTTAGGCACATCTAGTTCACTTCTGTTTAATATAATACTCAGTCAGGAATCCCATCCGTGCATGTGCACTCGTTTCCTATTGGCCAGGCTACATGATCCTAAAGGAACCTTTTTTCCCCCCTGTCCTGAATGAAACTAACTTTACCATGCATCTTAACCCCTCATTCGCCTCTTTGCTTTAAAATCTCATTTGAAATGCTTTCGATTGTCAACAGTGGCTGCACAGTTATGTAACGGTGAGCTTGCAGATCTTCCTCTGGCAGCACCTCCTGCACAAGTGCAATCACTACCTCAGTATCTGTTTCATTCGCTTCACTCCACAGTCCCTGTGAAACCACTTACCTTCATTTCCTAGCCCGCCACCTTAATGCTGGAAATAACAGCACACAAACAGGATTTGCAAACAAAACATCTCCCAGTTTTCGCCTCTCGCTCATCTGTACCGAGACTCGTGTGAATGTGTTCTGTGTTGTGTATGTGCTTGTGTGTGAATCTGGGTAGTTGGGAAAAGATTAAAGCATTGCAAACGCCATAGGAGTGTGTTGAAGGCTAAGAGTGAGCCATGGGAGGTGGCCAGAAGTGTTCACAGTGCTGATCCAGCTGAACCAACAGGAAGGACAGTGCTTATGAAAGAGCTGTAAACTGACCTGCTTTACCTTCTCTCCGTGTGCAGCGAGCACTGCCAAAGCAAAACAAACTCCTATTTTAGTTTTTTTTTTTTTAAAGAACCCAGCCTCTATTAATCGCACTGAAGTACGCAGGGACACAGGTGTTTTTTTTTTAGGAGAATTGTTCTATCTCATTTTGTCATGTTGCGACTACTCTGCAATTGAATATCAGCCATATGGCTAACACTTGATTAGCAGCAAATTCCTGCCACTCGGAGCCAATCGAAATGAAGGAAAAGCTTATTATTACAAAATAACAGCACATGGTCCAAGGCCTTGACTGACAATATGTCATCCTTGCCCATTGTTTATAGGTAGGAACCAGATGTTTCTGCAAGTCATTTAGCTAGCTAGGACAGATAATCCACGGCAGTCAGTGTGCTGTATAACTATAATAATAATTCTGTTAATTAAGCATAAAGCCTTAATAATTGAGCTTTGTACAGAAGGCCAAGGTTGTAAAAACAATTCAGTCCGTACAGTCCACCCATTAAATGTAAGCAATACAACAATGTACACATAGAATCTTTTTTTTTGGGGGGGGGGAGAGATGAGCATTTATTGTTATTAGAGACGACGAATGTATGCTAATATTTAAAAAAGTGGTTCATGTCGACTGTTCATGTATTCAGATCTGGTGGTGTTAATTTATGAGTTCTGTTTATGTTCATTTGTACCTGCCAGGTAGCTATGAGAGTTATATTTTCTGTCAACATTTAAGTACCTAGGTCGGCATGGTGGTGCACAGCTTAGCCTCGCAGCTCTAGACTCTGCGGGTCGGCCGTGAGCTCAAGTTACTGCCTCTGTACCGTCTATAAAGTGTTTTGCATGTCCTCTTGTGTTTGCATGTGATACCACTGAGTTCTCTAGTTACTTCCAACCTCCCAAAAACGTGCCAGTAGGTCATTTGTTTACTCTAAATTGCCACTAAGTTAATGCTACGCATGGTCTAGTGGTGGTCTGGTGTCCCATTTTTCCTGCCTGGTATTTCCAAGATGGGCGCTGGATTTATCCCAACTAGAATATCACAGTTACTGAATGAATAAATGAATTAAACTTCTGAAAAGTGTTTTCTTACTTCAGTGCTGCCAGGTATCGTGTCACGATTACATCAGTACCTTTTTTTTTTTTAAATAGGTAACTAGGCAGCCGGGTCATATTTTGCTATGGTTACAGTATGCACATTTTGGGCACTGCTTTCTAATGAGCATAAAATGTTTTCTCTGTAGTGATTTATGTACTTTTCTACTGTTTAATTTATTAGTTATCTTGCCATCTAGGAGAAGATGAGGCTGAAAGTAGGATTGATTAATTAAAGCAAGCAGGTGTTTTCCTCCTTCAAATTGATAAGTGAAACACAAGTAATTGGCTTGTTCCACTTAGGTTAGTGTTCATTTCCATATTGCCTGCTAATAAGCACCGGTGAGAAGGATGTTTATAATACTTCATATGACAGAACTTCAGACAAACTTCAGAGACTTCAACAAACTTTGATTTCAAAATTCACTTTGATAAATGCAGCACATCTAAATCAGTTTGTTGTTGCTTTCCACATTACTGACACATGAACCGAATACTTCTAATATGCCTGTTGATCCCTATCAGGCTGCTGTAAAACCAATATCTTAAGATATTATAACCTAGAAAAACATTTTTATTAGCTCATTTAGCGAGAGGCCTGATGAGTTTATGCCATGGTGATGTGGCGTCTGTCTGTCTTCTTTATTTCTTGACTGATTATTTATGCAAATTTGAGCAAACTTTTTCAAAATCACAAAATGTGCTTTTCCTTCTTTGTTTCTTGACTGATTTCAATTGTTTGCTCTGTGTGTTCACTTCTATTCCCTCAGATCTTAACACTCATTTTCACTCTTTTACCTGCAGAATTAAAAATGTTTACAGAAATTTACCCATGATGTTTGCTCTCAAGGGGTGGCACCGTGGTGTAGTGGTTAGCACATCCGCCCCACAGCAAGAAGGTTGTGGTTTCAGGCCCCGGGCTCGGGTGTTTCTGTGTAGAGTTTGCACGTTCTCCCCGTGCTTGTGTGGGTTTCCTCCGGGTACTCGTTTTTTCCCCACAGTCCAAAAACATGCACATTAGGGTAATTGGTCCAAATTGCCCGTAGGTGTGAATGGTTGTGTGTGTGGGTGGCTCTGCGATGGTCTGATGAGCTGTTCAGGGTGTACCCTGCCTTTGCCCAGTGTTGGCTGAGAAAGGCACCAGCCTCCCCGCGACCCTAGCAGTATATTAATCGATTCAGCAAATGAGTGAGTGAGTGTTTGTTTTCGTAAATACATTCATCAAATGCAGTATGATACAGATAATAAAATTCTGCGATGCTTGTCCCTATAGAGATTCAGCTGAATACTTGCACCTTCTAAAAATGGCATAATTTTATCTTGTGCGGGAATCGAATGAGCACTACCTCGTTGATGTTCTCGTTTGGACTTTGCTGAGCCATTATTCAAAGAACAGCCTTCACAGACTGCATTGTTCCTCTCTGTGCTTCACATTAAGGCTGTCCTGTTCCGAATGTTGACATGAAGATGCTCAGTGCTGGACCCCTCACTGGTTTGCAATTTTAATTTTGGCTCTGTTTGCTCTCAGGATTGCTGCCACTGCGAAATAGATGAACCTCTTTCAACTCAGTTCACTCTTACTCTGCCTTTGTCTTTCTCTTCAGATTATTCTTTTTATCTGGAAGTAAAGGGAGAAAAGAGATTGTAAGACTTTAATACATTAATCATTTTTTTCACCAGTAATACGGCACATTATTGCTACTAATGTGAATCATCACAGAACTCAGTACTGAGCACAGATTGGTGAGACATGAATGGAAATGAACTTACTGATTGGTTAGATGGGGACAAAAAATAACATAAATCATATGCTAGGGCCTTCACAGTCACATGATCTCAACTCGGCTTATAGCAGTGGGAGATTTTGGAGTGACATTTAAGACAGCCCTCTCTTCCACTGTCATCAAAACCTTTACTAAGGAATGACTTTTGGAAGAACGGTGTTTTAAATTCTCCAGAACAGTTAGTGAGTTGTATCATCTGTATCAAGGTGCATGGAAGATGTTCTAGTGGCTCTTGGTCACCAGACTTACCCTTTGTGTATTTTTACCTTTTGCGGGAGCTACGCGAAAGGTACTATGACCAATTTTCGTTCCGTAGAACGTTGTGTGTTTGTCTGTCCGCAGTCCATGAGTATGTGCTCCGTCCTGGTTAGTTGTTCATTCAGTTTGGCAACCCACTGATTAGCTGAATCACATGTTAAGATAATTTGAAGTTCAACTTCTGAAGAGGTAAGTTTTTAAATTAGGAAATTAGGATTTAAATTTATATATATA
>JBCNYH010000013.1:15910883-15930762 GCA_039654325.1 Tandanus tandanus
CAATACCAAATAATGTCCGGCGCCGGATTTTGTACGGGAAATCCGAAATCCGGGAAATAGGGGTACGGGAAATCGAGAAGTGTAGTTTGTTTCAGTCATTTAGAAGTTATGAAAATCTACAATGTAATAATGCAGTGTTTTCATGTTTCATATAATCATACTTTTTTTTTTATATATATATATATATACAAAATTTCTTTCCTAATTAGGACTTGAATTTGAATTCAAGTTTTTTTTTTTAATGATATTTGTTCGGAACATTAATTCATTTTTAACTTATGATCCTAACAAATATTGTAAAAACAAAAAACAAAACTTGAATTCAAACCATGATTGAGCATTCAAAATATGTTACAAATGTAGTTTCTTAAGACCTAGAAGGGGGCAGCACAGTGCGTAGAGTTTAGCACTTCCATCTCATAGCAAGAAGGTTCTAGGTATGAAAGGTGTGCCCGGTGAGGGTGTTTCTGTGTGGAGTTTGCATGTTAGCAAGGAGCTTGCATGGAGTTTACAATTAGCCTGATGCACAAACCTTGTGCTTGAGTGGGTTTCCTTCAGGTGCTCCGGTTTCCTCACACAGTCCAAAGGCATACACATTTGGCTAATTAGATATTCCGAATTACCCTCTAAATGTGAATGCGATTTGTGAGTGGCCCTGCGATGATCTGGCGAGCTGTTCGGGGTATACCTTGCCTTTGCCCAGAGTCAGTCGAGACGGGTTTCATCCTCCACGCATCCCTAGTAAAGGATAAAGCAGCTCGGAAAAGGAAATGAACATGAAAGACCTAGAAGTTGGACATATATGCACAAGTCACAAAACTGATACGTGCTACTTTTTTTTACACTTGATAATTCAGTTATCTGAATTAATTCTATGTATGATTCTATGGTGGTTTTTATCAGCTGACTCATTATTAATGAACTGTACTGTAAATGTGTTATGAATATCGATAAATATTCCTTACTTCACTTGTGAGCTTGTTCTGAAATGTCTGTTGTGTTAAACGTGCAAGAACATAAAGTTAAAAGGACACTGTGGTTGACCTCACCTTCTCAGCCGGGTCTTTTTACAGAAAACTCTTATTATTGTCAGCGGCCACTCAGTTTGATGTTGCTTTTGTTTTCAGACAGTCATTACTAGCAGTAGCACCTTGTGCAAGCTGCTCACACATTTTCTCCATGTTAGCTGTATGTGAGGACCCATGTGTGACCAATAGGGTGCAAGAAGCCAAAAGGAGAAGGGGATGCACTTGAAGCACTGTGCTGTTTTCACACACAGAAATAAGTGAGGAGAGCAAAGCCCGAGGCGCCCTACAACCTTCTGGTGTGGAATCTATCAGGTTTGCTTTTTTCCACTAGCTCTAGGGATTAATGAAATCTAGGTTTTTCACGTTTTGGCCCAGCAGCAGGACTCTAAATCCCTCATTGTGAGTGCAGGCCTGGTCTCTCTGGTTCCAGTAGACTGGGAGAGGGAGTGTGAAGGCTTATGTGCTGGT
Organism: Tandanus tandanus; assembly: GCA_039654325.1. Lineage (NCBI taxonomy): Eukaryota > Metazoa > Chordata > Actinopteri > Siluriformes > Plotosidae > Tandanus > Tandanus tandanus. The sequence continues at coordinate 15,912,380 of JBCNYH010000013.1, forward strand.
GATTGGCTGAATGGTGTTTAGTGGACAGTGGGCTGTGAACTGGGACCGCAGCAGGCTTTCTCCTTCCCTCTCTCCTCTCTGGTCGTCTCTCTGCTGTGAGCCAGGCTTTATCAGCTGCATAATCTGCAGCTTAAACAAACAAGCACACTCATAGCCAGCTTTTAAACCAACACACCTCGCTTCAGCTCACAGAGGAACACCGGGCAGGAGGTAAAAAAAACAGTCTGCGCTGTGTTTAGATTTGAGTTGCGAGCATTTAGCGAGGAGTTAATACCTGAATTGTGTACATCGGCGTTTGGGGAATGGGCGAGATTACAGAAATTTGATGCAGTGTTTGGACGGTGAGATGTCTGTGGGGCGGAGCATGCTGAAAACAGAGGCATGTCTCAGTTATGTGCAGTTCTCACTTTTAACTTAGATTGTTTTTTAGCTCCCGCCCCTCGCGAGCTATAGGAATGGGTTCCGCCCGTCCGTATGTCCGTCACACTTTGGTTTCCGGACATTTACTTGCTGCTCACTGAAGCTGGAGCTTTCAAACTTGGTATGCTGGCTCACTACAATGAGTGCTAGAATGAGTTTGTGAGAGTGACCTTGACCTACTTTTTAAGGTCACAGAGGCAAAACTGTACATTAGGTTTCCGGACATTTACTTGCTCTGCGCTGAAGCTGGGGCTTTCAAACTTGTTATGCTTGTTCTGTATTGATATATTATGAAATGGTCCTTTCGGCGGGAGCATCTGGACCCCTGTGGTCTAATTTTTTGTTTCTAATTTCTAATCAGTATAGAGATATAAGATCAGTTTGATACGCTGAAAATAATGTTTTGGGCTGTAAATACACCCGAATGATGAAACACTATTCAAGGTAAATATTAAATACGTGTTGAATAAATAAATTTTATCGTACAGTATTAATTAACGAATTAATCACAACATTTCTGTGAAATCCATAACTTTTTTTTATTTCTCAGGCATAGATCACAAGAGATCTGAGAGTTCCCTGCATAAATAGTGACATTTCAAGTTCAAACTCACTAACAGTATGAAACTGTTCATTTCGATAAGAGAGGTGGTCGTTCCAACCCATACTACAGCCACTATTCGTCTTTCATCTCAATTCATTTGTGCCTCAATTTTGTTCAAATTCCCTCGATTTCAACCTTTAAAAAATCATTTCAGGCCATTTTGCACTTCGCTGTAAGGAGGTGTTTAAAACCTTAGCATGCACCTGATGGAGAAAATGGACCGTTTTAATTAGACTATCTTACTTTCATGATTCTATTTTGCATATTTTAAGGTTGTTATTTAATTTGTCCTTGTCAAGGGCCAGGTTTGTCTAGCAGCGGCTAATCAGCAAGTCGTCCACACGGCTCTTCAAATTTATTTTCCTCCGCAGTGCCGAAAACATTTTTCACGTTAAGTAAAATGCAAATGTGGGGCAGTAAAATGAGGAATTGTGGCCCTGTCGTACACGGCGACTCCATTATCATTAGGTTGGAATGCATTTCGATTTTCTCTGTCAGTTCATTTAGCTTTGCATAATAACAAATAGACAGCGTTTGGTGTGATTCCCGAAGAGCAGTGCTACCTCTGCACAACAGCTGGGGGCAAGATTTACAGCCTATGTTTACCCGCAACATTATACACTCTCATTTGCCTATTACTTTGTCATGGTTTCATCAAAAAAAGAAAGAGAGAAAGAGGGGAAAAAAAACCCTTTAAAAAAAAAAAAAAAAAAAAAAAAAAAAAACAGAGATACCTGAGGCAGTCCTGAAGCTGAGAGAGAGAGAGAGAGAGAGAGAGGGATAAGGAGAGGGAGAGGGAGTATGAATACTGTCAGTGTCGGCTCATGACTTATTCAATAATTTGTCAGTTTTATTTACTTACAGTATATTGCCATGATATTACCTCAAGTCATAGGATTTACTGGTGGAATACTACTGCTAACGCTGAGGCTGTCGATCACCAGTGTTGATGCAGTGCTCTAAGCCGCACCAATCAATGTGCATTTCAATCATTCCTGGTAAAATTGTGTTAGAGATTACTGGCTCTGCCTGTAAGAACAAGATTGTTCTTCTGTAAGTGACATGCAGTGTGTGTACTGCTTCCTCAGTTTATACACTGTAGTGCCATTGAGCTGCCGGGTTGCCACTGATCTTTTTTAGCGTGCTGTTGGGGAAAATCTGCTGTGCTTTTGGAACAAAATAGAGTTAAGTGCCTTGCTCAAGGACGCTCTAACAGTGATCAGGGGATGTTCTACGACCTGCAGTTCTCTGCAGTTAAATAAACTTTGCTTGGTGTTCAAACCAGTGTACAATCCAGCAAGTCCCAATATCTTAGCATAAATCCATCAGATCTGAATACTTTCATTCAAGTCATATCCGAAGTCTGTGCGCTGCCACTCAAGTTAAGTCCAGGTCAGGTCCTGCTCACATGTACAATTGTTTAAACCAATTCAATGTCCAAATCTTATAAGCTCAAGTCAATGTTATGAAAATAACTGGCCTTTTTTGTCGCAAAACACATCCAATAACTAGGTTGGATTGAGGAGTTAGTTACCTTGCACGGGCGGTGAGCACACCAAACCACGCTTTAGTCAACCATAGCATGTACTTAGCAGAGCGAAGTACCTATATGGACTAGAAATCATGCTTTGCCCCATGTAACACCATTCACTCACCCAAGGTCACGCCTCTTCCATGTATGGTAAAAGACGCTGGCATACTTTTTTAATTTGGCCTTACTGGGGAAAGACTCATTTAGTTAATTAACAATCATTGTTGATGTGGATGCGTTAAACCACCTAACTCTTAGAAAAGCACTTGGTACCCTTTTCATTCAATTTATCAATAAAATCAACAGAAGGATTTGAATTTCGTGACCAGTTTCCTTTAAAAGTCTTGGTTTTTGGTAGCCACAGAGGTTATAGGTTTTCTTATTCAGATGAATATGACTTAGATTACACTTAAGTTCATGTACAAAACTACAAGACTGTCTCCTTCCTCCTAGTTAGTTTGCGTAGATATTTGTAGCAGAGTAGCTCATCTTAATAAAATGAAATCACTTTTGTGCTTGGCATCTATTCTTCTTTTTCATTTGCAAACATTTAAATTGCACTGTTAATCATTCAAGAGGCAAGGCATAAGCCCGCCACTAGATTTTCTCATCAAACACAGGCCATTTGATTTGATAGAGTGTTATACGCTCTAAGTCATGCGGTATTTAATATAAGCGAGGGGTTGAGCAGCTTGTCTGGGTGAGTGGATGCTGTGGTTGGAGCAGACTGGCAGGTGGACTCACGAAGCCTGAAATGGAGTGCAGACTTGTGCGGCTGCCCTCCGGTGCCATGTTTCTTGCTCGGCGGTTTATTTAGCTAGGAAGCTGCAGCAGGATGTTTGGCACAGAAGTAATTGAATGCAACTTTGCTGCAGACATATTAAACAGAGAGGAGGAAGAATAGCAGGGAAGGGGACCAGTGTTTATAGGCTGGCAAATGACTGTCATGTTTTCTATTACCCCATATTGTGGAAGCTCGCAGTAGAGGTTTACGTTATATAATATGTTACTGTGGTTTATTTTTAGCCATTATAATAATCGAGGCACCATTGGTCAGACTTAAGAAAGAATCGAATAAACAACTTTCTGTTACGTGACAATAGGAAAGTTTGCGATAACTGTCTTAGAGTATTAGAAAGATTTGTGTGTGTGTCTGTGTGCAGTAATGTGTCCTTGTTGAGTAGAGCTCACTGCTTGTCATCGTGATATTAATATGAGGATCATGTCTGAGGAATATCAATTTGACTCAGCAGGGTGTAAACATTAGCTGACCCTGTTTGTTTACCTCACTGTCAGTTGGCCATTGTAATCTGCATGGCTTCTCCCAAACATGTGCAGCAGCACGTAGAAAACTAGACCGCCTCTTTTCAGACACAGATGCTGTTGTGCCAAGATGACTGTGACCGTCTGATGATGTGTGATGCAGACATCAAAAAAACTTCAGCGTCTTTGTAAAACTTCACAATGACTTTGGAGTAACAGTCCAATTCGTTGACTAAACAGCCTGATGCAAATATATAATTCTTCTATTGGTAACTACACTTGGTTATGATCACCCATTGAATTTTCAGGAGAAAAGGCTCTCTCAACAGTGATGGGAGGGAGCGTCAGGCAGACATGCGATCCAACGGCAGCAGCTGCTGGTGAAAAAGATAAAGGGGAAGCAGTGAACCGTCCACAGGTGCGGCGCGAGAAGCTTCACAGAGAGTTTGTTGCTCCTGTTGTTTTAGTAAGCAACACCCGTGTTTTTTCGGCAGTGTCAGCCATCACCGTGCCACGCATCAAAGCCCAAATCACGCCCTTGAAGTCACCTGAGATGGAGCAGCTCTCAGACGGGAGATGTCCACGTTTCAACCCACCCTTATTTAGTGTTTGAGAAGAGAGTGGACGTGCAGCAGGATTCTGGCTTAGACGTGATTGCTAATGGAGCTCCCAGCTTCAAAGGGCCCAAAGCCAGAGCTACTGTCTCTGTCAGGTCACCAGGCAAGATTAAAGCTGTGCTGAGGTGATACGTTGGCCCCAGACCACATCTGCTGGACCGTTCTGGGATGTGTCAATAAATAAAGAGGCTTTCTGCGACAGATGACCTGTAGCACCTGCTTTCCGGGCAGTGTAAAAGAACAGAGAAGCAATTTTACAACTGTATACTTTTTTAATTTCTTTTTTTTTGTATGATTGCCCTCTAAATTCCTTATTAACTCAAAATCTATATCCTAACCATCTAGTTTTTCTCTATTCCACTGAGGGAATGAAATCAATACCCAAGCCTATTACAATCCATGGTCCTTTGAATTGTTCACAGATAGAATAGGAAAAGAAAAAGGTGTATGAAACAGATTAAGACCTGGTTATTCATTGAACAACTCATCAGGTTGTGTGCAGCATTTGAGTTAAATTGCTTGTACAATTTTTCTGTTTCTTTGTACATGACCCCGATGTGGTGCAATGCCTTTCTAACTTGCTGTGCTACTCCGAGTCCCGAATCTCAGTGAGCTCTTTGTCTTTGCGTGGCAACAGGAAACTTGGGTAATTTGCACACCTTAAACACAGTGCATCCAGTCGATGAATCCCCCAGATTCCATTACCATGTACTGAGCAGCAAGCAGCACTAATTAGCGAGAAATCGAATCAGAGAGAACTTCTTAACTTTGGTCTCTTCTTTCCAGTTCAGAAGCTTTTAAAAAGCTTTGGCAGAAAATCAGATGGGAATGAAAAAAGCTGTCTAAGAATAGATCATGTTTTGTCCATGTCGTGTGAATTCATTAGTTTGTCCATTAACTGAGCAGGAGGCTAATTTTAACGGTAGCAGAGCGGAATATGTTTGTGTGTTTGTTAGCAGGATTGCGCGAGAAGTTTTGCGTGGATTTTCATGTAGTTTCTACCACAGTTGGGGCTTTGGGCCAGAAACACGCCATTAAACTTTGGAGCTCTATACTTTGGGCTAGCAATCTGGTCTGGACCTGTGGTGAAATGGATGCCATCTAAATGTGGATTAGAGAATTTTGTAGATGCTATTTGTAGGTTTTTTTTTTGTTTAATGTATTGTTCTTTACCCTCTATGTACACTTCACCCTCGATTTCCCGGACTATTAGGGGGGATAGTCTGTCCGGGAACCTTAAAAGTACGGCAATCACTAAGGTCCGGGGTCCCTACCCTTTCCCGGACATTTACCATAATCAGTCCGGAAATCGCCATTATTCAGCAGCAGTCCCGGACTTTTACAACACTTATCCGACACTCAATACACAATATTGTGTTTTCTCAAACTTAGGGAGCGAATCAGCACATTCTTTTATCACGTTCATTTTAAATGTGGGTTCCGGCTCGTCATCACTGTCCTCACTTTCACTTTCACTTAGCTCTCCCGTCACTGATGTCACTATCTATTAATCCGACATTATTTCGTGCCCCTCTGCTGCTTCATTTTCGTCCATCCACTCAGACGGGAACGGGCCGGACAGGAGGGAAGTTGGAAAATCATGACCGACCCGGACTTCCATCATCGATTCCCGAACTTGTCCGAGCATTTTTCCGGCAATACCAAATAATGTCCGGCGCCGGATTTTGTACGGGAAATCCGAAATCCGGGAAATAGGGGTACAAGAAATTGAGGGTGAAGTGTATATGTACGTACATACGTACATACATACATACATATGTATTCATTTAATGAACCATTTTATCCTACTAAGGTCGCGTAGAGGCTGGAGCCTATCTCAGCTGACTGGGTGAAGGTGTGGTACATCCTGAACAGCTCTCCAGTCCTTCACAGGGCCAACATACACACAACCATTCACACTCACACCTAGGGGCAATTTGGAACAGCCAATTAGCCTAATGTGCATGTCTTTGGGCTGTGGGAGGAAACCGGAGTGCCCGAAGGAAACCCACCAAGCATGGGGAGAACATACAAACTCCACACAGAAACGGCCATGCCGAACTGGGGACTCAAGCCCATGACCTTCTTGCTGTGAGTGTGCGCCGGGCTTGGTGGAGGTTTGCGCTCTTCGAGAGCTCTTGTTTGTATTATTTCTCTAGTTGCCACATGCCCCAGAATATTGTTTACTTCTGTATAAATTACAGCATGGCTCTCTATCGTTGACATTCATGTGGAGCAGAAAGGCCATATTAGTGCATTATTTGTTGTGTTGTTGCCTCTCCATTTACCATGTGTGGGACTGTCACTGCATAATGGTGTGCATTCTCAGCTCTGCAGTCTCTCCAATAATGATGACTGCGGGAAAGGGAAACTAGGTTATTTTTGGCTGTTAGTGTTCCCTATCAGGGAAGTGTGCTCAGATTCTTTGTGGCAGAGAGAGTGTTATTTACCCTCGTGTTTATGATATGATTGCCAAGGGTAACAGCATATCAGATGTCTCTGAAATAGATCATTTCCAGAAGCAATGAAGAACTTGAGCATCCTTACTGCTTTATCCATTACGCAGAGCACAAGCATTAGTGTGAATAGATGAAAGGCATCATTGTATTTGTTTAGATGCGACACTGGCAGAACATATAATGGGAGCCCATGGGCCTCGGAGTACTGTATCATGAAGAATAATATAGCATTCATGCCAGTAGGGTGGGGAATATCGAATCAGAGATGTCAACAAGGTTTAGCGCGAGTTTACTTGATGAAGACGGCGTGCTTTAATGCCAGCCGCCAAGCTGTTGCTCTTTTCATCATCACTGTGCCTGGCAGGTGAAGGCGAGTTAATGGACCTGCTGGACCTCTTGACGTAATCATTTCCACCACTTCACTTTGAAATATGGATGCCATGGTATTCTGAGACTGAATGTGGGGGTAGGGGTGTTGGGGGGTGCAAAGAGACGAAGAATAATTGAGTATGAGGGTGGCTCTGGGGGATTTTTTTTTTGCCCGGTTAATTATTATTTTAGGAAAGTGCCTGTTCTGTTGCTGTTGCTTTGGCATGGCCTGCATCTCCTGGTGGCCGGTGGGAGGAGGAGGCCACAGGCTGCTGGGAGCAGAGCAGAGTAGAAGCGTCATTAGGAGGAAACGTGCTCTGACAGATGAAAGGCCTGAGCTCTGAATCTCCAGGGGAACTCACCCACTAAGGTTTCCATCGGGGTTCATTTTAGATTATGACTCTGATCTCTCTCTTAAGATGTGCAAAATCATCTCTGGTAACGGCTGTATGAATTATGCACGTTTCTCAATCTCTGACTAATCTCCTCTCTCACTTTGGCTCGCACTCTTTCATTGCTATAAAGTCTTGGTTGATAGATCCTGAGCTGACTTTGGAGTGCCGTTAAATGAAGTGTATCAGCTGCCTCCTCCTGTGCTTGACCCTTCTGCCCTTTTCATCACTTTTCTTTTTTAGGCTAATAAACGCTGTCAGAAAAGCTGCAGCTCGTAGGGCAGAAAAGGACAAAGCTGAAGAGTGAACTTTTCTTTTCCTCTTATCACTTGCTGGGCCGCTTGCTAATAAGTGAACTGAATTCTGTTCTCCCTGGCATTACCGTTCTGCCACTTAACTCCTTCCTCGTGAGCTGTGTGTTTTCAGACTGGAGGCTGAGTGACCTGAAATACCCAGGCTGAGAGGCGTCCAATGCTGCTGATGGCGTCGCCTCACACCGCTTTCGACGCTCTATGACTTTGCCATCTCATGGAAAATGTTCTAAATTTAGCACCAACTTTGGTGCCGTGCCTGTTTGTTCCAGTCACTGAAGTATTTATATATTAAAACCTCTTAGGCGTTAATGATTGCATGCACATGCAGAGGCACTGTGGGTGTGAGAGTCCCAGTGTTTGCCTCCCCATGCCTGCTCTTGGTTTCATTTGATGGATTTTATCTGGATGTATGTTTTTTCCCTACTGTTTCCGTGGCGTTCTGCTTCGTTTGAAGTACATGGCTTGACCCCTCCCCCTGGCTGCGTAACACAGTCCACCCTTGGCAGTTCGAAAACCATCCACTGACTGGGTTGGGGTTGTGCAGCTCTTGAGATGAAGAACAGCAGGAGGAGCAGCGCTAGAGAGATGCCATGCTCCTGTTCAGCATCTCTGTTTTGAAGGACTCTGTCAATTGAGCATATGGCTTTCCTACTAATCAGCACTCCTTCCCACTCCCGACACATTCTACTGATTTAGCGCATGCACGTGACTCCCGCCTGTTAATGGCTGCTTTTTTTCTTAAATTTGAAGTAATTCGAAAAACAAGACTGTACTTCGAACGTTTTTCCATATAGTTTATGATGGCTTGATAAGAATTTAGAGGGTTTAGTGTGTTTTATTTTTCTCCCTCTGAGCTGTAAATATGTAGCCTGGTGAAACATTTCCTGCCCTCAGTGTTGCCAACATCTTGTCAGCCATACAATAAGTTTAAATATATACGTGACATTATTCATTCAGGAGTTAGATAACGTAGATTTATTAGACAGAACTTACTGCCAATTTGCTTTGCGTCTTCCTACAATTAGGCTAACAAATTGCATTCCATAAATTCTAGACTCATTTATAATACGTAACGAATAAAACACAGTAGGGTGTGCTGTTATAGGAAAATATTTGCATACTGGATGGTGTGATGCTGTTTCCACCCTTAATCGATGATTATTTCCCAATAACAGAATGACGGAATGTTTTTTTCCACTTCCCATATTTCACACCAGTTTGCCACTTATTGCACTTTTTATTTAATAAATTACACACCACATTCCTGAGCTTCATATTCCTTAACTCGGCCTTTGGCCTTGACTGATAACAGCCTCTCGACCGGAATAATTCTTCATAACGTACTTCAACTTATTTAATGATTGCGTATGATATGTTTTTTATTTAACTATTTCGGTTTGCATGGGATCGTCTACTGCACATGTCCTTGTGAATGAGTTGCTACTGTGAATGCGATGCATAATAATACAAGTGCATTAACATAAAAATGAATATTAAATGATTTGAATTCCAATCAGTGTTAGACTTGCTATTATAAAAAAAAAAAATCATCAACCCTTTTTGACCAATCAGTGTAGAGAATTCAGCAGTACTGTGTTAATCAAGTAATAAATAAATATATATGTATTTATAATTATTTCTGGGATGAAGATGATATGATAGAATCTGACTCCTTGTCATGTACAGCAGGTAGAGCCCCTTAAAGAAGGGATGAGCTGGGCACAGCCGTGGCCTAATGGTTAGAGAAGCGGGTTTGGGATTCCTGAACCAGCAGGAAAAATGTGTGGCAGCGGGGGGGGAATGAACTGCACCTTCCCTTCCTCTAGCTTCATGGGTGAAGTGCCCTTGAGCAAGACATCTAACCCCCAACTGCTCTCGGGGCACCCCAATGTGTGGCAGCCCACTGCTCCAAGTGTGTGTGTGCGCTCACTGTTTACGTGTGTGTGCTGACTATGGATGGGTTAAATGCAGAGCCAAAAATGAATACAGTATAAAAAAAAACAAAGTCCTTATTAGCTGAGCATCGAACGTTTCAGGCTTTGCACCTGTGCAAGGTTGCTTCTAAGGATGGCCGCTGGTGCCAAAAGAGATGACTCACTAGGTCTAGACAAAAGCTGGGCAGAGTCTGGGTCACTTTGGTCCAGGTGTGCACAGAGTCGAGGACCATGATGATTCTGCTATCTCGGACTTATCCTGATGTAACTGAGAAACTCACTTGGAGCCAGGAACCTTATCTATGCAAGACGGCAAGGCTGAAAAAAGAAAAAGCCAGAAACCTGGTTGATTTCTTTGGGACTCAAATCGTTATATTGAATGTCTGGCACTGCCAAGCAAACAGGTGGCTAATGACAATGTAACATGAAACAGTTTTACAAACAAAGGGGTGCTTTAGGCAAAACACCATATCACGCTTGATAGCACAGACACGGTTTTTACGAGAAGACGTAAAATGTTCACTGCAGCATTTAGGAAGGTCTGGGCGAGCCAGGGAATCTCTTGCTCTGCTGGAGCGCTGGGTTTGTAACAAGACTAGGAGTTTCACTTCTACCTTTAATCACCAGCTTGGGCTGCGATAAACAACACCGCTCCACCTGGAAAGCCTCTTTAACAAGCGCTGATGCTTTTACACAGGCGCATGTTCTTCAGGTCCATCAAATACATTTGGCATATATTACCTTACAACTGCATCGCCATCTATTTTTACAGAATAGAGCAGAATGACATCACAGCCCAATAGAAAAAGCAATGGCTCATATTCTACTGCTGTTTTCCATAATACTGAAACTTGACATTTGAGAAAGTGGCCTTTTCACTTTAGATCGTTTGACGGTGCTTATAATCATGCTGCTTCCTTCCTTCCGCTCTTGCATCTTGCTAATCTTGGCCGCACTGAAGCATAGGTCGGCATTACACGCCACATCCTAAAATGAATTGAATAGTTACCTGGGTTATTTTTTTTTCCGCCTTTGTTGGTGTATTTGATGGGTTTTTGTGTGTGATGCTTGTGAAGCTGTTGTAAGAATGCAGAAGAAGGATACCCAGCTTCAGTACAAGTACGTTTAGATCCCCAGCTGAGAATGGAACAGACACCCTGTCAGTGGAAAAGACAAGAGGAAGTGTGAAAGAAAGGGAAGGAGAGAAAGCGTGAAAAGCTAATGCATAGGAAGCAGAGAGTAAGGGAACGAGGGGGAGACTGTATTTGCAGAAACCTAAAAAAATGGATATTCTCATTGAGGATAGATGGATATCTCTAGGGGCCGAGTTAGAATAAGGCTTTGCTGTCCTATATACATAAATAGATATAGGCCAGTGGGTACTGTTTACGAATAACATAATAACTCTGGTGCATGTCCAATGGTGCCTTCACTGATAAGCAATGCATGTAACATATTCCCATGGGGCAAGATAAGATCAGTTTAAATTATAAGGATCTCTTGAAATACTTTTTTTTCCCGCTTTTCCAGCATCTGTCGTTTCATGCTGGAGGTTCTGAAGGGTACAATTTACCATGACAGAATCACCACAAGCAACACGCCGTTTAAGAACACTAAACAGGTATCGGGAGAGAAATTTGGAAAGTGTGAGAAATATCAAGGTGAGGATTGCCAATCAGGATTCGAAGGCAGTTACTAAAATAAACATAAAAAAAAAAAAAAAAAAGAGCAAAGCAGGAGATTTTATGATGGCTGCAGACTCTCACGCTTTCTGTCTCACACGTCTTTCTAAAATTATTTATGTCGCTTTCATACTTCTGGACTCGGGGTTGATTTGCCCAGAGAATTCAGTATATTGTAGATGTGTGAAAACTGGTGTGAGCCCAGGCATGGTACAGGTACAGAGAACCGATCACAGGTTCTCTTCAAAATGTTGCTTTAACTGAACCGCGGTGCAATCACATCATATGTGGAAGCGATTTGCTCTCAGTGCCGCGTCTTGAATAATGCGATTGGTTGATATTGATATTGCCTGTTTCGAGTTTTTTGACAGTAGGGAAAGGAGTATTACGGTCAGCAGAAGACTTATTATTGGTATATACTACATGGGAACAGCACCATCTGATTGGTCCGCTATCTTGGAATTAAAAAAAAAAATTGGCAAAATATCCCTAGTGGATAATGTTTGAATCAAATTGACGGACATTTACAGTTTGTCAGGGTCACATTTGTAGAAGTTGGCGTCATCATTATTACCCTTTAAAATGAAAAACCATTATGACCAAAAATAAACTACTGTGTTCCTGTGTAATATATACTAAAACACCTTTAGGGAGCACGCTTTACTTATGTTTCTATGATGTATGCTCTAAACTCACAGATGTGCCGAGCTCAACTGACCTTCCTCTGTCATGGTTAAAATATGTGAAATTAAATTATAAAATTTAGTTTTTGCTTTTCCTATTGTTTCAGTGAATTGTCCACTAAAACTTTTATAGCAAGTTAAAGAGATGCTGTTATACAGCTCATACGTACCCGCTGTCGCATGCCCTTGAAGCTCATACATCTGTCATGATTTAAAATAGATTTTTTAAATTAAATAATTATTAAAATAGTTGTTAGTTATTCATTGGACTGGATCACTTTAATCAGCCCACGTTTGCGGTCTAAATGCTGGGAAGTTCACTGGGAAGTTGGGATTTCCGAGTTCTCAGTTGGAAATAATGATTGGAATACCACTGATGTCGGATTCCTGACTCAGAAAGTCAGAGGACCCTCACCAATCCTGACCTTAAATCAAGATGGCTGCTTCACTCGTCAAGAGAGTGAACGCTGATGCTTCATTAGATATTTTCTTATATAATTGTGTCTTGATAAATTATTTGTTCATAAAGTATTGTTCAACCTCTATATCTATGTTACTACAGTGTTTGTATGTATAAAATACCACATAATATCATGTTATTGCTAACAATACCTAACAACAGCTAACCCCGTCAGAAATTGCTGGTTCCGACTTCTTATACTGGAACGCAGTCTACTCAAGTGTGTCGCCATTTCCACGGTAAATGGAAGGCAGCATGAGAGCATCCCAGAATAGCATGCTTCATGCCGGTCTGCATAGATAAAAGTCTTATATGACTCTTATAAAAGTCTTGTATTATCTTTGTTTGTAGGTATTCCTGAACAATGACATGTATGGAGAGCTGTACTTCACCGCTTCAATGCTGGTACCAACTGAAAATAAGAAAAACACAAAACAGCAATTTACTGAATACTAAAGTACGTACCATTTTGCAAACCTGTGTGCACAAAAGTGACAAATAGAATTGCGCAATTGTTCCACGTTTTGAAAGGACTCAGTCTATGTGGAAGTAAACATTTGATTTAAACCCCCCCCCCCAACAAAGTGCAAAGTGGGAATATGTTCTCAACTGTGTGATATTAAAGTTTGGGGTCCTTTTGATTGAGGAGGTTTGGTGGTTTTCCACAGCCTGTCCTGGTTTATATTTATCTCTCCTGATTCAATCATTGATAGAACAGTACTAGTTCCGCGATCACTAGTTTAGCCTATTATTCGCTGTCCTCTTACATTTTGTTCGAAAATAAAAGTAGACTTTTCTAACCTGAGTAAAGCTGAATAAATCAGATATGGAAATGACAGCCATTATAAAACAGAGTCGTTGTAATGTTGCTTGTTAAGCTTTACATCATATAATGTTTCTGGTATATGTAAAGTTTCAATGAAATCATTAAGACCGCTAGTTCCCCTCTTGAAGTTTAAAGACTAAAACTTTGGCCTGTCTATATAATTTTTTGTTGGATGATATATTGTCCCAGAAGCTATCACAATTAATGATACTGTTGTCATTTTATGAAAAAAAAGACAGTGTTAAGAATTTCGATGACCTTTGAACTGTAATCTGTTGTATCCCCCTCCACCCCTCCTCGCTGTATTAGTCGGAGACACAGGAGAGAAAGTGAGCTGCAGTGGAACCAGGAAAACGCTCTCAGCATAGTTTTTCTTATGTAAATAAGCACACATTAATTACGCCAATTAATTGTAGTCAGGAAAATGATTGCGATTATTTGCATTAATTGTACGATGGGGCAATTAATTGACTATTGCTACAGGCCTACTGAAACTACATTCAGTTCATTTGTAGGTGTGTGACATTTTACCTTAAACATGCAGCAGGGCTGAGAGTCACCACTACTTTCTCAGGGAATCTTTGTTTCTGCGACACCCTGCACGTCCGTTCTGTCTTTTGGTCTCTGTATTGTTCTCGCTTTCGCCTTCTGCATCTCTCTCTGTATGGTAAATGACCCGCTTCCCTCCGCACGTGAACTGCAGCGGTGATAGATTGCTCCATGAGCTCATTGTGGTCAAAGCAAATGGGGGTGTAAACACTAACACCAAACAGCTGAATATTAATTGCTGTCCTTTTCCTAACTATGAATCATTTATATGGCAATCCCCATGGAGCTTGTAGAGCAGTTTGTTCAGACATGTTGTGTGCACTTAGACAACAATGGTACATGAGAAGCACTTCATACGAAAACGACATGCCATGTACATTAGCAGTTTGCAGCTTGATACAGTTGAAGCATTCATTATTAGTGCAGAATCACAATTGCTAAGACTGAAGCTAAACTGCAGCAGCGCATTTAATTGCTGCAGCGTGATGCTGGGTGAGATATGGGTTTATAGGGCTGCCATGTAATTTGCTTTTGGTTTCTGCAAATGCAGAGTTTAGGACTGAGACTGCAATTGGCTATATTATTCACACTGGGGGTTGAAAGTATTTCCCGACTCCCTGAGGATGCATTGTGTTCTGTTAGCTCATCAGGAGAATGTGGCACATCACATAAACAGAAGCTAGAATTCAACTTATAAATGAATGAATGAATAAATAAATGTTAGACTAACTAGATTTCTTTGGAAGTCTTCCTCCTGCCTCATTAAACAGAGCAGTAAATCTTATACTATTAGGTATTGCACACTTGCATTCAATAAGGGAAAAACATTCAAACTTATATATCACAGTGAGGTCTCTGTACAGCTTAGAGCCGTAGCACACAACATGATTGTAGCAATAAAAAAGAAGTCACTACCCAGAGTGGTGCATAGAGGCTATGCCTTGTTGGTTTGATGCTAAAATCTTTTCTTTAAAATCTCTTGGTAAAATTGGTTTTGGCAGAAAATGAATTCATCCATTTTCTATACCGCTCATCCATCAGGGTCGCATATGAGCTGGTGTTAATTCCCACTGACATCAGGTGAGAGGTGGAGTAAACCCTAGACAGGGCACTATTCTATCATTGGGCTAACACAGAGAGACAGCCAGCTATTCACACTCACATTCATACCCTTTGAATGATTGTAATTGACCTAATCAGCATGTCTTTGGACTGTGGGAGAAAACGGTACCACTTGGAGGGAAGCCTCGCATGCACAGGCCCCACCGACGAGCAAGTCCGAACCCAGAGCCTGCTTGGTGTGGGGCGACAGCGCCAACCACTCTGCCACCCTACTGTGCACTCTGAAAGAAAATTAACAAGTAAATACAGCCAATGTCAATGTGATTGCACCAATTTAATAGATTTTACTCTTTATTTTAATCAAGCCCTTTACCTACTATATGATTCCTCTACCTTTCTTAGAACTTTATAGTATAGTGCAAAATTTTAGGCACCCTTAAAGAAATGTTTAGAGAAAAGATGCCTTCAAAAATAATGAAATAAATTTTTCTACATGAAAACAGAAATACTATAAAGCAGCAAATATTAATAAATGACACAAAGTCAGTATTTGGTGTGATGACCTTTGCTTTGCTTTAAAAAAACACTCTTCTCTGGTAGAATGTGTGTTGTTTTATAAGGGAATAAGTTGCAAGTTTTACAGAGCATCTTGCAGTAGCTGTGGCACGGTGGCGCAATGGGTAGCAGGTCCACTTCACAGCAAGAAGGCCTGGGTGCGTTTCTGTGTTCTCTCCATGCTTGCCTCCTCTGGGTACTCCGGTTTCCTCCCACAGTCCAAAAACATGCACAGTAGGCTAAATGACTCTTTCAATTTGTGAGTGTGAATGGTTGTATGTGTGTTGGCCCTGCAGTGGTCTGGTGAGCTGTTCAGGGTGTGCCCCGCCTTTGCCGCCTTTGTCAGTTAAGATGGGCGCCAGCCTCCCCGCAACCCTAATTAGGATTAAGCGGCTTAGAAAATGAATGAATGAATGAATCTTGCAGAAGCAGCCACAGTTCTTCTGGAGGATTTGACTGTCATGCTTGCCTCTTATTTTTGCAAAACCTAGCAGGCTTTATTGTGTCTTTTGTTTTATATGCTGCTTTCTTTACTGAAATACAAGCATGTTTCTGTTACATAAAATTTTCAAAAGGAAAATTAATGTTTGGAAATCTGTTATGTTTTTGTATTGACTCAATAATGCAGAAGTCATTCATTCAATTTTCTAAGCTGCTTAATCTAATTAGGGTCGCAGGGAGGCTGGCGCCCATCTCACCCGACTCTGGGCCAAGACGGGGTACACCCTGGACAGCTCGTCAGGCCATTGCAGGGCAACACACACATACACACAACCATTCACACACACACTCTCATACCTAGGGGCGACTTGGAACAGACAATTAGCCTACTGTGCATGTTTTTGGACTGTGGGAAGAAACCAGAGTACCTGGAGGGAACCCACACAAGCATGGGAAGAACATGCAAACTCCACACAGAAGTGCATGAGCTCGGGAGTGAAAAATGCATTTCGAACCCACTTCTTGTTATGAGGCGCACCTGCTAACCACTGTGCCAACGTGCCAAAAAACAACAACAAAAAAACAAACAAACAAAAAAAAACAACAATGCATAGTGCTACACATAAAAGCCTGAAAGGGGAAAAAATGTCTAAATGGAATGGCATAACAGGAATTTCCTCTTTTTCTTACATACCATAAAAATTGTAAGATTTTCTGCACCTTTCAACTCCCACCATAACATGCATACGCTGTTTGGGCTCGCTGAGGTTATTGCGCTGAATGTTGATGCAGACATGTTGAAATGAAATCTCTGCTCTTGTCAGTTAGGGCCAAATAAAAGTCATTTGGTGATGCCATTGGTTATCAAAAATGTGAGATTTCACCCAAAATTACTGCAAGCAATAATCTATATTTGTTCAAAAGGATTTGCAAATATCTTTATTGATTAAACAGAGATGATGAGACATAGACTAATGTGGATGATGCTGATAATAAAGTAAGAATATATTTCCTGTTGTAAGCCTATAATTCTTTAGTATTTGGCAGTGATGTTGCCTTTTTATAAGTAGATTAGGTTGTAAATGTAGAGGGAGATGAGGGACCTTTCAATGGAATTGGAATGAAATCTTTAAATGCATTTTTGTTTTTTTTTCCTCTTCTCAGAGTAACCACAAACCTTAACCTTAAAATGTTTTTTTTTTCTTTTTAAGTAGCTTTACTCATAGTAAAGTTGTAAAAAAAAACTTACTGTACGACTGTAGTTTAGTTTGTTTAGAATTAAATGTAATAGAAAAATTGCATCTCTCTCTATCTCTCTCTCTCTCACTCACTCTTTTTCTCTTATGCACACACACGCAGCCCAATTGAGCATGCTTTTTACTTACTAAAGAGAAAGCTGAAAGCATAAAACAAGCAGCATCTGAAGGCGGCTGCAGTTAAAGCCTGGCAAAACATCTCAAGGGGGCAAACTCAGCATTTGGTGATGTTAATGGGCTCCAGACATTAAGTGATGATTGTCTGCAAAGGATTTACATCTGATTATTAAAAATAATCTTTGCATTTATATTCTACACGGGAATGACACAACCTCATTGGTCTGCTGTCAGAGGATTAAAAAACATTATGCTGAGTGGATAATGCTTCAGTCAAAACAATGGACACTCATGGTTTTTCATGGTCACTAGGAGCATGCAGCATCATCAGCTCGTGTTTATGGGCTTTTCTGCCTTTTGTTTTGCTTATGTTTCTGTGTAGTATATACTAAAACAATTATGCACCTCAGGCTTGGTGGATATTGTTGAATTAAATAATGCCCTCGACATTCTGTGTCATCTAACACAGACACTCACATCACCGTCACACTATTGTTAATTTTTTATTATATGAAATATAAAATAAAATAAAATATATTGTTAGCCCAATTACTTTTGAAGGGATTATGTAAAAGTCATTAATGGTTTTAAATCTGAAAGTCTACAACTTCAGTCACATATTGATTTCAAATCTATTGTGGTATTTAAAGTCAAACGCAAAATTGTGGAAAATTGTGTCATCACTGTCTGTATATATATTAGGGGTGCCGGAAAAAAAATCGATTCACATCTGAATCGCGATTCTTATTTATTAGGATTCTGAATCGATTCCAATTTTCAAGAATCGATTTTTAAGAACATGTTTTTTCGAGCACTTCCAACCTTACTCACAGCGCGTACCGTTTGTCC
>JBCNYH010000013.1:15939212-15954688 GCA_039654325.1 Tandanus tandanus
GAGAGAAACACACACACACACACACACACACACACACACACACACACACACACACACACACACACACACACACACACTGGGAAGGGTAGTATTTGAAGCATATCTATGGGCCTTTCAGCTCCAGCATCTGTGCAGCATGCTGCCTGACAGCAGAGCCGGCTCTCCCCCAAAGGCAGAGTCGCTCATAAGAGCCATCGTCCTAATTGCAAGTTAATCCCTCGCTCCAGGTTCATTTATCCTCTTGCTGCCTAGTAACAATGAGGAGAAACGTTGTTTTGGATACCCGTCTCTGGAACCATGTTGTGCTGGGAAGCCCCCTGGAACAACATATGGCCATTTTCATCTTCTGTCAACTGAAATCTGGAATAATGATTTTACTTAAACCATGTTCTTAATTTATAAATAACTAAATATAGTTTTTAATACTGTACACATAGAACGGCAACATTTACTCATACCAGCATTGTTAACTCTCTAGTTTATATTACCAAACTTCTGCTTCATACAGATCCAGACGTCAGGTCCAGCATGATTAAGATGTAAGCAATTAATATTTATGATGTTAATGCAAAAAAATAATGTATATATTGCCTAAGTTCCTACATCTAATTAAGTTTGATTAATCTTCATATTGAAAGATCTGTTAATTTTTTGTCTTTTTAATTATTAAATACATTTCAAAGATTTTCTTTTTTGCCATGAAAATCAGAAAGCAGTTTTGTGAACAGAATCTGATGATTAAAGAATTTTTAAAGCGCAGTTCCCAGGCATTTAAAGGAATAATCTGTTGGTTTTCAATCTGATTTTGACCCACAGCATCTGCCAGTCCCTTCTGGATTTCACAGGGTTTGTTGAACTTGTTGTTGTCTAAAATAAAAAATAAACTGTGTTTTTAAGCATCTATTGCAATGAAATAGCAGAATTATATGTGCAAAGGTAGTTGTGCACGTCTGCATCTTTCATTTAAAAAAAAATAAAGAAATAAAATTTATTTATCCTTTATTAGGGCCATGGGGTGGCTGGTTTGTATCCTAGCCAATTCCTGTCAAAGGCGGTGTACACCCTGAACAGCATGCCAGACCATCCCAGGGCAAACACAGACATACAACCATTCACACCCACATTTACATCTAGGGCCAATGGAGAATATCCAGTTATAGCCTAATATGCATGTCTTTGGACTGTTGGAGGATACTGGGGAAAACCCACACAAGCATGCGAAGAACATGCAAACTCCACACAGAAACACCTTCACCGGGCACGGGGCTTGGACCCAAGACCTTATTACTGAGAGGTGGAAGTGCTAACCACTACACCACCGTACCACCTCTGTCTACATCTAGATAGCATGATTATAAACAAGGAAGTGATGTATAGTGACGTATGACTCACCACCTGCATAGAGGACATAATGCAATTTGCAGTATAATACAATGATTGGCCACATTTGCAGAAAAGTTGCAGTGATTGGTTAGAATTACAAGGTTGAACAGAATGCACAAGGATTGGTTGAATTTGTGTGAATTGATGTTCTGGTGAGATCGCAAATTCTTGGATGGACTGATCTGTGGTGTATATGTGATTACTACAGAGCAGAATCGCTGATGTTTTTCACACTTGCACTGATTCTTTCATGAATTTTTAGTGGTGACTTAATGAGACTCACATTGAACTGTTTAACTGTATAACATACCATTTTTTCCCTTGAACTGCTCCTGGAAGAAAGAGCTATCTACCTTCTTCTTTATACAGGAATCTCTACATGCTCATTCAGAAAGTGCTGCTACTGAATTTTGGCCATGGCTTGCTGTGGCATTGCTGGAAATTAAACTCACAATCTGCCAATGATGAGGTCAATGCATCTTTTGTTGCACCAGCCAATAGTCCATTACATTGTTTAAGTGATATACAGGGGAGTTTTTACAGGGTCATTTGTGATCATTGTTTACAACACAGATCATAAACAGTGTTGAAGTTTTCCTTTAAATTCCAGCGCCACTTGCAGTAAAACCTGTACATAATGAAAGGAATTCTGCCATCTTCTCGGTGGCATCTCAGAATAGTACCACAACAGAGGTAAGTTTTAGAAAAGAGATCTGTCTCGACCCTCGTACTGGTGACTGCTGTACATCTGAACTGAATTGTTTTTGTTCCTCGTCCTTTAATCTTATATTATTAGTCACTGGTGCAATCCAAGGGGTTCAAGTAGTAATTCTTTCCTTCCCTTTTGACAGCCTCCGAGCTCGTGCATCATGTCTCATATGCACTTGGTAAATCCTGGTGCATCAGCTGGGATTATATAGAAGTGGGGAAGGAGATCAATCTATTTAATCAACCATTTAAAGCCAATGTAGCTAATTTGGCACTCTGATTCTCATTGAACTCTTGTTAACGTAAGCCTGATCATTCTAATGGAAAAACCTGCAGCGTTTCTAACCAGTAGCTTTTGTCATTGACAAAAAATTAATTGTGTATATTTTCCACAAGTACATTTTAAAAGATGTAAATCTCTCAATATGAATGTAAAAGTAAAAGTAAAATACGAATTAATAGACTTCTACTACTGTTAATTACTAGAATTTGAGAACAGATAAATATAACATTGTCTTTGTCTTCATAAATAGTTGAACAGTGTGTTAGGCAGTGGTGTTAAGAGACGCTGAGAACAGGCAAACACAACTCCAGCATCAGAAGCCGCGTTAGCACAGCAGACGTCAGCACTCGGAACAAGCCCAGAGCTGTGGTAGCTTGTGTGTTGGACAGCGTAGCTTGTCCTACGGTGAGGATTTGAGTATCATCTTAAGATTTTGATCAGGGTTTTTTTTTTTTAGCTTGTGTGGAAGGAAAAGAAGCTCCAGATTTATGTTTTGTAGCCAAAATGTGCTTAAGTCATGATAGTCTATTATTTATGAAGATGTTACATCAATAAATATAGAAAGCTGACGCATCTGCTTATACAAGATGAGTAGTAGTTCTCCCAACATGCTTCACCTTACTGCTGCCTGAACCAGTGCTGCTCTAGTACCTACAACACACCTAGAGTTTATTACATTACAGTGGCAGTGCTGTACCTGATCTCTCTTAAGCAAACTGCTACACAAGACTAAAGCACTACAGTCTTTAAAAAAGGTGTTGTCTGGAACTTCAGAATCCAAATTGCCCCTAGGTGTGAGTATGACTGGTTGTGTGTGTGTTGCCCACAATGGTCTGGCAAGCTGTTCATGATGTTCCCTGCCTTCACCCAGTATCGGTTGAGATAGACACTGGCCTTCCTGTGACCCAAGGAGGATTAAGCGGTCTGGCAAATGAGTGATTGAATGAGTGAGTGAGCATTACTCTACGCTAGCCCAGGTTGGCAGCCTTATTACACACCCATGGCAACTCCAGCCCATAACCATGGTAACCCTAACACATTTGTAAGCCATCAAAAACTGCGATGGGCATGTGCAGTTTGACATCATTTTCAAAAATGTGCATTTTCTCTGTCCGCACGAAAACTGTGAAAATGGAGTATTAATATTTGTCCAACTTGGAGGGTGTTGTCAGAATTTTCATTTTCAGTGACCCAAAATGTCTTTTTTATGTGGATGGGATGCCAAAACGTAGAAAAAAAACTACATTTTCAAAAATATCTATCTACATGTGGACAGGGCCTTACAGTCTGTAATACAAACTGAATTGGATTTATGAGGAGAAACCTGACTAACCGTTTGGACTTGATTCTGGAACGTGGCGTCTAAAAGTGGGCACAAGCGGTATAAAATGCTCCTCCTCTAGATGGCACTCTAGATTGTAATCTATGCAAAAAGCAATGTGGGAGGGAAAAAATTTAATTATGAATGTCATGTTCCTGAATTGAGGTAATCCACCTACCAGTAAGAAGGTGCTGGGTTCCAGTTCCGGGCTCAGTGCTGGCGTTTCTTTGTGCACGTAAGGCCGATTGGTTGTTCTTCTTACACCTAGATTGCCCCTAGGTGTGAATGTGTGTATGAATAGTTGTGTGTATGTGTTTCCCTGTGATGGAGCTGTGAGGGTTGTAGGCTCCAGCCTTCCTGCAATCCTTTGCAGGATTATGCGGTTCGGTGAATGAATGAATGAATACTACTGAACTGTGTGGCCTGGGCTCATGCATGGTCTCCCGTAGTGTGTGAGTTTCGAATGTGTGGAGTAATGTATGTGGGCAGCTGCATTGCGGGACAGTAGACTGCTCTGTGTGCTGACTGGAGCAGACCTGACCGTCACTCCGTTCCCCTCTCAACACACAGCTTCCGCCGGCCAGCTGGGCCCTAATTACCCACAGGCAGTCTCTCTCTCTCTCTCTCTCTCTCTCGCTCTCTCTCGCTCTCTCTCTCTATCTCACATTCACACACACACACACACACACACACACACACACGCTTCATGTGCGGTACACACTTTTATTGGGAAACAATATTGTTTTCCTAACCACCCGTTCTATTGTGGATGTGTGAGTGTGTGTGTGTGTGATTTCATATTTGCTCAACCCTCCAAGCTTTTGTGTTTGATGGACATTTTGTGAGATGGAAAGAGCAAGAAGAGATTTTTTTTGCAGCAGCAGCAAGGCCAGAGGGAAGAAAGTGTCATGAACTCAGAAATCAGCATGTTTGGATCTGTCTGCTTAGTGACCTTTCCAGTGTAGTGTTAGTACTGGATAGTGGTGAGGACAGTGAAGCTCATTAATAGGCTGCATTACTGTAAGAGGCATAAAGAGGCATTCACAACCTCAGCCCGAAGCTGAGATATAGCTTCAGGCTATTTGCTATGCATTTGCCTCTACATCCTTGTCAGACAAACCCACTCAATCCTTAGTGTAGCGTAGAGCGCATCAAATGTGCGTGGTGATTTCCGAACTCATTTTAAACTGACGGAGCTCGGGCCTGTGAGATGGATGCTGATGCATTTAGCTGTTTTACTCCAGAGCAGATTAGGTAGGCTGAAGATCACTGCACGTTTGCCTGCTGGAGATAATTTCAGCATTAGTTTTTAGACATTTCACAACAGCAAGCTCCACTGGAGGAGAGCAGTCGGCTCCAAAAACGATGGCGCGCGCTGATAAGTTCCTCGGCTCGATCGACGTTCAATATTACAGAGAAGACCATTGAAGTCTGATATCCATTTTAGCTCTTAAATGGCAACAGGGGAGGATGTTGCTCAGGAATAGCAAGGAGCGTTGTAAAGAATGAAAGGCGAGCAGAAAAATATAGTCACTTTAAAAATGTATACAGCTTCCAGCGTAATGGTGTAAGTAATTTGTTAAGTGCTTATAACTCCCCTGCTAAAGTTTCCAAGATTTCGCCTCGAGCAGGCACTTAATTAGCATATTAATTTTTCAGAATAGCTTTGAGGAGAAGGTTCTCATTTTTTCCTCATTCGTTTTTTCCCCCCTCTTCCTCAACCTTAATGTGGAAGTATTTTTCCTTTCTGCAGACTGTTTATCAAGGCTGAGTGCTCATTGAGATGCAGTGTGTGTCCACTGGATGGAAAGCAGGAGGTGTATCAGCCTAGCCATCTCCTGGGCCCTATAAGGAACTATGAGCAGCTGTCATCCATCTTCATAACTGTACGATAATCTATCGACTCTTGGTTGAAGCGTACAGTACATCAGATCATTAAGATAAAGCCATGGAGGAGGTATTGCTACAGTTTGTCAGGCGCAAATATTGGCAATGGATTGTGGGATATTGAGAATCCAAGCTATGAGAACGTACGCGAAGGTACACCTTCAATTTGTTAGTGTGGTGCTGTGTTTCTGGGCAGATGTGCAAACTATAGATTAAATGTGCAAGTCATTTTCGAGCTGTGTTACTGGTTAGAGCAATAAGTAAGTAAGTAAGCTTTCATTTCAAGGTGTATGACTGTATAAAGCCGAAACTGCATTATAGGCTGCTTATACCAACCTCTTTTTTATGAGTATAGGCTTTTCATGATAGGCAGGGTCACCCCCTCCCCCTCATACACATAAAGCATGATGTCTTGAGTGGTTTCAGCATACATACAATAAAAATGGACTCTTTTTAAACAAGGCAAACTAAAAGCTGATTCATGTATGACCTTTGGCATCCATTCGGTGTTTTATGTCTGTGTGTAAGGATTATGTTGTTGTAATGTGCCCTGAGGTCACAACGGGCCATGATATCGATCTGACCTACTTTTTAGGTCAACTGACCCAGCTCCTGTCGATCGCCTGACACCAGGATGCTGTGGTGCTATGGTTGAGTAAAAAGACATTTAAATTCAGCAATGTCATGTACACTGTATGGACAAAGGTTTACGGATGCTTGACCATAACACTCGTATGTGTTTCCTGATCGTTGGACTCCAGGTTCTGTACCTCTTTGCTGTTATAATGAATTTCTCTCTTCTGGGAAGGCGGTCCACTAGATTTTGGAGTGTGGCTGTGGGGATTTGTGATTATTCATCCACACGAGCATCATTAAGGTCAGGCACTGATGTCAGGCGGGGACACCTGGGGCAGTTGGCATTTTAGTTCATCCCAAACGTGTTCACTGGGGTTGAGGTCAGTGTTCTGTACTTTCTCCCACTCCAACGTTGGTAAGGCATGTCTTCATGGAGCTCACTGTCTGCGCAGAGGGGATGGTCATGCCTGAACAGGTTTGAACCTCTAGTTAGAGTGAAGGGAAATTGTAACCCAACAGCAGACAAAGACATTCTGCACAGTTGTGTGCTTTCAACTTTGGAAAGAAGCTACATATGGGTCTGATAGTCAAGTGTCCAGAAACTTTTGTCCATATAGTGTACATATGCATCCAAAAAAGAGCAAATCAGCAGCAACAATCTTCTCAAAACAGATATTCTGCTCTAGAGGTCAGCTTAAAAAATGCCAGATGTGTTGTTTTTTCTGCCATTATTGGCACACCTTGTCAAAAGGATTGAGATCAGTGTGTGATGTAATGAGAAAAGGAAAAAATCTGATTTCATTACATACCATTGGCTGTGTATCCAAGCTAGGAGTACATATCTGATACTAAAGCCTTCGTGTCTAAGGTGCCATGCAAAGAGTGATCTGATATCGTTGCAGCACATGTTTTTGCATGTTGACGCAGGTGGTAATTGTAAGAGAGCAGTAATACACACTTTGTTTTGTAGGGCAGTAATAGGACAGCTAGTTGATGTGACGCCGTAAGATCGCTGTTTTGAGTGTCTTTGGTTTAATTCCAGATACTCTCATCTACCTATCTGCGTTCCTGCTGGTTTCCATTCATTCAATTTGAGAAATTTTCCTGGGGAAGGCACGGTGGTTTAGTGGTTTGCACGTCCGCCTTACAGCAAGAAAGTATTGGGTTTGAGTCCTGGGCTGGAGCGTTTCTGTTTGGACTTTGCATGTTCTCCCTGTGCTCGTGTGGGTTTCCTCTGGGTACTCCGGGTTCCTCCGACAGTATAAAGACATACACATTATACTTATTGGCCCTTCTAAGTTGCCCCTGGGTATGGTTATGTGTGTTGTCCTATGATGGTCTGGCGAGCTTTTCAGGGTGTACCTCACCTTCACCCACTGTCAACTGGTATGGGCTCCAGCCTCCCCGCGACCTTAGTAGCAGGATTAAGCTGTTCAGCGAGTGAGTAAGAGATTTTCATGTTCACAACAATCAAATGGTCAGTGTCACGTTTGAACCTTGTATTGTTAAGGACTGGAGTGGACTTACAGGGCAGTGCTTTTGTTTCTGGTGTAGAGCAGTGATTATCAACCCTGTTTTCGGAGATCTTTCTCCCCGAGGACTTTGGGTCCAACCCTAATCATGTCCACCTGACCATCTAATCAGTGCCTGTTTTAGATCTGCCAAAACAGGTGTGTTAGATTTTGGTTAGAAATAAAACCTCCAGGAAGGTACGATCTCTAGGAACAGGCTTGGTGATCACTGCTGTAGATCAAGACTGTATTGCTAACCTTTTATTCTTTCATTCGTTTTTTGAACCGCTTAATCCTAATTAGGGTAGCGGGGAGGCTGGCGCCCATCTCAGCCAACTCTGGGCGAGGGCAAAGTACACCCTGGACAGCTCGCCAGGGCAGAAACGTGCTGACGGCTTTCAGCCTGCTCTTTTCACCATTACTATACTGATGTAGATAATATATAACAAGTGTTTGTGTTTTATTTCTCCTATGCAAAATTAATTGTAGTTATTTGCCAATGGTTCCATTATTCCCGTCGTCTGTCCATCCTTTATCTATACCTCTTACGTATACGCCTATCTCAGGCGACACTGGGAGAAGGCGGTGTACACCCTAAACAGCTCACCATTGCAGGGCAACACACACACACACAAACATTCACACCCATATCCACATCTTCGGGCAATTCGGAACAGCCATTTAGCCTAATGTGCATGTCTTTGGATTGTGGGAATAAACCGGATTACCTGGAGGAAACCCACGCAAACACATGGAGAACACACAAACTCCACGCAGTAACGCGCCAGCCCCGTACTCGAACCCAGGACCTTCTTGCTGTGAGTCGGACATGCTGACTACTACTGTGAGTCTTGCTGTGAGTCGGACATGCTGACCCCGTGCCCCCCCATGATTACAGTGTTTTTTAATTAAAGAATAATACATCATCATTTTTTAAAAACAGTTTATGTTAAGGAATGCTGTGGAATGTCTTTTTAATAATGCAAAATAAATGACGTTTATTAAATATAAATAATATAAAAGATGTTAACGATAGCACCAATTACATATCAAGATTAATAATAAAATTATAATCATTTATATGGAGTGTGTACTGTACAAGTACCTGTGTAAGTTATTAATATAGAAATGCTAATGTTCGTGTTAGTGTCAGAGTGAGCACATTAATATAAACCTTGCAACTGAAACTGAGATGTTATAGAATATGAATCAACACCTACTGACAAATTGGATTGGAGCATTCAGCAGCATTATGATAGAACTTATCACCTTATTAGTGCTATTATGAGCTGTTGAGTGGATGAGTTTCACTTTTTTATCCATTCATCTATACTTTAGTCATGTGTTAGAATACCTCTACAGATGAGGTTTTTAAAAGGCTAACATTTACATCCTTAGCCAGAATGAATGAAGATAATTGGACACCTGTCTGACACTTGAGTTTTAACTGCCTAGGGCTGAGCTAAGTGGCTTCTAAAGAATGTTTCATTGAGGAAGCCAGAGACTCATTTACGTGTACAAGGGGCCAAGAAAAGGTCCTTTTAACCTGTTCCCTGGCAGCCTGCATCTACCGCGCTTGTGGCTATACTTGCTATAAGCTAGCTCCAGACCTGTTTGGCCTGTCGCCTATCATTCACTCTAAGCTTCTTTTCTTTAATCACAGACTCAGTGTATTGCGGTTATAAATGAGCATTCTATAAATACTCAGCATAATAAGGATTGTACCTGTTTCATTTGCTTGTTTTTACCCTTACACACTTCCCCACATTTCTTACATTTGATTATTTCCTTAATATTTCAGGATGAGGTAACCACAAACCTGCAGCTCATGAATAGGCTCCTGTTTGCACACCTTAGAGACGGGTATAGATAAGACGCAATTACAGTGGATCAAATAAAGCTGCGTACTTGGAGGAATGGCACAGATAGAAGGCTGATATAGAGAGGGGGCAGGAGGGAAGGGTGGCAACGTAGCATGCAAATCCAGCAGTTTAGCCATTGTTACTAATCAGTTAATCTGAGCTCTCGGTTAGACTGCCACCTCGGCTGTCAATCAGGGTTAGCTGCAGCCGAGGAGGCGCCGGTCTGTTTGGCCTAGCACATTCGAATGTCAGCATTTAAATTCCCCCATTTCAAAAATGTGTACAAATTGGAGCCCAGCGGGCAAAATTTAGACAGTGTCGAAATAGAAAGTGAAGTAGATGCTGTCAGTCAAACAAGTGACATAGGGACAAAACAAAATACAGTCTGAATTCTCAGCGTGGTAGTCACTGTTCCTGCCTGCCGTCTTCTCCGAGCCTGGTCACCCGTAGTGTGTGATTCAAGTGAAGGTACAAGAAGCCGGCAATCAGCAGCTGAATGTGTGATTTGAGATGATGAAGAGGCCTTGGAGGGAGATGGGGGGTGTGCGGGAGGAGGATGGAGTGGAGGCTCATTATCTCACTCTAATCAGGGGACATCAAGCCAGGAAAATGGCGGATAGAGAGGACGCTGATTAAAAAAAGCCTCCACGTCAGATCACAAGAGCATCTCTTGTCTCAGGCTTATGGGCTTATTTTAGGAAAAGGACCAATGTTAGTCAACCGCAATCAGTACTGAGAGGCCGCAATGCAGTTAATCAGGAAGACAGAGTAAACATAAATATACCAGCGCATGCCTCTTTAAAGCTTGCTTAGCTCAAGAGAGAAGATGGAGAGGCAGCACTCTACATGACGCTCATCAGGTGTTTAGATGAGAACAGGACTTCTGTTCTTTGTTAAACTCTAAGTAACCTTCATTCTGTCATCTGCTTAAATGCTCTTTCCTTTCCTCTCTGTCATTCCCTCTCTCTCTCTCTCTCTCTCTCTCTCTCTCTCTCAGTCCCTCTTTTTGTGTGCTGGTGTATAACTTGATTTGGTGTGTCTTCATCCCCGCGATTGTCCTGTGCTCTGATAAGAATCCGTGTTTTCAGGGCGGGTTTGGCGGCAGCGCATCTAATGAAAGATCTTAATTAGATCTATTTGTGCCCAAAGGAGAGGAGATGCAATATTAAATTGTCACCCCTATCACATTCCTTCAATTTGGGCTGCAGGATACGTCTCGATTCATTTTATTGTGGCTCTGATAAATAAACTTTGCTGTCACTTGTACCATCTACCTCTCCACTTCTGTTACGCGAAGCTGGAAAAGATCCTCTCTTGGCCAGGGTAAAAAGCCTCGGTCTCACATAGCTGAAATGACATCAGGATAGACCACGGTAGACAAACGTTAGCTTTTCAGGGTCAAGTGTCTTTATACCATACCGTTATAAGGAAGTGTTCCGGGCACTTCCGTCAGAATATCTGAGAGCCGGGGAGCTACTTTGAGAATTTGGTAGAGCGTGGTTTCCATTCACAGAAAGTTTCGTCATGGTGAAATTTATTGTTGGTTAAGCACCAGATCAAATTAACCATCGCAACTTTAATGCATCCATGAGGCTTACATGGCTGACCAGATGTTAACGTAGATTTCCATGGAGGTAAAAATGTATGTGGAGCAGTGAGTTCCTCGTACGCATTGCAGTTACTGCCGGTAGACATGACGGCTGTGATGTATGCATCATCGTTGTTCACATTTCTCAGGCAAGTGCATATTTCCTCCACGCATATTATTGTGGGAGACCACCTCCGGTAGTGACGAAATGGCCACTGTAATCCCAGACACGGGGGTTGCGTATCAAACGGCTATGTGTGACCTCTGTCTAAGGCCATGAGCCATTCCTTCATTTGCCAATCCGCTTAATCCTACTAGGGTCATGGGAAGGCTGGAGCTTATCTCAACCGACTCTAGGCGATGGTGGGGTACACCCAAACAGCTTGCCAGTCCTTTGAGGGGCCAACACACACACAGCCATTCACACTCGCACATAGGGGGAAATTTGGAACAGCAAATTTGTCTAATGTGCATATCCTTGGGCTGTGGGAGGAAACCAAGTACCCGGAGGAAACAAATGCAAGCATGGGGAGAACCCTGTGATTAAGGTCTCTATGGAGAATGGTGCATGGCGCACTTGGGGTTTGAACAGAATAAATTTTATCACCACAAACATACTTCCTGTTATGTGTCAAATAAAGCTGGTTTAAAACGTTCTTTTAGATCCCATTATAATTAGTTGTTGTGTGAATAAGCGTCGTTAGCCCATTTGTATTGAACAGTGCTATGTTTTCCCTCCAGTGTGGTTTATTGAGGCAGGTAAGAACACAGCAATCACACAGACCTGCTCTAAGACGGTCGGAGTGAGGTGATCTCCATCCGCTTCCAAGAGAACCCTAGCACTGTTTAATTGCAGTGTGAAAGCCGTCCAGCTGCAGGAAGTGAACCAGATAAGATGTGTACTTTGGGTTGTGGACAGCATTTTTTTTTTTTTGGTATATACGAGCTGCTAAGCCAACTTCTGCTGCACAAGCTGAACAGAGATGTGGTGCTACCGGAATATAATGCGTTCTACAAAAAAAAAAAAAAAGATAAAAGCTGGATTTGATGCACAAAATGTTTTATACCAGTAGTTTATATAATTATCTGTTTCAGTCATTTGTTTAGGCTCTATTCTCCGTGCTCAAATGATTTGTATGATTTCTTTTCTAAAGAGGGGTTTTGTTTACCTCTTTCCACCACTTTATTTCTGAGCAATGAATAAAAGGGTGAAAGAAACTCTTTTTAATGTGGAGTGTGAAACCAAGCAAATTAGTAACCAAACCAAAAAAAATAAAAATTTTCTCGTTTTGTCAGCTGAAGATGCCTGACTAGGTCTGCAAGCACTCAAAGGCATATGTATAACAACCTCCTTTCTCTCCATCTTTCGACAGCTGCTGACTATGCAGCAATGTTTTGAAAATACCCAG
This sequence comes from Tandanus tandanus, assembly GCA_039654325.1. Lineage (NCBI taxonomy): Eukaryota > Metazoa > Chordata > Actinopteri > Siluriformes > Plotosidae > Tandanus > Tandanus tandanus. The sequence continues at coordinate 15,951,741 of JBCNYH010000013.1, forward strand.
AGGTGAATGCTATTTACTTGGCTATGCCACATGACTATGTCTGTTAAATAATAAAAGAAATAAGAAGTGCAGTTGCAGAGAACCTGTTGTTCTATATTTTAGCTCCCGCCATCACTGAAGGTAAGCGGAACGGGAGCTATAGAAATGGGCTTTGTCTGTACGAGTTGTTAGTGTGATAACTTTGGAAAGGAAATGACATAGGATCACCATATTTGGTAAATTCACCTCAGGGGTGAATAGGGTGAGATTGTAGTCACCTTGACCTTGTTTCAAGGTCACAAGGTCATTTTTTTATATATTAGACGTGTCAATTCCTCTTAACGTGATAACTGTAAATAGAAATGACACAATCACCAAATGTGATGGTGGGACCTTGTTTCAAGGTCATAACAATCAACCTACTGTGTTTTCTATATTGTGCTTGTCATGGATTGTTGGCACGATAACTATGCAGGGTAATGGCATAAGAGCAGCAAATTTGGTAGATGGGCAACCCTAAGGAAGGTCTTGGTTGGGATTGTGTATGGGTGCCTTTGACCTTGTTTCAAGGGCACCCATATACATATAACTTTAATGATGCAGGATCACCAAATTTGTTGCATGGGTCTCCCTCAAGAAGATCTTGGATGGGATACCATATGGGTCACCTTGACCTTGTTTCTAGGTCACAGCAGCCCTCGGTGCTGGCGTGAGCTGTCCGTTGGACAGTTGTTAGTGCAGTGACTTTGGAAGGAAATGACATAGGATCACCACATTTTGTGTATGGGTCCCCCTCAGGGGTGAATAGGATATGATTGTATATGGGTCACCTTGACCTTGTTTCAAGGTTACCTTTTCCATATAGGTCTTGTCAAATGGCCCTGCCGGAGGGAGCGTCTGGAACCCTGTGCTCTATTTTTCTAATGAAGCTGCAGCCACTCGGCCAGTTTGCTTTCTCAAGAAGCCCTTGTCTCAAGGACCACTTGTCACAGCTGGTTATTTGAACCTCAATCCAGATATAGGGTCAGACTCAGTAGGATCAGACTCCGACGGCTTTAAATATGGTGCCTAGTTGTGTTTTAACTTAGTGCCTTTGTTCAAGTTCTTGCAGTTATTTAAAAGAGTTATGTCAGGATTTTACCCAAATTGAGTTATCAAAAGGTCATGAAAATATGTAGTAATTATGCAGACCCCTAACAAACTTATTTTATATTGTAAAATTCATGTCTAGTATCCATTGTAAATCAAACTTCCATTTATATGAATAATTATGTCTTGTTTGATAACACCATTGATGATATTTAGGCTATTTTCTTTGAATAACTACGACACTACCCCTTTAACACTGCTAAAGTACTTCACACATAATTAAACCTTAAATCTTTACACTGTATCTGTTGTAACTCATAATTTTAGTACAGTATGTTTATTTTCTTTTTTAAAGTTACACCCCTGTTTCCTTCAAATATTGTCTAATCTTTGTGATTTGAAAAATCGATCAAATGCTATTTCTTTTAGACGACTAATTTGTAGCACAACGTGATGAAGTCAAAATGAGAAGTTTGTATAAGGTCCAGTAATGCAGAGAAGTGCTGGTTCACTAACATGAGTATGCTCAAGAGAAAACTACTGAAAAATCTTTAATATTGTCATTGAATACCATTAACCTTTCCTAATAGATTTGACAGGGTCAGCGTCACGTTAGCGATCTTTATTAACTTACTCCTTTACCTTTTTGCAGTTAAGAAGAAATAATGAGATGGACTGTATGTGTATCAGAAATATAAAAAAGCTGTTATATTAGTAAAAATGTGTGAAGCAGAGGTGTAAATGCGTTTCTAACAACCGTCCCAAAATTTCACACCAACAGGAAGTTAACAGTACAGTGTCAGTTGGCTATTAATGAACAGTATGACATTACTGTCATTGTTATCAGTCTATAAGCACTTAGGTAAGTAAGTGTTAAAATTTATAGTTTATGAGTTGTAGTCTATTTAGATTGTATAGTTGGCTTCCTGTTGGCTTGAATAGGAGCCTAGAATTTGTGGAATGTGTTTACATCTGTAGTCATGCAGACCTGCATCACACCTCCTTTAACAGTATTGCACAACAGTAGAATTACTATCATGGTATTCAAATACAGTCACTTTATTAGAAACGTTAAGCGCTTCACTTAATTTTCACATTGAAAATCAGAAAAATGGGTTATCAGTGAGTTTGCAAATAGCATAGTTTTAGAGTCAGACAGGCTGATTTTTAGGTTTTCAAGAAACTGTAGATCTCCTGGAATATTGATCATACAGAAAACAGGAAAGGCTTTGTTTATTAAATCAGTGAAGAACGGTTTGAGCTGCCAGGAACCCTGCAGTAATTTTAAATAATCACTCAGGACATCCATGGTGAGCAGAAAAGCATCTCAGAATGTCTGAACCTTGAGGTTAATGGACTACAACAGCAGAAAACCCTTATCAGGTTCGCAGTCAAAACTGAGAGAAATGTAAGGCTACAGTGTGCACAGGCTCCCATGTGCTAGAGAGAGAGAGAGAGAAAAGTAGAAGAAGTCCATGTGACAATGCAGATTAATTGATAAACATGTGTAATAATGGCGCACTGCACACCTTAAATACTAATATATACTTATTAAGTACTCATGTACATAAGATCCCTGAAAATAAACCATGGCTTTTTCTTATAAAATGGCTGAAAAGCAAATGATAGATGAAGCAGTTGTTTAAAAAAACAACAAAGAATTTTTCAGTAGTCGGGTTGAATTTAACTCATCCCATGAATCATTAAAAAAAACACAGCGGTATTGATTCAGTGAATCTCATTCTATTCCCCCATAAATGTGTGTGCACTTCTCACAGCCCTTTCAGCATCCTGCATTGCGAATCTCTCTCTCTCTCTCTCTCTCTCTCTCTCTCTCTCTCTCTCTCTCTCTCTCTCTCTCTCTCCCCCACACACACACA
>JBCNYH010000013.1:15965346-15988335 GCA_039654325.1 Tandanus tandanus
TGTGTGTGTGTGTGTGTGTATATGTGTATGTGTGTGTGTGTGTGTGTGTGTGTGTGTGTGAGGGAAGGAGTTTTGCTGTGAGGAAAAAAAGAAGCCCACTATGCACCCCAAAGATTTCTCCTCAGCTCCAGGGGCTGCTGCAAAGCTTTAAAGGCAGCAAAATCACTCGCGGTTATGGGCTCTAAAACTCCTGGAATGAAAGTGAACCAAGCATGCTGTTTGGGGAAAAAGAGACAAATGATTTAATATTTTCCCTGACCTTTGTTTGCTCTGAGTATTGGCAATGTTTCCAAGAGTCAAGGGGGGACGATTTTTAAAACGCCCACTTGAGGATAGGAAGTTAAACGGCTTCTTGGCAGCGATTTTCATTTTAATTCTATCTGCCGTGCTTTATCTTCCTACCCTTTTCCTTTCTAAACAGCCCTAATTCTCAAGCTCGTAGTGCACACCCTTTAATACTGACCATTTGTTACCCTCCTTCAGATAGCCTACTGTTGCATTTAAGAGCCTTTTATTTATCAGTGTGCATGGATTTTTATTAAAATAAAGGATGCGTATTTGTGGCATAGAGGCAATTATTTTCACAGCTGCTCTTTTTTACATCATTATTAAACATTTACACAGTACATTTCCTGCAGTCCTGTTACATTAGATTGTGTTTTTCACTTGCTTTGATGCTTTTGTTCTTTGTTCTCTCAAAGCTAATAAGCAGCAAGGTAGAAATCCATGTGTTCATCAGAAGAAGGATCCAGTTTTTTAAAACGTATCTGGTCATGATTAAAAAGCTTTTCGACATTCCTGTAAGTTAATATAACCTGCTAATCTCTCTCTTTACTGATTGCTTTTTCTTCAAAGCACCTGTGCTCTAAGCTGATTTCATGAACAGTGGAGCTGAACTCTCTATTAGAAGCTACATATTGTAAATGGAATCTGATTTCTGCTTGCTTCATGAATGACCTGATTTACTTTTCGCACAGAACTGAAACTTAAAATAACTTAATGAGACATAATTTAAGATTCGGTATTTGGTAGAGTCTTGATCATTTCATTTCTTTATAAGCAATTGCCAGGTTCCTGTCTGTTCCAAAACGCAGTATTAATAGCAGAGCACCATGGTCATGGAACGTAGCCTGGGTGGTTGTCTCGTGTCCTGTACAGTGTCCATGTGTGCCCACCATAGGAAACCCAATAAGGCTGCCGTGTCACTGAGTTAATGTTGATTAGCTGTTACGTATCACTGACTTGTATGACGACGAGCGGCTATTAAAAAACCAAACAAACCGATTTATAATTAATAACGAAACTGAAACCCAAAAAATAGAGGCTCATGCACCACCACTCAGACTTACACAGAATAAAAAAAACACACTATCTAACTCAGGTAGGCTGACAGACTTACAGGCATATAAATGTTCGTGGAGCAAATGCTGAAATCAGAAGCTTGACAGAACATGAACTCGGTAAACGGATAATTAAATTAACAAGACAGGTGATACAAATGAGAGCATAAATCAGGTGGTGAAAGGAGCTCTACTTTTAGGCAGTGTCTAAGTCTATATTAAAATTTCGATCCTTTCTGGGGGTGGATAAATCACTAGCCCAGGATTATGTGCCTGGGCTATCAGGTTTTATTCATTGTTTTTTTAGCTCCAGTCTTGCAACCCTTTTAAGTGTTGACTTTAGCAAAACCCTTTTCTTCATTTGATAAGTATGATTCAACATGACACACTCAGTGTTTGGTTTATATATTTCATGGTGCAGTTATGCTCTGTAATTCTGTAACTTTAACACACCTTATTTTTTTCCTGAATTCTTCTGTCTGACAAACAATACAATACCTGAGGATATAATTTGGTAATTAGTATATTATATTTTTCCTTCTTGGATAAGTTATCTTGCAGTAATTGGTAGAGACACGGACAAAAACAAGTAAAGTTTACAGCAGTTCCAGGTAACAAATCATAAAACTCTTTATCTGCATTTCAAACCAATACTGTGGTTTGGATTGTCCTCAAAAACATTTAGTCTTACATCTTTAGTTTCAACCAACCGTTTTGTACCCATTCCAGCACATTTGGTAGAAGGGTCATGGACTGGGATTTCTCTTGTTTTATCTGCAAAGTATATTTCAAAATAGGTCACAAGGATGGATGGTTGGATGGAAATATGGCTGGATGAGTGGATGGACAGATGGATGGATGAACAAATGGATGACTGAAGGGGTGAATGGATAAATGGATGGACCAGTGGATGGGTGGATGAGTGAACAGACTGATAGGCAGACATTATTGACCCCCCCTTTCCCGGGGGGGGGGGGGGATGAAACACAGAACACATTGAACAATTTTCACTACTACCATCTCATTCATTCATTCATTTTCTGAATCGCTTAATTCTAATTAGGGTCGCGGTTACAGACTGGACAGCTCGCCAGGCCATCGCAGAACTTCCATCTCATAAAATAAAAAAACCTGCAGTTGTCACACATTTACAAGTAGGGAACAAAAGTATCTTTTTGCCCTTCCAGCCAAAGTGACTAGTAATTGAAAAAAATTAATGGCCAGACATATTTTTTATCTGCCAAAATGATTTCATGTTTTTTTTTTAAAAGCATAATTTAGTAATATACAGCCTTCTTCACAATCTGTTGTGAGCCACTTTACACTGAAGCACATCCATGACTGTGCATAAAGTTGTACTGAGCATCTGCATGAAGAGCCTCCATATTTTACATGCCAGAGTGGCGCAATAACTGCCATTATTCACCCACCAACACAGAAATCTACACGCCATTGACGCTTAGTGGGTGCTAATTTTGTTCCCTGCCTACAAGAGACAAACAGAAAATGGTGCATGTGAGGTACCTGTCGCTTGCTAGTATGAACACAGTGTTGTGTTATTAGAACACACTCTCATCTTGTATTTGCTACATGCCAAGCAAAAAGAAAGACACCTGTCTAGACTTGAACTGTCTAGACTTTTAAATTCAATATAAAAAGAATAACACATTGTTCTCTGATACATTGACTCAGTCAGAGTCGCTGCCATTTTGTAAAGGACACAAACATGATGCAACATGAGAGAAATTATCAGCAGCGAATTGAAAAAAAAAAAAAAACCCTTCCTGGGAATTTGGTACACAGTTATTTTCTCTGTCAGGTAATGTTCCATATGTCTGTGCATAGTCTGTACTGTTGTACTTATCTAAGTAGCCTAACATGCAGTAAGGTCCAAAACATCTGAGGCCACATTGAAAATCTGTTTTCTTTTTGGTATTTAAAATATGAAATAACAGAAGGGTATGTTCAGTGTCTTGACTGTTTAATTCAAGACTAATACAAATATATATTTTTTTTAATTCTTATGTAGCATGTATTCAGATCACACTCTGATAAAGGTAATCTAAAACGGATAATAATCCTTTCGAGTCCACACCAGCTCAACTATACACTGTTATTCAAGCAAAAATGGGAAATTTCAAATATTCTTCTTTTCATTCCAGTTGTTTTTAACTTTTCTTTTTTTGGGGGATATACTGTATTAATCCCGCAACTGAAATTATTGCCTCTGCATTTAACCCATCCAAAGTGAGCACACACATACTTGGAGCAGCGGGCTGCCACACACATTGGGGCTCCCGAAGAGCAGTTAGGGGTTAGGTGCCTTGCTCATGTGCACTTCAGCCATGAAGGGGGAGGAAGGGAAGGTGCAGCTCACTCCCCACTGCCACACATTTTCCCTGCTGGTTCGGGAATCGAACCAGCGACCTTTCGGTCCCAAAGGTGCTTCTCTAAGCATTAGGCTATAGCTGCCCCCAAGTTGTTGTCAGTAATACAAGTTTAACAACTCTGAGAGGGCAGACCTCCGCCAAGCCCAGCAAAAATGTCACAAATCATCCTATTTCACAGTGACCCTGGGTCCAAATTTGATCATCTACAATTTTTAATGGAGTCTTCCTCCAAAAGAATCTGCACATAACACAGAAAGTACACAGCACAGTGCTACAATGTTAAAGAATCCTTTAAAAGCTTTCATGGATCAAAAAATTGTGTTGAATCATCTCCAAAATCTAATGGAGTCTTCTTTATCCAAAGCCCCACATCTGGTAGAAATTCTTAGAAGTCTGCACATAGCTTTTTGCGTAATCCTGTTAACAAATGCACAAACAAACTACAGGTAAAACATAACTTTCTTTGGTGGAGGTAAATGAAAATTGTGGTCTTAAATTAGAAAAGAATGTAAAGTAGCCAAATATTTGAAAGTGCTATATCCCCTTTTCAAGAGGACAGAATGTCACTGCTCCTTGTAGTGGCTCCACCTGCCCCTGCTTTATCCAACTAAATCTTCCAAATGGGGTCCCTCTGGATAAGCATGGATTGGCTTGATTGCCTTTGAACTGAGTCATTGGGTAGTGTGTAGATACGGCTTTCTGGCCAGGCACTTCTGTTTAAAAGAGTAGCTATTTTAAGAAGATTGACCACGATTGAAGAGGATTTGCGCGTCCCGCTAACATGAGAGAGAGAGCATGTCTCAATCTGGGTTCTATTGGAGAGTGGGCAAGCTGTAGATGTAAGATGATGGGATGGAGTGTAAAAGTAAAATGCTTCTCTCCTATGTGATTGCCCACATTTGGAGATCTTTCTTAAAGATCTGCCAGGGCTTTTTGGCTCAGTCCCATCGACTGCATTGAGCGACTCTATCAGATTAGCTTCAGATGGTTCCACTGTGCCCGAAGCAGCGTAGATTACAATCTCCTCCAGCACTTCCGTGGCATGGAGTGTGCCAATGAAATCAGTGTGCAAAACTATTAGGATTTAAAAGGGGACATAAAGCCCATTACCAGGGAGACCTTGGCATTTTCAGTCCTCAGCTAGTAGCCACCTGCTCACCTGTAGTGGTGCTCTTGGAGTGGTAATAACTTTGGACTCAGGGAGCTTCCTGTGATCTTCCAGCCAGAAGGGCAGCTTCTGAGACGTGACTCTGAAATAAAGGTTTACTTGCCAGGTCGCCTCTTGGACAGACACCTCTGTGTGTCCAGGGCTTTTGGGAGCCTGCTGGTAAGTGATATTTCCCAATGCCTTCCAAGAGCAAAGGCAGAGTTTGACTGACAGCTTCCTTTAAACTTGGCTCACTCTTTAAAAACAGTTGAATTAGTCACCTGCATTTCAAATCGTAGACTGTTGAGAACTTTCTCTTCTTTTGTTGTTTCAACTTTAGAGCCTTCATCTTCCAAGACTCTCACGTCGCACCAGCAGAAGCGGTGGATGCAAAAACAGGCATGACTCAGTGTGAAAACAGATAATATGAGTTAGGTAAAGAACAAAAAAAGATAAGAGGGAAAATTATAAGCATCTTCTGATTGTGCTAACAGCATGGGTACTGATTTTGTGGAGAGCTGCCTGTTTGTTAGCATACTGTCATATAATGTGGTGCTGGGGTAACAAAAATTGACACAAAACAATATCCCACTGGTATATCTACCTCCTGCGCTCAAAATGTTTTTAAAACTCTGGGTAATGGCCTTGTTTTTTTTGTCTCTGCTTTCTTTGCATGCTGGTTGAAGGTAGGGTTTGTTTTTTTCCCCCATCTGTGGCTTGATGTAAAGCTTTAATGAAGCCTCAAAGGTATTGAGCATCATATACAATTACTGTGCTTACATGGCGGAGAACGAGTCTGTAAGTCGCACTTACTGAAGCCCAGAGCACCGCATGGGGAGCTTTAGTGGAACTCTGCCAGTGTACGAGAGACTAACACATCAGGAGGAGAAAAAAAACCCATCACACACACATACTCAGACACTCTCAATAATTAGACAGAATTCGCTCTGAGACGCAGCCTTACTGAAAGGGCATGTCCTTTTAAATGAGTGTCAACAATGGTTGGGTTTTGCCATGTCGGTTTGCTAGATGTAGGGGGAGAGATGGATAACTGGATAAGGCAGATCGGATAGATGAATAGATATACTGCATGCCAGCAGTGTGTGTGTGTGTGTGTGTGAGTGTGTGTGTGTGTGTGTGTGTGTCAACAAGCTCTCCGTGAGCATTTCCGTTGCGTGAGTCAAGCACACAAGAAAACGTTGAAGGACTTGCCAAGACGCAATCCTAATTAACTGAAATGCCAACGTTTACCCACTTTTTTCCCCCACAACAAACTTTCAAATCATCTCTAGGGGGCTTGGTGGCTACCAGGTTGGCGTACCTGCCACAGAGGAATGCTTGAAGCTTCGGAATACACAATAGGAAAGCAGGGTTTATCCTCTAAAGAGATGGCTCCTGCAGTGTAGTCTAGCGAGAAGGCAAGGTCAACCAGTTCCTCATATCATGTTCCTATTCACAGTGGGCGTCTCAGACAGCAGGGATGCTATCCCCTCTTGTTGCTTGAATGATTAGAGTGGAGGAGGTGAGAAATAAAAGAAAGAACAATAGCTCGCTTTGGATGCTATTTATTTTCAAGGAGCGACATAAAAGTGGAGAAGGCTTTCTCTAGCTTGGAATGAGTGGTGCACCTTGCAAAGAAATTTCGAACAATGCTTCCTCATATTATGCTGTTAAAAATACCATGACAAAAGACAGCACATCTCCCGTCACACTAATGATATATAACTGTTTATATGGAACCGTATTGTCTATGACAGTTCAGGAAATGAAACGTCCATAGTATCATAGCAGCTCAAGCTTTGAGCCAGAGCACACACTTGGTTGGCTCCATTCCCAGACAGCGGGGATCCTTGGAAATTAAAAACATTCACGATCCATTAAAATAAATACTATATTGGGGACTGATTTATCCTTCCCAGAAGGTTTCGAAACAAGAACAACTTACCCTATAAATGTCACCTTGAATTAATTACGAGAAAGATGGACCGTACCTGTTTGCACTGTTTATTAGTCAATCTTATGTTTCTGGTTGGCCCTGGTAAACATTATCAAGGCCACAGAGACGTGAAATGCTTTGGTTGCCCCCTTGCAGGCTCAGAGGAAAGACAGATTGTCAATTTGCCTGACGCCAATAAAGAACTGACCAATCCGTCTGTGCTGTAGCCTCAAGAGCACAATTCCACAATGAGAGAGTGAACGATGAACCTCGTTCTAAAGGAGCGGAACAAAGCAGACACGAGTTCTAATTTCCCTCCGCAGCAGGTGGTTGTCATCCGTCGTTCCAAACAGCTGGCTGGAGGCGGGTGAAAGAGGAGGCCGGGGCTTAGTGTCCCCATCAGCCGTCTTAATGACAGCATTCAACATTCTGTCCTCCAAACTGCACCATCACTCACAGATGTTCAGCGCATTCCCCTGAAGTGCCGACCTCCATATTAGAGTTCCCAAATTAAAAAAAAAAGGTAATTAGATACAATTGTTGTCAGTGTTTTGGGACTTAATATGTGACCTCCAACAGACGGATCCCACAGAGTATCAGTGAGTGCGGTGACTGTGGTGTGGAAATGAGAAAAGGAAGGCGAAGTGGGGAAAATGTGATGCAACACCCTCTGTTTTAGAAACCTCCTTTGCAATAAAACAATTGTGTTTAAAGGTCATTGAATATTGAACGTATGTACACTTACAGCTGTTCATAGATGTTTAGTGTAATATTTACACTGTAAATTTTTACCTTATAAATGTTATCACTTTATGTTCCAGTTAATTACGTTAATTTTATGTTATTGTGTTCATTGTTCTCGAAATAACATGGGAAAACGCTGTCAACATTTCCTTGCTTCATTTGAATTATTTATTACAACTTTTTCTATCAAAACACAGTGATGCTTCCTCTTTGTTTACATATTGCCAAGGCTTCGGCGCTCCGAGCCAATATGGCGGCCGGATTTGTATACAGTGCTACACAGCGGAAAGCGAACATGCCCGTTTTCTATGGATTGGCTCTGGATTTACTGAGACCCTGACTGAAATCTGTTATTGAAGATGAATGAACACTGTAATACATATACCTTTAATAAAAAAATTATAATTTAATACTGTATTTGAAAACAAAAACAACAACTGCCCATTATTAAAATAGAGAGAGACTGATACTTTATTAATCCCAGAGGGAAATTCACAGTTTCCTGCAGTATTTACAGTAAACAGCACAAACTTATGCTATAAAAAACAAACTTAGAGGCAAATATAGTAAAGATAAAAAATTTAAAGAACTTAATGTAGACAAAGTAAAAACAGTATAAGAATTGTGTGTATGTAAGTGGGTATCTAACTGTGTGTAACTTAGGGTAGACATAGTAAAGAGAATAAGAATAGTAGGTAATACTGTTATGGTTCAGATTGGCAGTCTAGTGCAAATGATTTAAAAAGTCCAGTGTAAACATGCAATAAGGTGCGTGGTGTGCAGAGCGTGGATGTGGTGTTAGTGTTTCACCCCCTTGCAAAATGCATACTGTGTATGCTGAAAACATTTTTGATGAAACATGTAAAACACCTTGGTAGCAGCATTTATATAATTTTTATACAAAGATACTTGTGATAAACAAATAATCTCAAATATTGAAAAATTACAGTACTTTTTCTTGTGCGTTACTTTTATTAGCCATTTCTCAATCTTTCCTGTTTTCATTTTCCTCAGGTATGACAGTACACTGTTATTTTCTGAGATTATTCAATATGTGTCAGGAATCTGCCTTGAACTCTTTTTTTTTTTTTTTTTTTTTTTTAAGTTTTGTTTTTCCACCTGCCGGTGAGCCGCGGTTATACAATTACCGTATGGTTTGTTTTGCTCAGCCATGTGCTCATATTTTGCCCCTCCCCTTGATGGGTTCCACTTCCTGTCTTTGTTTTCCTCCATTTTGTGTCCAACCCCACCTGGCCTTAATTACCTAATGATTTGGTTGTTAATTTTTACCCTGCTTTAAACCCATCTGACATTATCTTAACAGAAAATCATGTTTGGAGAAAATTTAATTATTTTTGATGTGTAAAGTAAAATCAGTGCACAGCACACATTTATCTGTCATATAAAGTCATATTTATAGGTGGTTCACTCTTATTTGTATTTGCTATATCTCGAAATGAACTTTTGTGATGACACGCCCCATATGTCATTTGATGTTTTGATATCTGCTATGATGCTATTGGTATAAGATGGTGTTAGCACGCTGACCTGCGACAAAATACTGTGACTGTGGGTATGAAAACTTGGCTGTTGTTTGTGATCCATTATTATCTCTAGAATCAGACAATATTATGGGCCAGTATGAATCCTGTGTTAAGAAAACAGTTTAAAAAAGACAAATAACTCATAATAATTGGAGCGTGTTATGGGTGATTATGAAAAAATCTTTATATGACTGTGGTCTGTTTTCCTGTTGTGTTTCTGCCAAGCCTAATTATCTGTGATGTCTCATCTTAGCTGCAGTATCCAACATCCTTAACAAATGAACAGAACTTACCACTGGAAAAAGCTGGCCAAGTGCAAGTGAGCCGTATTTATCTAAGCAAAGTGAATTCCAAGCAGTGGCTTAATCACTCAGAAAGAGAATGGAATGGGCTGAGTTGGGTGTAATTAACATAAGCATCCATGGCATAAGAAGCAAACATACTGTAAAATTCTGACAAAATTTCACACTTTTTATGGTTTTGATTGGTGACTATACCATAATAGAGACCACAACATCATATCTGCGATGGCTGTGAAGTGCTTTCTCTCTTTTAATTATTTGGCACTATAGTCAGTTGATTTAAAAGTTGCACTGTAAGAAGTTGTAAGTTGTTGAAGTTGGACAGAATGTGCAGATTGTTTTGTTTAAGCCTCGTAGATTTTTGGTTTAAGACTGACAGGCACTCCGCTCAGGTGGGTGCTAAGCTGCCCATCACTGGCACAGGCTGCCAGTCCCACTGTTTATGTTTATGACGAGCAGAGCCATGTGCCAGTGGACACCCGCTGAGAGAGCGTGGGAAGAGATTTTAGTAGCTTCGATGCTCCAAATCTCATCTTGTTACTCACCAAGTGTAAATTACTGTGCACATGTTGTACCGTCTGCTTTTTTTTTTATTAAAGCATTATACTCAAAATTATATTAAATGCTTCTTTTTTGGGCCTGTTGGGTTATTATTGCTGTTTTGTTAGTAATATACAGGTGTGAACAAGTAAGTAGCATGGGTGCCCAAATGAGCAGATTTCATATTGGGATTATCTATTGTCTTTTATGCATAGTCGCTTGCTAGCAAGTAGAACCAGGAAAAGGAAATAAAAAAGATTTTTTTGGTGACTTTCACTAAGTTGAAATGTTTCATTTATCATATAGCTGTGCTTAAATGTAATGCAATTGATGCTGTAATTATAGCACATACAGTATTCTGACTCTCGCTACTTGCTGCACAACACACATTAACTGAAGCATGACCTAGGTGATGTAGAGCCAGGCTTATTAATTAGCATGAAATCCGAAGCACTGAGAAACCAAGCAAAATAAAATTAGATACAAAGCTGTTATTTCAGGAATTACATCTCAAAATGCAATCACCTCACTGTTAATACTGCCTGTCAGCTTCGTCATTTTGGTTTCTGGGCAGCAAAAACAATGGACCGGAGAACAGTCCTTTGGGCTTGACAATAAATTTAAGATTCATCCACCCCTGGGCAAAAATCGAAATAATATTTTGAACATTGTTTACTAAATTACCTACTGGTGCACTGTTTGGAACATATGATTACACAGTGAGTGAAAGTACTCCATGGAATAGTGCTGGAAATGTGAAATGCTAGAAAAGACATTCAGGCTTATTCCAACTCCCTCAAAAGTTTCTTCAAATGGCTACAAAATTGCCTGAAAGTTACCAAGTGGACTGCAGGGCTTCTGAGAGAAAGCACTAACTGGTTTGCACTTTACAACAGCTCATACTGCCCACTGCTACTGCCATCAGTCCATTCTCTTACCTTTTCTTTTACTTTGTTACTGCTTTGTCCTGAATTTGTCTTGGATCATAAATATGAAAGAAGTTTCAACAATCCACTAGAATCTGTTTTTCAGCAGCTCTGATGAAAGTATTACATTTGGTCTCTTGAGTTTCTTTCAGAACCAATGTGCAGTGGTGATTTTTCCTTTTTCCCCTTGTAAACATTTATCATTTTTTAACATATACTTTTTACTGTAATGTATTATAAATTGCACATACATGCAGACATTAAACAAGCACAGATATAGTATTTATGTACATATTATTGTTGTGCAGTGTATTGAAAGTGTACCCTTTCACAAAATTAGATTTTTTAATTCAAATATATTTAAAATTTTTATATAATATATATAATATATTGCAAAATTTCATATAAACAGACTGAATGATCAGGCCCTTAAGCAAGCCCATAACGGGTGTAATGCATATTAGAGGATAAGTGATATTTAATTTCGTCTACAGTATATGTTTGTATTAGGCATTACATTAGTGTATCTGTTATGTAACTAGTTATTTAAGATATAACTAGCTACATCCCACGGACCTCAACGTCTGACATCTGAACCTGATAACTGCATGTCATGTTGGATAAAACCAGCAAGAATAATGGCCATGTGGTCAACTGTTGAGACAGGCTGAGATTGCACGCAACATGTTACTGGAGTGAATAATGTAGTTCGGTACTAATGACTTTAAAATCACCAGATACTTTTCATAGATTAATATGCATATGCTAGATGCCTAGCAGTATCCAAAATGCATGCAACTTGAATAAGTTTTGCACATTACATTTGAAGTGATCAAATAGTGTGAAAGCACAGATGTTTATTTTGTACAGCTGTAATCACACTGAACTTTGGGTAAAGATCACTCTTTCACTACACAACTAGTCCTGATGTGCAAGGAGAGCACCAACATCTCTTCACTAGGACACACAAGAGAAGTACCATGTCTGTGAACCAGTCAAAGGAAGAAGGGAAGTGTTAAGGGGTCCACCTACTTCTGGTGTGTGTTGGTTTACAAGAGTCTAGAGCAGTTGGAAGACATACAGCTGTACTACTTTTAATGTAAAACTGAGGAACACCACTGTCACCTTCAGGTCAAAGTATTTATAATGGATAGGATATACAAGTCCATATGTTCCATTAACTGCTGTCAGCTTGATCAAATAATGGTCGTCTTTGTATGAACACGTTTGGAATACACAAGGTCATCACTTCCTGTTTAATACAGTCACTGGACCAGACAAATGGAAGACTGGGGAAGGTTGTCCAGTTTAGGAGGAGCAGTCGCCCAGCATCCTCCAAAAACCAGGACGTTATTTGGATCTGCTCTCCCAAAGATGGATACACAGGGCCCCACAGAACCTTAGTCACACGGTAGTCAGTTGCACTGTAGTATGAGGTAACTTGCTCTGTTGTGGGGGTGAGGAGAGTGCGCTGGTGAAAATCAAATCCTGTTAAAGCCATTTACAAATTCAGACTGCATGCCAATTTGTCTAAGATTTAGTCTGAGTAGCCCAGAAGTAAGAACAGGAAGAGAATTGTCATGGATGGAAAGGTCAGTAGCCAAATCTACAACATGAATTCCTGAATATTTACATCGAAAGTAAAGGCAATAAGAAGGAACTAATGGACCACTCACTTTCACTCACTCACTTGCCGAACCTATTAATCTTCAGGGGATTCGCGGGGAGGCTGGAACCTATCTCACAGGGCGAAGGTGGGGTACCCCCTGAACAGCTTTTCAGGCCATCGCAGGGCCAACACACAATAATTCACACTCACACACACACACACCTAGGTGCAATTTGGAACAGCCAGTTTGCCTAATGTGCATGACTGTGGGAGGAAACTGGACTACCTGAATGAAACCAATGCAAGCACTAGGAGAACATGTGCGCTGTCCCTACTAATAAATCAGTTAAACTTCAGTTAACATAGTCATAGTGATTGTCTCTTTTGATTGAGCCACAGGGAAGAAATCCAACCTCATAGAAAGATAACATCTTGCACATAACTATCTTTTACTGGGACAGAGTGAAAGAGTAGGGAGCATACCTTAAAATCAAGAAAACAAGAATTTACAGGAAACTAGTATATAGCAGGGGTTATCTTAGAGTCAACAGGAAAACAGGGTCCAGTGTTTCCTCCCATGCTGATGGCTGCAATGTGGGCTTCACAGGTAGCCGAGGATCTTGAGAGAGCCTTTTTCAGAGCTTGCAGGGATATAGGTGTACTGCTCTTGTAGTTTAAGGCAAGAAAAAGCCCCAGAAAGGCTAAATCTACCCCTGTACCATTACTGTTGTTCCCAGACTGTACACTAATATTTAGACAGTACGAACTGTGACTGGAGATTGTTCCTACTCAAGTAGTCACGGATAGTGTTCCAGCCCTATGTCATCATTAATTGCATTAATCACTGCACTCATCTTTTGATGGTTATTTGAAGAAGTGTTTGAAATAGATATTTGTCTGGCGACTTCTTATATTAATTGTCTTTGAGAATAGTGTAATGGCAAGAACTGCAAGCATGAGGCATGACAGCTTGTCTACAGGGAAAGACCCCATCCATTTTAAGTATGCATTTAAATTATCAATGCATTTTATCTAAACAAATATATTAAAATCAGTATTGTAAAAAGGTCCATAAGCAAATAACATCATTCACAAACATCCTGCCTTTTGATTTCATCCAATGTTAAATGTGACTTGGTTTTAAGATTGCTAGTGAAGTCATACCACCCAACCTCCACCCCCAATAGTCATATTTCAAATCGTAGGTTTTAAATTTTAGTCCTGACTTGTTAATAGCTGCTTTGAAGCTTAAGTTACTTTTATCTTTACTGAGTTGTTGTTTTCTTGTAGAGTATCTGTGTTGTTTGACCATTACCATAATTTTAGTGAAATGTGTCCTTAGTGCTGCAATGCAAATTTGGACAATGCTCATATAAATAAGAACATGTATTCAGTCGATACTACTGTATTTTTGTTTTTACCTGAGCCATAATATACATATACAGAAACAAGTGTGCTATAACAAGTTCACACATCTGACACGTTCATGTGTAAATGCAAGTGTGATGCCAGCTATGAGAAACATTCTTAGTAATATTATTTCAGAGAGATGAGGCTTGTTAACACTTCTCATCAACAATGGTTCATTCTTGGTCTTGTGCATTAACTGCCAAAATATAATAAAGAGGCAGAACTGTACATTATACCTCCTTCTTATGTTTTCCTCGTGGAAATAATCAGCAGCTCACTGTGTTCATTAGCTAAGCACCGCTTTCTCTTCTAACTTGCGAATGTGTCATCCTGGCAGTAAGGGTAAATATATTTCTTTTATGGCAACAGTAGTAGGCACAATCTAATCTCAACTTTTCTCTCAGCCTGCCAGTGCATGAGCAAAACATGAACTTCAAAAAAGTCATTTCTTTTTTCACACACAACTGAACATAGGTATCAACTTTTTGCTTCAACTTTTTGCTTTTAAAATGATTTTTCCTTGTGTGTGTGTGTGTGTGTGTGTGTGTGTGTGTGTGTGTGTGTGTGTGTTTTGTCATAAAAATGGTACAATAAATAACTAATTCAACTTAGTTAGTTTGGGCAATACAAGAAAATTCCAGATTGCTCAATAGTCAAACAGATTGCTATCGCTCGATCAATGCGTCAAAGCCTCGATCTGAAATTCCGGAATTTCCAGAATTCCAGACCGCTCAACAGCCAATCAGATCACTATCTATCAGCCAATACTTCAAAGATTGGTCTGGAATTCCCCTGTAATGACCTGATGCTCGGTTAATACGTAGAATTTATTATTGTTTGTTAAATTACTTTATACAGAATTTAAGGCTTAGAAATCAACAAAACCCCAAAGTTTTTGGAGAGTTGCTTTTTAAAATCACTTTCTACACAAAAAGTTTGTTGCTATGACTTCAGGCGTAAGAAATATTGCATGCTGTATAGGATTCTGAAGTTGCAGTTTTTACTGATTTGTTTTCTTAGATCAAAATCGTGTGTAATTTACATTTACAGCGTTTAGCAGAAGCTCTTATCCAGAGCGATTTACAGAAGTGCTTTAAAGTCATTATCAGTGAATTCATTCTCATACTGGTGGTTCATCAGAACACAGACTAAGTATACCATCAGTCAAAACTCAGTGGGTAGGTGTTGTCTTGTTTTTTTTTTTGTGTGTGTGTGTGTGTGTGTGTGTGTGTGTGTGTGTGTGTGTGTGTGTGTGTATAAAACATAGTGCTAATCTAAGTACTGCCGAAAAGGTAGGTTTTCATCCGTCGTTTAAGGACACCCAGTGACTCAGTTGTCTGGACATCCACAGGAAGGTCATTCCACCACCTTGGAGCCAGAACAGATAAGAGTTTCAATGCATTCTTTCCTCGTCCCTTGGTAGAAGGAGGGACCAGTCTAGCAGTGCTAGAGGTTCTGAGAGAACGTGGTGCATTGCAGGATGTGATAAGTGCTTTAAGGTAGTAGGGTGCAGGTCCATTTTTGGCTTTGTAGGCAAGCATTAGTGTTTTAAATCTAATGCGAGTAGCTACAGGAAGCCAATGGAGAGATCGTAGTGGAGTGGTGTGGAAAAACTTGGGAAGGTTTAAAACAAGCCATGTAGCTCCATTCTGGATCATTTGCAGAGGTTGAATTGCGCTCAATGGCAGACCTGCCAGGAGTGAGTTGCAGTAGTCTAGCCTTGAAATGACAAGGGACTGAATAACTATCTGAGTGGTCTTAGTGGAAAGAAATGGATGTGGACATCCTATGGATGTTAAAGAGGAGAAATCGACATGATCAAGAAAGATTAGCAATATGAGAAGAGAAGGGCAGGCGACTCCATGGTTACTCCAAGGCTTCGTGCAGTGACTGAAGGAGAGATCACATAGTTGTCCAGGGAGATTGCAAGATCTTGATATGCAGAGGAGTCAGTTGGGATTAAGCATCAGTTGGTGAGCTGGCATCCATGAGGAGATACTTGGCAGACATGCAGAGATCCGAGCAGAAACATTAGTGTCTGAGGAAGGAAAAGAGAGGACGAGTTGAGTGTCATCTGTATAGCAGTGGTATGAGAACTCATGTGAGGATATGACATCACCGAGGGACGTAGTATTAAGGGAGAACAGAAGTGGACCAAGAACTGAGCCTTGGGGATCGCCAGTGGAGAGTCGGCATGGAGAAGATGTGGATCCCCTCCATGTAACCTGATATGAGCGACCTTCCACGTAGGAAGCAAGCCATTTCCATGCCGAACCACAAATTCCAAAACTCCTGAGGATGGACATGGAGTCATGTGGTTGACCATGTCAAATGCTGCTGAAAGGTCGAGGAGGATTAGGACTGATGACATCTTGGCTGATCTTGCAGCATGTAGCTTTTCTGTGACAGCAAAAATGGCAGTCTCTGTGGAATGTGTCGCTTTGGAGCCAGACTGATTAGGGTCTAGGAGGTTATTCTGCAAAAGATAGAAAGACATTTGGTTATAAATAGCACATTCAAAAATTTTAGAAAGGAAAACGGGAAGTGATACCAGTCTGTAGTTGCTGTTGTCTGATGGATACATGACCAGATGATATGGAGTTATTGATGATAGTGGAGGTAAAGGGGATAAGGTCTTGAGAGATGGTCTGGAGTACTGTGGAAGGGATCGTCTTCAGTTGTGAGATTGGATTTACATTTCATATTGTTTACCTCTTTTGAAGAGAGACAAAGGCATAAAAAGGACCTGCTTAATATAAGCATGAAAGGAAGAAAACAAAACATTGGGCAGGAAGCATGGCAGCGATGTGCTGCGTGCGCTCGGTGAGAATGCTAGTATTTCCATCCTGTTAGGGACTGAATAATCGCATGTTGCCAGAGCGTGCCAGGCCTGAATGTGACCTTTCTGAGGCTTGGAATACATATACATGCTCTGTGGCGGATAGATTTCATTCTGCACATCTTTTATATTCTAATTTACTGGCAATTTATGCATGCCATGGGAGAGCACTGTCACTGAAGCCTCTCAGATTTGGCATTTGGAACATTAAACACAATGGCCTGCATAAAAGCGCGACTTGTTTAGAGAGACGGATTTGAGGGGGAGAGTAAGAGAGCGACATTTCTCTCTGAGAGACTGTTTTCTTCGTAGTAATCTGGTTCTCATGGTTCAGAAGCTGAGCTTTAGCCTTCATCATTCAAGTGTCACCTGATTTCTCTGTCTCTGTGTGTGATGCTTCTCACCTCCGTCTGCCCCTTCTACACCTCCTGCTGCCCTCTGACACACACTGCAGGAGCCCTCGAAGCAACACTTTTCTGTATGGATGCATTTATAGGACAACAGTGTGTGCGTTTTCATGCAGCAGTACTTATCAGTTGGAATAAATTCAGTTCAGCTTCAGAACAAATATTTACCTGTGTGAGGACCTGGCAGTATTTTCACTAAGTCACAGACTAAGACTGGTTTATTAATATTTTACTTAAAGTTACTGGAATGAAATTGTACCTCAAATGTCAAAACAGTGAGTGAATGATCTTGCATCATTCAACTTCAAAAGCTTGTTGTTTTCCAAAATATTTTTAGTCTTATAAACTAAGTATATTGATTTTTATCTCTGTGTTAGTTTGCATGTGCTTTGGTATTAGTGTCAGAAACATAGTTATACATGGAGGTGCAAACATTTTTATTACTCCTATTATATCAATCACAATCTTAATTTGCTCCCTCCACCCAAAATGGAGTTTTGTCGGATGTATTATAATCACCGGCGTTTGGGAATATGTCTGTGAACAAACCTTTGAGTGGACACTACACTACCTGCATCACGGAGACGATTTGATTTTGGAAATGTCAAGGTCAAAGGCCAAGGTCAGGTCAAGGGCACAAAACTTTGGGGCTAAAGCACTTATAACTTTAAAACAAGTACTGATAGACATGCCGTTACTATGGAACGCTAAGAAAGCATATATGGACTCTCAGATGGGACCGTTACATTTGAGTTTGAGTGACCTTGAAGGGTGAAAATCAAGGTCACGGGACTTGAGCACTTAAACTAGAAAACGAGTGCTGATAGACATGCTGTTACTATGAAACTCTAATACAAAATCATATATGGACATCCATATGAGACAATTACCTTTGATCTTCAGTTACCTTGAAAAGTCAAACCTCAGCCATCTCATAAAAGCTTCAAGCAAGAGAGTTTTTATCGCTAATTTGGTCATGCTCGTGTACTATAAAACATACAGTAAGATGAGCACATGGGTACCTAAAGCCAGTACCTATATAGGGCCTATTTGCTACATTATCCATGCAGCATGGCGGAGGTATCTTTCACTCTATGAGTGCCCCTCTAGCTTCTCAATAAAATTTGATACAGGACCAGTACACCTGGTGCATTAAACGGGGTGTACTCTGCCCTTGCCCAGAGTCGGCTGAGATGGTAGCAAGCCTCCCCTCGACCCTAATTAGGATTAAGCGGTTCAGAAAATGAATAAAAGAATGAATGATTTCTATTTTATTAGGAATTACACAGCCTTAGATATACCTGCAGTGAAGGCGTTACTGATTTAGCCCATGTTCTGAATGTGGCAGTCTGAAAGTAATCGCTTAATTATGGTGCAGAATGTTTTCAAAAATAATGCAGTTTAAAAGTATAGAAAATATAATACTATATATCACTGTATGAGCAGGAAACAGATTGAATAGCATAATGACTCTCTGCTATTAAAAAACGTTCTCTTTAAGACTTTTTTTTGTCTGGTATGTTGTTCCATTTCTCCAGAAGTTAATATGTCTGTGTCTCATGCTTCTGTCTTCGGATTCAGACAGCCTGGTGGTTTTATAAGTGGTCTGTTACACTGCGACACACAAGTTCATGTGTTTCATGTTAAGTCAAAATTTAATTCAAGCTTTGTAGAAGCACTTATTCAGGATTATGATTACACCGACCTTCATTTTCTCATTGTGTGCCTTCATTAGAAGGTTACCTTTGCCCGATGTTGTCCTTAGAGTGTAGTGATACTATTGTGAAAAGGGGGGGGGATCCTATTTTCTCCCTGAGGGCGGTTGTGGAAAGCGACTGCGTTCTCTCAGCACTTAATAACCATTCACACCACCAGAATGCTTCATTACACACCTTGACCTCTGTGGCATTTTCTCTTCACTCGGGATTTTACGCCAACTTGGCAGAAATGCTGTGTGTGTGTGTGTGTGTGTGTGTGTGTGTGTGTGTGAGAGAGAGAGAGAGAGAGAGAGAGAGACTTGGTCCAAAGATCCAGTCTAGCTGTCAGGTGGAGTGTTTTGTAATTACTGCAGCTGCAGCTGTAGAGTTGAACAGTTTTGCCGGCTGGCTTTATTAGATTCTGTCAAACATCTCTCCCCACACACCCACAGATGCACACACACTCCTTCTCACACATACATCTAGCACCCCGCACCCCATCCCACATAACCATGCACCAAACCCAAGACGTGTATTCCTGTCTGTATGTTCTCTCTTTATTTCACTGCATATCTTTCTGTTCATGCATATAAGAAAACAGCGATGCTGCCGTCAATTGTCAGTGAAGTTGACTTGTCAGTGAAGTTGAATTGTCAAGTTGACTCACATTTATATTTGATAGACACTTACAAAAATTGGAAACTGCTGAAAGCACAGTGTTATTAAGTACTCGAAAAATGTGTAAGGCTTTATAGTCTAAAACACTGCTCAATTCTACAAGCATTCGTAATATGTACAGGTTAGCTGTGCATTTTTTGTATCTTTACAATATTCTATGTTCTTTTTTCTGCCAAATCAGTCAATAAAATAAAATTAGACCATACATGAATAAAATTGGCATAAAAAGTCGGTTCACTAAAGGAGAAAGGATGCTGGGTATGAAAAATGCATGTTTGCTTCTGCTTTAGCTTTAAATGTTTATTCTGGTTGTTGTATATTTGACCTTGTGAGCCAGTAGAGAAGGAGGGGGTGGGTCCGTTGTATGTTGCATAATTAATATGTAACACTTACAGCTGTCTTTTTCCTCTTTGTTTTCTTACTGTTGCTTAGCTCACAAACATAACAATCACGGAAGGTTTTGATGAAAATCTAACAATTGAAATCTGAAGCGGTACAGTGTAAAATGGAATGCACTGAAATATCACATTAACACGTACACTAGAGATGGGGGTGGGTAGGGGTGAATTCATTTATGTATTGCGTTTCTTTTGTGTGGCGAGTCATGTATCACCATGCTCCAAAATACGGTTTTTATTTATTTATTTATTTTTATTTTCAAAATTTCATTTTCTGAAATTCTTTATTCTTTATTAAGGTTGTGGGAATACTGGAGCCCATTCCTGCCAACTCCAGGCATAGGTAGGGTGCTGAACTGCTCGCCAGACCATCACAGGACCAACACACACACAACCATTCACACTCTCATCTTGGAGCATTCAGATGCATGTCTTTGAACTGTGGAAGGAAACTGGAGCGCTTAAAGGAAACCCACTGAAACCCTTCACACACAAACACCCTCGACCTTAATCACGGGACTCGAAACCAGGACCTTCTTACTGTGAGGTGGAAGTGCTAACCACTATGCCATCGTAGAACCCTATTTTTTATTTATATGTTTGAATTCGAGGTGGTTAAACATTGATTTCCTCTATAGTCCTACAGGTGGCACACTCTGGCGCTCTCTGGTTGAGAGGGCAGAGTACACCCTGGACAGCTCACCAGGCCATCGCAGGGCAGAAACACGCTGACGGCTATGCAGCCTACTCTTGACGAAAGTCAGCAATGATTCTTTTACATGCCTCTCACCATAGACAGTGAGAGACATGGCTGGCCTTTGATAACCCAGTTAACTGCACTGGGGGAACAGCAGTGACAACCCCGTTGATAGTGGGGCTTGAACCCCCTGACCTTCGGATCAGTAATACAGCACCCTACCACCGGGCCACCACTGCCCCTATACTCTAAACTTAAAACATATTAGCAGGCAGCACAGCATCCTGTGTGGTTAGAATGAATTATTTGCTAATGTTGTGTAGGTTATTAGGCTGGTGTGTATCTCCTGCCTATGTAATTCCTGTTTCTACTTACCGTGGTAGTGCTGATGAATCACGGTCGTGCATGTATATCTTTCCAACAACTCAACCAACCTACCAGCCTCCATGCACCTCCTCCCCTGTGCCATTCTGGTCATCAGTGTTCTTACTGGTCCTTTATATTTGTAGATGGACAAAATCAAGTCAGATCAGAGATTTTTCGGATTATCTGACATCCTGGGATCATTAGGGTTGATGCAGACCATTGGGTTGATGCAGTTGGTCAGGCATCTGATTTTTCTTCCAATTTTAGATATCAGATGTCTTTCCCCTTGTCTCATGAAAACTACCAACTACCATGTGTCTCCTCCTAGTAACACACCGAGAGGAAAGCACTATCCGTGTGCATGACCTCACAGACACCCATGATTGGAAACTGAAGGAGAGCGGATGGCATCTCTCACTCCATGAGAGCTTGACCACAGATGGCTGTGTCCTCAATCGGGATTCGAACCTGTGATCTCCAGATGAAGGCTGTTCTGTTGTGCCATTCAGGAGCCTGATCATATAATACACTTCCCCACTCACACTGCAGATCAGATGATGATGCAGCTGAAATTCAGTCTGTATTTAGAGAATCTTAATATTGATTCTGAGGAATGATCGGATTTCAGAGTCATGTCACGCAACACGAGCCTGAGGATCTGAGTTGCTGAGGGGGGCGTGTAATTATGAGCCGGAGCTTATAGATAGGCAGCGAGTGAAGTGGAATGAAGTCACATTAGAGGAATTCAGGAGTTTATGAAGCAGCAGCTTGTTGTTCAACCATAAATTTATTTTACTGTTGCTCATGAAGCAGCCGTGGTGTCATGAGCTTGTAGGAGTGCCATCTCTCTGGCTAGTGACTGACGTCCCTCGCTAAATGAACAGTAGCATTCTGAGGGAAAGAGAAGCTCGGGCAGTATCAATCATCTACTGAGGCAGACACATCTGTGTGCAAAGCTCTCTGAGTCAGCAAGTACACAGCGACCTCGACAGCACACACACTCACACTTCTCTGGTCTCTTGGACACACACACACACACACACACTCTCTTTCTCTTCCTCTGTCCTTGTCACAGTTTCTCTCTTTTCTTTCACACTTTCTCTTTTTCACCTTTTTCTTTTTCTCCAGCTGATACTCAGGCATCTGTTATTTACACCATTTGAAGCAGTTTAATTTTTATTTAATTATTTATTTTAGACTTATAAGCTTAATCTGCATTCACAAACTTTTATCCACAATCTTTTGAAGTCCACTAACAGTAAAGCACCTCTGGTCTGAAGGTGTGACGTGTGTGATTTGCAGATTCATGCCCCTTATTTGCCACCCCTTCACACTTTATTGCCCTCTTCATGTGAGAACTAATCATGTCACAGATACAGGCTGTGATTTAAAAAAAAAAAGAAAAAGAAAAAGAAAGGGGGGGGGGGGGTGTTAGCCAAAAGCACCCAGCTGGAGGTTGAATGTCAGGTGAAGTGTTATTTTGTCAAATGGATGATAAGCATATTAATCCACTTCAGTGCCTCCAATCCAGAATGACACTCGTGACAGCTGTGGGTGGTGATACAATAATCTCAGCCAGGGCTGAATCAGTCCCTCTCTCCATCTCTTGTTTATATGACCTTTTTACATAGTGACTGTTAATGAAGTAGGAGCGTGTAAGTTCGGGACTAACCTCTGACGTGGACTGGTCCGTGTAAGGATTTTTGGAGAAGGATGTGCTTCGGCTTTGAGGAAACTCTGGTTTGGTGTTCAGACTGGATCAAAACCACTGTGGTAGGTCGGCATGTAATTAAGCACCAGTAGAAACATTGCAGCAATAACTCCATGAGGCAGGAAGGCTTAAAGGAAAACACTAGTGTGGGGGATGTAAACTCCTGTAAATAATGAATTTCGATCAACATGTATTTAAAAATGAAAGGATTTCACAAAAATGTAATGACATAAAGAAGTACCAAATGATTGACTCGACCTCAGCATCTGCCTTTTTTAATTGAAAAAAAAAAAAAAAAATATATATAT
>JBCNYH010000013.1:16028080-16043405 GCA_039654325.1 Tandanus tandanus
ACACACACACACACACACACACACACACACACACACACACACACACACACACACACACACACACACACAGTGTATTTAGTGTCATCAGAGTCAATTACTTTTCATATATGACCTTGGGTTCTGAATGTCTTCTTTAGTGTTAACGTTAAAAAAAAAAAATGTATCAAGGAACTAGACAGGTGTGTAAATCCTCTTGCACTCTTGGTCTGTGGTCTAGTGCAAGTGACTATTTTAGTCAGTTAGCTAAGTGAAATAGTTTTGATGATAACTAAACTGTTTGTTGTGTTATGAGATGACTCTCCTGTTCAGCCCAAGGCTGTGTTAAGTCTCGGAAACAACACATTTCTATGCCTTTAACAACTCATTTAGTGTGCTTTCTTTTTTGGCTGTAATTGCTGTGGCCCAGTTCTGTCTGTCTACTTTATGGATTGAGATCCTGTAAAAAGACACTCTGGGCAGATGGGGATGGTTTGAGGTTGCTGAGCGTGTTCTGCCTGAGCTCTGGTAGGAAGTAGCCTCCACTCCTAACAAGCATAATAAAGAAGACTGTGGAGCTAGCAGAGTTTGAGATCATGGAGTGGACTATGAGACTGAGAGAATAGAGAACAGATGTAGGAAGTTACTTCTACAGTATATTAAATTGCATTTCTCATCTTTTTTTAAGAATAATTGTGATTTTTCTGTCCTCATTTAATCCAGTAATACAGTTCCTGTTTAAGAGCCTTCGGTAAAGCTCGCTCTAACCTTCTTCAGTAACATTTTACACTCCAGCTTTAATGCACACTCTTGACAGACGTCTCTCAGCAGCCCTGACCTGGTCCAGATGTTTCTCCCTTTACTTATCTGAACTGCAGGGAGCACCAGTATAGTTGCAGAGCTTGCTTCAACTGGGGCAAGGTTTCATGCATGTTCATGAGTGAACCAACCCTCTGCCCAGTCTGGAGCTTTTATGTGGTTGTATAAATGCCTCCGGCTCAGGGTGTTAAAAGGTTTCAGGAAAGAGTGTAGAGGTTTAATGTCAGCCAGAAGCAGAAGGCTTAAAGACTTGCTTAGAAATACCACCGTTATTTGATTTTATTACAGCTGCAAAATTTGTAAATGTTTTTCCCCCCACAAAATATGAAATATGATTTACATATATCAAAAATATCCTTCCTCATTCCAGAATCATTTAATAAAATTAGCTAGCTAGACACTTTCACCCTTCACACCTTCGCGCAGTTGGATTTTGCTTTTATATTGACTTATTCCAATAAGTGCTATTAAAATATCTCCTTTCTGTTATTCACTGTTATGCACTGAGGTGCTGCCCTTATTTTCTGTCAAAGTAAATAAAAACATTTTCAAGTTCATTAATTTGAAATAAAATCTATCAATGCACAGAATGTTTGACTTAGCTAACACTACGAGTATATTATTAAAGAATATACATATATATATATATATATCAGTTATTAGTACATACTACACAGGAATAGCAAGGGGCGACATGGAGGCATAGTCCGCCTCACAGGGTTCGAGTCCCAGGCTTCGCGAGGGCGTTTTTGTGTGGAGTTTGCATGTTCTCCCCCCCATGCCTACATGAGTTTTTTTCCGGGTATTCTGGTTTCCTCCCACAGTTTAAAGACATGCACATTTGGCTAATTGGCTGTTTCAAATTGCCTCTAGGTGTAAGTATGAAAGTGAATGGTTGTGTGTGTTGCCATGCGATGGTTTGGCAAGCAGTTCAGGCTGTACCCCGCCTTCACCCAATGTCGGCTAAGATAGGCTTCAGCCTCCCCGCGGCCCTAATAGCATTAAGTGATTCGGCAAGTGAGTGAATGAGAGAAAAAGTAAGGAATAGCACGAACTGATTGGTCTGCTATCTCGGGATTAAAAGACATTATTCCGAGTGGATGCTGCTTGAATCAAAACGATGAACACTCCCATAAAGATCTTGTTACCGTTTGTTTTTCTTGTGTTTCCGCATTGTACATGCTAAACTTTAAATGAGTGTAAAAGCACACCTTTACAGAGCGTGGTTTACTTGTGTTTATGTGTAGTATGTACTAAACTCTGAAACAGACAGTATGCGTTAAACAGGCTAATAAGAGTCTTCATTAGCTCCACAGCGCTAACTCGGCTTGGAGTGCATAGAGCTCACCTGACCTGCTTCAGTCATGGTTAAATATGTAAAAATAAACTTGATAAAAATCTCATTTTAGTTTGTTTTTCTTTATGGTTCCGCTTAGTATATGCTAAAATATGATGGAGGCAGCCATAGCCTCTTTTAGAGAAGCGGCTTTGGGACCGAAATTTCCCAAACCAGCAGGAAAAATGTGTGGCGGGGGGAGTGAGCTGCACCTTCCCTTCCTCCACCTTCATGGCTGAAGTGCTTTTGAACAAGGCACCTAACCCCCAACTGCTCTCTGGGCACCCCCAATGTGTGTGGCAGACCACTGCTCCGAGTATGTATGTGCTCACTGTTCAGGTGTGTGTGTGTGTGTGTGTGTGTGTGTGTCTGTGTGTGTGTGTGTTTGTGTGTGTGTGTGTGTGTGTGTGTGTGTGTGCTCACTTTGAATGGGTTAAATGCAGAGAAAATAATTCTCCTTGCTGGATTAATACAATATATCGTAGCAAAATCAAAAAAAAAAAAAAAACTCTGAAAAGGCTTTAAAGAGATGCTGTTATACAGCTCTTATACACCTGCTCACGTGCACACCAAGTTCATCTGCGTCTATCATGGTTTTTAAAAATGTAAAACATAAATCATAAAAATTTTCTTTTAGTATGCTTTTCTGCTAAAACACTTATATATTAAAGATCCACTTAAACTTCTGCCTCCAAAAATGGCACAGAAACATCCAAAAGAGAATGAAAAATAAAACTGTAGAGAATAGCGATGCTAAATAAAGGGGTTGGCTCATCCTTCCCAGAAGTCGCCATTTTTTGATGCTAGTGATATTCCAGTAAAATAATCTGCGATGACATGGTGACATCCTTGGCCAGAAATCATAAACTGTGACAAAACATTGAAGATATTTGGTCAAAGCATCTGTATTTCGACATTTTTTAACTTATAATTATTCCATCGTACTGGACCCGAACTGGGCTGAGCTCTGAAATAGAGAAAAGTCCTGTTTTGTTCAAAGCTTCCATGCATTACATGTGGATCAAGAAAAAGTTTGAGATTTGTTTTGAAGACATCACTAACAGTGAATATGCAGGGGGTTTTGCTGCACAGTGAGCTAGCAGGTAGCGCTCAAAACAAAATCAATGAATTGGATTCTGGGAATGGTGAGCCAGCCCCTTTAATAAGATATTACAAATGTTGTTTGTTTGCTTTGCACTTCCGCTCTGATCCTCACAGATAGTATAGTATGAGCAGCAGAATAGCAGGAACAGTGACAAATGTTGGCCGTGTGGAACCATTTTACAGTTTCTATGGCACACATTAAACAGGCGATTTTTTAAATGACCGTATTGAAAATAATCTGTTTGTTTTTTTTAACTGGTTACTGTTCTTCCTCCCCTTCTATGCTGCAAAACTAAACATTATTCTTCTATTATTTGTCCAGTCTATTTTCATATAAAATACAAAGCTGAAGAACTCAAGGCCACGTGTTGCATAAATGATGATAATTTAACAAATGTTGCATTTTTACAATGAGAAAGTAGAACAGTAGAAGTGGCTCATCGTTCTCTTGTGAACACGTCTGATTGCTTTCTCTTTTTTCTTTCTCTCTCTCTCTCTTTCTCTCTCGCTCTCTCGCACCACTCTCTTTGTTTTAATTCACTTGCTGTGCTATCTGAAATAACCCAGCTTTCATCTCCAGTGCCTCTCACCTCGGCTTTACAATTCCACCTTTGTATTCACACTTCAAATAAACCTCTTTTGTTCTGCTTTATAATGGCGAGAAACCTACATCACTCAAATATATTAACTGTAGACTATTACTGTCGTGTGGAACTGCTCCCTGGGCCGTTGTAAAGACTCCCTTGACAAAACTTCCTGTCATGTTAATTCAAGCTTTAATAAATAGAGGGATGTATAACAGTATTCAAAATGTGCCCTGGTATTTCCTTGCCTCGGAAAAAAAGAGCAAGTTATCAGAAAACAGCAGAAATTACAGTGTTTTATATTACAGAGGAGTACGGGATCACGGAACGAATCTTTCTTCTCTTTTTGTTGTGAATGTCATGCTATTGAATGTGCTTTATGAAGGCTTTAGCGGCTGCACTAAATAAAGAACTGCAGGGGGTGAAGGCTTGGCAGGAGCTGTAATTGAAATGAACACTCTGATATAACCCCTAATGCGTTTTTATCAGCCTTGTACATCTGCAGCCACTGTAATAGGATGCACATCAAACCTGCCACACTTTTGGAAGATTGATATTATGTTTATTGAAATCCAGGTGTGTTTTAGTTTATTCTCCGTATCCCTCGCTCTGTGGCATATTCATCTATCAGTTACTGTGCTATCAGCTGCTCGCCTCCTCTATGACAGATTTAATAACTTTCTAAAGTACTGAAAAGGAAAAAAGAAGAATCATCAGTGGGATTTTTGGCAATGATTTGCACCCTCAGTGTACAAGTGAGTGTCCTCTGGTGTGACTCTGAGGGAGATGTTGGCTTGTCAGATAAGAAATCGGGAGCAAAGGTGAGCTCTCGTCTGCTCTCACGTCTCTGGTTCTAAAGAATGAGCAAAAATATGTTGTTGTTTTTTTTTTTTGCCTTTATGCTGAGAATGACATTGCCCCTCTCCAGGATAAGACTTGGATTCTTACACTCTTGTTCCACAGCTGCTACAGTTCTAGAATCAATCTGAGAGACAGGATGAGAAAGGCAGGGGGTGGGGGGCTGGTGGGGTTGCTAGCCCTGAGGTTTTCTGAAGCTATGCCACAGTAAACTGCCCTGCTTGATCCCACTCCCAGTTCATTTGGCATGGAACAACCTTCACACTGCTGTTATTTCCTGAGCGGAACACTTCATCGCCTGCCCATCACATGCACCTTAATGAAAACTGACAGATTCAAATTTATTTGTAAATTTGTGCATTTGGACAGCAGGCTTGCCAATGTTCCAGAATTCCTCTCTTCAATCCAGTTAGCAGGCTTAATTACAAATTTTCAAGCTCCTAATATCTCTAATCTATGTACTTACATGGAGAACAGCCACTGCCTCGAGATTTTGCAGTTCTCAATAATGTATTATTTTTGAGATGAAGATACTTGATCATGATTGTTTATTTGTTTGTTAATTATGTATAGGTGATAGCACATGTTTTTTTGTATTTAAGACTTTTATTTAAGTTGTAAATTTAGCTGTTATATAAATGTTGTTATATATAAATATAAGTTGTGTTATGTGTTATATAAATCTATAAATGTTACCGAGCTTAACATTTATTTATTTACTTAAACATTTAGACATTGTAATCATAGTTCATTACAATGCATTTTCCTGAACTTTTGGGGTAAATGATGCAAGTGTTGTTGTTTGATTCAGGCTTTAAATAAATGTCACATACTTAATGGCACAGAGTTTTCAATTATGGATGCATTTTAACATTAAATATAAAACAAGCAAAAAGAAATGAAACAGAACAACTATTACATGCATATTTAATATCAACAGGTACTTATTGGTGTGGCTAATTTCTGGAGCTGAATCATAAATGGTGTTCTATTGGACATGTAATGTACTGCGTATTGTGTCCAATTCTGTTTTGTGACTCTCTGGGGTCTCTGTATTCAGTAGGTAAGAAGCCATGTTGGATTCAGCCTAACTTGTCTCATTGAGATGACTGTATTTGCAATAGTAAAGAGTAGTTCATAGTAAATATATTAATTACTGTAAAATTCAATGCAATTTGTAACACCATGCTAAGTTGTTTATAATTAGAGTCAACAGTTCAGTATCAACCGCTGGTACTGAATTTCAAAGCATAGCTAGTTAGTTCACTAAATCAGGCGATTACTGGATTTAGGGTTATCTTCAATAAGCAGCCTAACAATTATAAGAATAAACACAAACTTAAGGATGTAGTTCATGTTTATATTAGACATTGTGAGACAGCTAGCTTTGGCGGGAGTTAGCTATCAGTGTTTACCACTTACTTTTGTTATTGCCTGTTAAACAATACTGTTTTTTTAGCCAAAGAAAACTCACAAGTGTCTAACTTTTTAATAAGATCTTAGGCACGTGATCAGTACACTGAAACTCAAATAGATAAGTGAGTCTTTTTTGTCCACTGCATGCCAGTTTCTCTATCACAGGCAGCCGGTGTAAGGGAGTATGCAGACCTATGCACTTGTTATTATCAGCCATACAGCATCGTTGAGCAAATGAGGAGATTGCTAGTTTTGCTTTAGGGATTTAGTTTACACTGACACCGCAGAGAAAAATGTCACAATGCTGTACATGAGTCCCAGTCTAATGCACAACCAGTTCCCATTCATTCACGATTTCTGAACATGGGCCCCAGAGTTAGTTTCCAAATCCTTTAAACTTGGAATCCTCCTATGGGCTTCTTAGTTCCCCTATCTCCCCATTTGCTATTTTAGCTTCAAAACATTGCCTTGTGGCTCCAATAGTTGGCTGTGCTAGAGGGACATAATGTGCCCCTCACATGCTCCCAGCTGTAATATATACTGAGGGGAAGAATGGTTGCTTGGCCAAAGTGGCGAATAGGGGGTTCAGCCTGGCATGTTAAAGCCCCATAAATAAAATCCTGCTGTAATCCATTGCTCCCGAACAGCTTGCAAACAGAAATAGTTGGGAATTCATCACCAGACCCTCTGGTCAAGACGGCACAATTCAGAGAGTGTGGATAAATCTTGCATGGAAGGCTTGTCACGGCGCCATGACAGTGTTCCAGCGCTGTGCTTCAAGCTGAGTTTGGGTAATGAGTGGCTGTGGTGTCACCTGGTGCCCTCTCTGCAGGCCAGCCTCCACTAATGTGGCCTGTCTCATACCATGGCCTTCTGGCCCAGATCACACAATCGCTCTGGGCCACCGTGGGCTTTTGTGGACGACTCTTGCCAAGAGATGGAGCAGCACAGTGAAAGGCCAACATGGGATTGACTTGGAATGGAGGAGCTTCATACATGCCATGATCTTTATGAATGCTCAGACAGAGAATATGTCCTCTGGAAGAATTTCACTGCTGTTATTGTTTATTTAATGACTGGTTTATTTAAAGGTTAGGCTTTTACACAGAGTTCTTTGGATAGTTAACAGTCCTGCAACAGCTTCCTGATCAATATTAATATAAGAAACATGTATATACAAAATTATCTATCATTTTAAAGGCACTTGACAAGTCAACAATAAGTTAACACAGCCTTACTACTAAATTAGTGGGGCCGGTGGAGCAGTGGTTAGGGTGCTGGGCTCATGATCAGGAGGTCATGGGTTCGAATCCCCCGTTAGACCCCCACCGTGCTAAGACCCCTGGGCAAGGTCTTAACCACAAGTGTGCCTCTGTCCACTCAGCAGTATAAATAGGTACCAGTAAAAAAAATAATTCTGGGAAGGTAACCTGCGATGAACTAGCGCCCCATCCAGGAAAAGTTGAACTGCTAGTCGCTTCACGCTACAGAAACCGGGAATAAGCACTGGCCTGATGAGCCACTAGGCTCTGGTGTAAAAGCCCACAGACTTACCTACTACTAAATTACCAGCATAGCAAGGAAGGTTATTCTGGTAGATAGTTGACGTTGTGAGCAGATCTAACAATGTTTGTTTGGCTTGGCTTCATGATAAGCAGGGCAATGGCTATATCAAAGAACACAAACAGGTTGTTCACATCAGCAGCCATTCAGAAATATTGGGCTGGGCAACAACTCAAACCACTAGCAAACTTTAGTGCTAATCAGCGCTAATCAGCAATGACACAAAAGTACATGGGGGTGAATTGCATGAGTTTCAGTGCTCGCATAAAGACACAAAATACAAATACATTTTTTCCCATTGTGGTGAAAATTTGTTTTTCATCATCTTTGTCTTAATAGCATATTTCCTTTCATACCTTATCTGTCTTTAGTTGTACATACAGCATACACTCAAAATGTGCTGCACTTATGAATCGACACAGCTTCAAGTATTGATGAATTTTCTTACTGCTGACATCCTTATCAAGTGTGAAAAGGCAGCAGCTGTAACTCACCACCTGTTGTATTGTGCATACGATCTGTTTCTGTTGGTGTTTAAGCCAAACGGCTTCCTTATTCCCAGAGCTAAACAAAGGGATGGTTTTATGTTTGCTGATTGGGTTTTGTTAATGTGTGTTAAGGGGAATGAGCCGTAACAGCTTTCATTGAGAACTTGAACAGCTTTATATACACTCAGAACCTTGGCGACTATCACTGAAGCTAATAATAGATAATCTACATGTTTTTATAGTCACTAGGGTGTATGTGCTCCTGAATAGGGATTTTGTTGAATTGATGTTAGAGTATTTGTCAGTTTGTTTTTCACACAGATGAGTGCTACTTACACAAATGTTTTATAATGTGCTACTACAAGCAATTATTTAATTTTATTGTGATGTACATCTGAGTCGCCCTTTCGAAAAGCTGGTGTAACATTTGGTGAGAGTGATGTGTTATCATGAAAACATCAGTTCTGATTCTCCTTAAGCTAACACTACATCATTAGAGACGTGTCGACTTGCTGTCTTTCTCCACACAATAATTAATGTCTTCAGAGCAAATTAAATCTGATTAATGCCTATGCTCTGCTCACAAAAACTGACAGACAGTACGATATGCCTGGATTTAAACGGGATTTCTGTCCAAAGCCCCGAATTCAGTGTTGGTGTGATATGGTTTTGGTAATTAAACGTTTAAGGGCATAAATGAGTTTATCAGGGACCTGCCTGATTATAAAAGAGAGGAAAGAAAAGATCGTCAGTACCTAATCTTGGCTGTTTCCCATCTTTGGGTTGTCACTTAACTGAGAAGATTTACATAAATTTCCACCGTCCGTCGTCAGGGTGATGGTGGTAAAGTGACAGCGGCTTGATAATGTACAATTCTATATCACAGAATTCCTGAAGCTCCTCTCAGTCACTATCTCTAGCTGTCCCTGAGCAGTAGATATAACAGTGCAGGGTTTCCCCCCACCACTAAATGGTATGTAGAACCCCCAGAATGAAAAAGAAACCCCAGAATGGTCAAAAGTATGTGGACACCTGACCACAGCTACACAACACCCCATTTCACAACCAATGAATATTAAAATGGAGCTTGTCCCCAGTTTGCTGTTATAATAACCTCCACTCTTTAGGAAAATGTTTGTAGAGACTGCAGCGTGCCTGTGAGGATGAGTTCATTCTACCACGAGAGTATTAGTAAGGTCAAGCACTGATGTTAGATGAATGAATGTTAGAAAGGACTAGAGGTGTTGGCAGAGGAAGGATCTTTGTTAAAACTGTTCTAGCTCTGAAATCATCCTGCAGTGGAACATCCCTGTCACCACTGAATTTACTCCACACTGAATATTTAGCCTCTCCAGGAGAGGTTACCTTTTGAGGATTTTTTTTTCTCACCAAAACAAGAAGCTACATCACCTGATTCTCTTTTTGATTTTTTTTTAAAGAAAAGAAAAAGGCCAAATTGCTTATAGCATTTGATATATAATAGCATTGGACCCCACCACCCCTTTCCAAGAAAAAGAAAAAAGCCAAAGAAGAATGAAAAAGAGAAAGGAGGAAAGGGTCAGAGGCTGCGGGGAGTGTGTGGGAGGTACGGCAGTGGATTTTGTGCCAACAGTCGCTTCCAATTCTGTTATGCAAATAAACATCTCCCCTCGTCCACCTGGCCAACCCGGGCTTGCCTTTGGATAGCCATTTCTACCTCAATCGTGTTTGTGTTTAATTCGTGTGTTTATTTGCACTGACACACACACACACACGCACTGTATATATGATAAATGTTGGAGATGTGCTTCAGCTATTCTCTCATTGCTTATCAAACCACTGAGCCATTGAGTGCTTCACACAAACACAAAAGAGCTGTGTACGCACATTTCTTACTGCTCTCGTTACTCTGTCCTTTTGTGTAGACATTGTGTATGTGTGTTTGTACTTGTACTTGCTACATATTGAAGACTGAATATGCTTTTAATCAACAGAGTAAGGACATTTTGTCTGGTCCTCACTTCTCTAAAAGGTTGTTTGAGGGTTAAGACTTTTTAAGACTTGGTTTTAGGGTTCAGGTTAGAGTACAGTGTAGGTTAGGAGTAGGGTTAGGCATTTCATTGTAATGGTTAAGGTTGATGTAAGGGGCTAGGGAATGCATTATAGCAAATAATGTCCCCATATAGATAGAAGTACAAGATGGTGTGGGTGGGGGGTATGTTTGATGTCTCGGTAAAGACCAAATTTTTTCATATTATTTTTAATTATTATTATTATTATTATTGTTGTTATTGTTATTATTGTTATTACTACTTCACAAGGAGTCAACATGTATCATTTTGTTTAAGGTTAGGGTTCCGGTTTGATTTAGCATTAATTAGCTACATTATTAATTACATTAGTAAAAGATCCTCATAAGGATATTAAGATAAACATGGGCTGTTTAAGATTACACTCATTATTAATATTTTATTCTTTAAAATAAACGGATGTTACGTATGCGTATGCTTTGCATAACCGTCTTTAATTAAAACTCTTTCCTTGTTTTTAATATGTTCTGCAAAATATCCTCTCTGTAAATTCGTATCCAATCTCGCTGGTCCTCATGTAGCACATAAGTGATTAGTGTGCTGTTAAACTGCTGTCACTCTGCATAAATCCATCCATATAAACCAGAAGCTTGCTCCTTCACTCTCAAAATGCTCCCAGTCTTAGAGCATATGGCTGTGTTTGTGTCCCCTGGTAAATAATTCAAAATTCTGATTAAAATTACGGAATTTTGGCTTCTGCCCTACATCGATGTGTGTATGTCTGATGTGTAAAAAAGAGGAGAAAAGGAGGTCTGTTTTTCCCCCATTGCACTCTGAGGGAGATTTAGCGTGTACGAGGCTGGCAGGAGGTGGCTTTCTCTCTCCCGTGGCCGTGTGAATTTAAGTCTTGGATTGCCTTTTGCGTTTATCGGCTGTGTGTAAACATGGTTCCAGTGCTGACTGTGGTGGGTATTCCCTCCTGTCCCCCTGCAGATACATGTGGCGGGTAAAAAAAAAAAGTGGTCTAGCTGAATTTCCAATTATGTTGCTTACTTAAAGGAGATTGGGCTGTCTGATACAGTAAGTGTGCTACGGCAGCGGTTAGGAAGCAGATAGACTAGGACGCGGAAACGTGTGACATGTGACTGTGGCTGTTTAGCTCTCTGTTATAGAGACAGATTTCCCAGTTTTATGTACCAAAACTACGTACAAGGTTTTCATCATTTTGGCAGATATAGTGCTGAAGGTCATAGTTTCCATCTAAATAATTGGAGCATTTGTTATTGTTTTATATTTTATACGAGCACTTTCCTGGGTCTCACTTTGCCTGTACCGGGCTTTACTTCATAACAGTCCAGCACTAAAAGCCCATAAAAGCCAATGTCTCAGAGGGGGGAAACGCTTGGCCCCCTGCTAATAAGAGACATAAATTTCAGCCTGAGAGAAACCTCCGTTTCGCAAACTACATTTAAAGGCGGTTTTATCGCTGCTCTGGCAGGCCCGCCACGTCTTTGTCTGCCATAAAAGAGACATTATGATGGGGCTTAGCCATGGTGCCCTGTCATATGCTACGTATTAGTCAACAGCCAAGGTGCCGCCTGTTCGGTCAATTAATGGTAATTGGGTTTAATGGTGAAGTAGCCTGACCACCATAGGTGCTTTTAATGGTGTCTACTATGGAGTGTGTGAGCAGTCAGGCCTCCTGTGTTACAGCCTGCTAGCTCTCCTGTCCTCTCTTTTGCTTGCTCTCTCCAGACACAAAACTCAACTAATTAATTCTTCACCACAATCTCTGCACTGTAAGGGAGCTCAGCACGATGGCTGGTGCAAATGCTGACTAAAGCGGTGTTCTGCATCGATCGGCGTGCAGTGGGCCCCGGCTCTGCCCCCGTTGGAGCTGTGAGCAACGGCACAAGGGCTAACAAGTAAAGGTCAGGGCTATTTCCAATGCAATGCCAACATTTCTGTTAGCTGCATTAGCATCAGGTAAACACCAAAGAGGCCTTTTCCTGAATCATTGGTTAACAGACAGGCTCTCCAAGAATCTCCTTTTCTCTGCTTCTTCCTTTTTTCCCTCTCGTCTTCTCAGTATACATAACGCTCTTATCTGTTTGAAGCGTTCAGCACTCTTACATACTGAGGAGACGGTCTTTATCCTTTAGGCCCTTCTCTTATACAGGGCCAGAGATTAGACACTGCATAATCTTTGTGCTGAGTGTGTGTGTGTGTGTCTGTATGTGTGTATGTATGTGAGGAAGCTTTTATCCTGCAATCTGCTGGATGCTGGAAGGTAGAGTCCATCTCAAATGAATGGCTTATAGCAATCCAAAGGCAGTAGCAGAAGAAGAGATGTGTGTGATATGTTCTTTGCTGTGTATGTAAAGGTATTGTGTATGACTAATCATGTGCCTGGGAATAGAATGGAAGAGAAGGATAAGTAATCTGTAATATGGGCTGATTTGAATTGGCTAATTTTAAATCCAGTTGTATTGCTTTGAGTAGGAGACGGGATTTAAATAAATGCCATGTCATTTGTCGTTGTATTTCTACATTATTTTATGTATCAATTATCTCACAAAATATAATAGATGACAGTGAATGTGTAATGTAGCGGATAGGGTTGATCTCACAGCTTCAGGATTCTGAGCTTTGGTTACTGCGTGTGCAGGTTCATATGTGTCCTCTGGCCCCATTCACCTCCCAAATACATACGAGTAGGTGGATTGGCTATGCTAAATTGCCCTTTGCCTGTGTGTGTGTGTGTGTGTGTGTGTGTGTGTGTGTGTGTGTGTGTGTTATCACATTGTTTATATAGTCACATTAGGCTGGATAAAAAAAATTTCCTGGTTTCTCATCAGCACCCGCACCCAGAAATTGGCACTGCATGAATTTTTGTTTTTTTTAAAAACTACGCTGAAAATCTCGGAAAACGCCTCAGACAACATTAATACGACAGAACGCAATCCGTGTTCGATGCTGTGATTGTGATTCTGAGATTGGTTAAGTTATAATAGTCCTATTTTTGAAATTGCAAGGCTGCTGTTCTATAGACAGTTGTTCAGAGTTTAGTGTTAAATGTACAAATGTATATTTAAAAGACTGCTCATATAGGGTGTATTGTATAGCTTCAGTCACTTCAGCTTCAGCAACTGACAGCTTTTCTCACCTCATTTCTCTATTAAAAAAATAACCAAAAAACATGTTCTGATGAGGGGGCGGCACGGTGGCGTAGTAGTTAGCACGTTCGCCTCGCAGCAAGAAGGCCTGGGTTCGATTTCCAGCCCGGGCGTTATTGTGTGGAGTTTGCATGTTCTTCCTGTGCTTGCGTGGATTTCTTTCGGGTACTCCGGTTTCCTCCCACAGTCCAAAAACAATCACATTAGGCTAATTTGCTGTTCCAAATCGCCCCTAGGTGTGAGTGGTTGTGTGAGTGTTGGCCCTGCGATGGCCTGGCGAGCTGTCCAGGGTGTACCCCACCCTCGCCCAGAGTCGGCTGAGATGGGCGCCAGCCTCCCCGCGACCCTAATTAGGATTAAGTGGCTTAGAAAATGAATGAATGAATGAATGTTTTGATGAGAAACCGGGATTTGTTTTTTTAATCCGACCTTATGGGAACTTGTCCTCCTTCTGGGGACAAAAAGCAAGTCCCCTTTATGTAAAACATTACATTTAAAGGTGAAAAAGGTTTATGGTTACAGTTATGGTTATGGTTAGGCTTAAGGTAAGTCTCCAGGAAATGAATGCCACTCTAAGTAGCAAGTTGGAAACAAGACTGTGTGTGTGTGTGTTTGTGTGTCTGTGTGTGCAGTGCTATGGGATAAATTGACATTCCATCAATGTGACATTCCACAAATCAGAGCTCCGTGAGTTTGTTATTAGTGCATATTAGATCCATGTGATGTTCATGCTGCTGAAGGAAGTGTTCTGATTTGGCCATTGTGAAATTATTCTCATTCATTTTCTAACTATTCTGAATCTGGATTCTTTATTTCTTTCTTTTTTTTTTAACCTTTAATAATCTTCTTTTGTGAGTAACATGTAATAGTTTTTTTTGTTTCTAAATAGATTTGCTTTGTAGTTTGTGATATCATACCTTATGTGACTGCTACACATCTATAAAAACGGAAATATATTTTTAAAAGTCTAAACTTGTGCAGTTGTATGTGTTGTGCTACATGACAGCAAGTCGGAGCACGTAAACACACACCAGAGAAGGAAATTCACAATGCTCGCTGTATTATTTGTTTGTACTGATATTGTGACAGTGACAGGTGATACAGTGTTCTTCTGAACCAGAGAGAGAGAGAGAGAGAGAGAGAGAGAGAGAGAGAAATAGAGAGAGGTACTGTGCACATTACAGAGGCAGACACTTACATATGAGGCTGTCTTTGGCTCTGTCTCTCTCCATCTTGCATTAGTGCACCCTCAGTCACGGATATCTTCTCTCACTTTGCACAAACCAGGACACAGCTTGCTCCGGGTCCGTTACCTAGCGACTGTCACCGAGGGCAGCATGCCGAGGGAGCATACACCCTCACATCATGGCATTTCTCTAACGGTGGACCTGCTGGGTTGTGTGAGTTCTAGCAGATCCAAGCAGGAAGTCTAGGCCTAGTTTGTCACCTCACAGAAACAGTGTAGAAGTGAAAAGTCTTGTTTCGGAGTGGTTTTCTGACTCACACGAGACCTATCAGGTCTGTAGCGCAGGTTTAATTTGATAGACTAGCATAAATATGCATTAGTGCAGTAGGTGCACTCGTCTTCTGCAGTGGAGGATAACAGTTCCCATCAGTCTGAGTGTGTGTGCAAGTCAGAGCAACTCTTATTGGGAATGATTGAGGCTGATGAGACGCATTAAGCACGGCGGATCCGCTCTTTGTCATGCCGCTGA
Organism: Tandanus tandanus; assembly: GCA_039654325.1. Classification (NCBI taxonomy): domain Eukaryota; kingdom Metazoa; phylum Chordata; class Actinopteri; order Siluriformes; family Plotosidae; genus Tandanus; species Tandanus tandanus. The sequence goes on from JBCNYH010000013.1 coordinate 16,043,125, forward strand.
TTGGCGGCTCTGTGAGCAGGTGTTTGCTTCTGAATCCTCTGCTTTGTGGTTACTCTGCTCGCAAGGGTGCAGACGGGACCTCAGCATCCATTTTCACATGTGCATTTTTGGCGTGTAAGAGTCACTCTGTGTAGTGTGTCCTGGTGGTCTCCTTTCATCATACTCAGATTGCTCGCAGGCCATAACTGTTTGTTTATGTGTGTGTGCGCCTGTGTGTGTGTGTGTGTGTGTGTGTGTGTGTGTGTGTGTGTGTGTGTGTGTGTGTGTGTGTGTGTGTGTGT
>JBCNYH010000013.1:16095128-16108203 GCA_039654325.1 Tandanus tandanus
GTGTGTGTGTGTGTGTGTGTGTGTGTGTGTGTGTGTGTGTGTGTGTGTGTGTGTGTGTGTGTGCGCGCGTGAGTGTGTGTGTGCGTGTGTGTGTGCGTACTCTCTTTTGAGAAAGACTGCAGGCAGTCATCCGGAAAGCGCAGCTTTTTCCTTGTTTAATATGCAACATGCAATCTATGTCCCATCTCTCCTCTGGGAAGGATATGCCGCATTGGTAATAATATCTGATTTGGTTGTGTACCTCTTCCCTTCAAATACATCGAACTGCTCCGGGCACCCTCAGCTGTTTAAGCAAAGGTCAGTGGAAGACTCATTGATTTAGCATTTTAATTTTATTTGTGCTGGGCTCCGAGGGGGACTGGCATTAAGCGTGGCGGAGACTCTTTGTTTTGTAAGAGGCTGTGAATGTCTGCATGTCTGCGGAGACCAGGCCTGCCTCGCTCTCTGCTTAATAAGTGTGAGATGCGCCGCAGACACCTCTGTAATAGCCACTAACACTTATTATCCTGCCCGAGATTGGAAATCCACATGTTGTCATTGAGGGATCTTGGGAAAAAAAGAAAGTTTAGGAAGGTAAAATAGAGTACAGAAATAAACACCCCTCGCCCTTTAAATGCACAGAACTTTCATATGATGTTTCACTAGCACCCTGTCACTTTGGCTAAGTGCAGCAGAAATTGTTTCAGATGCCTGAAAACAGCTTGCTTGGTCCACATGGATGGCTAAATGAATGGAATGATCCTTTTGGGGGGTTACAGACAGAAAACCTTAAGATCACCATGCTGCTGACACACAGAAGCAGATGTTGTTTTGTTCTGTTGTGCCCTCTCCTTCGTCTGACTTTGCCGGGGCTGTGGAGAGACCGCAGCATATCGCATTCTTCATTAAGGGATTCTGTTAGCCACTGCGCTAGTCAGCCTTGTCATTAGGCAGCCTAGAGTGCTTTTGATTGGCTGCCAGCTCCAGTGGCAGGCTGGGAGCTCACTCTGCCGATACTGGCCTGAACTCTGACACGGATGGCCAGAGAGATCGTTACCTGATCCCTCACACAAGGTTTCTTACTAATTAAGACAGCTCATGGAGGGAATTGTTCTTGAGTAGCTTGAGCTGTGATGGTTCAGTATTTTTTTTTTTAACACATACAGCAGTGCTTTAGTTAGCAAGGGTCTATCTCATATTAGTGCTAATGATTGTGGGTGTTGGTTGTGGGATGGACTGACGAGCTGTACAGGGTGTACCCCACCTTAGCCCAGAGTTGGCTAAGATGAGCTCCAGCCTCCCTGTGATGCTATTAGGATTAAGCAGCTCAGTGAATGAATGAATGATATATTTATATTGTATTAATCCCGCAAGGCAATTATTGCCTCTGCATTTAACCCATCCAAAGTGAGCACACACACAAGTAAACAGTGCGCACAAACACACTCGGAGCAGTGGGCCTCCACACACGTTGGGGGCGCCTGGAGAGCAGTTGGAGGTTTGGTGCCTTGCACAAGGGCACGTTAGCCATGAAGATGGAGGAAGGGAAGGTGCAGCTCACTCCAGGGTGTTTTGGGAATTGAACCAGCGAGCTTTTCTAAGCATTAGGCTATGGTTGGCGGTGGGATTTGAACCCACGCCTTCGAAGAGACTGGAGCCTTAATCCAGTGCTACCCACATGGTGTAAATATAAAATATATTACATATTGTCAATATTAGTACAAAGCAATAGTGCACATGCTTTTACTACCTTCATATAAACACCATATATATCATTATACATGATTGATTTCTGTTCCAAGGTTTACAAATAGTTCTCATTTGGTTTGTGAGCTGTGTAATTTTGGTTGTGTTTGTGCCGTGTGAGAGGCATCTAGCATAGGGTACATCAGGTACAGCAACTCCCAGCAGCCCCCACCACCCTGCTCCTGCCGCGTCCCTACCGTCTGCTGAGAAATTGCTCCTGACAGCTGATTTGTTGGTTGTCAGAAGTGGTCGTCGGACGACTGATAAGGGTGCGGAGGCCCAAGATGGAAAACTAACTGCTTCTCATGATTTCAAAGGCAGCCCCATCAAGGCATGAGCTGCAGACACATGTAAATGTCTCCCAGCAGAAGAGTGACATTTTCATTGGACTGGTTTTACTTTTTAAAAAGGCACCCCTAGTATGATTTAAACTCATACATTTACTTAAACAAACCCTCAAGGCATATACTACCATAAATGTTTCTTATTTTATGTTATTTTTTTTTACTTTTTATTTACTCTCACTTTTAAAAAGAAAATATGGTTATTGCCATTACAGCATTATGCAGGCACAGTGTAACAAAGAACAAAGGAAGAAGAATGGCTCATAAGGTGGGATAATCAGGCCCCGAGAGAGCGCAACCTCGGCCAGAGACAGAAATCTGTGACATCTTTTCTGATTAGCTGACGCAGCAGGCCGGCTCTGCAGTGTTTAAGGGTATAAAAGCAGTAGATGTGGAAATAGCCCTAGGGTGGCCGGGTTGAGACAGGCGGATCTGTCAAACACAGTGGACGCATCAGGTATAGCGAGAGAAAGAGATTGAGGCATCAGAAGGTTAGCATCTCAGGTCCATATGCCTGTCACCCAAGGGCTTACCAGGAAAGGTGCGAAGAAATAAGAGAACAGGACATAGACACAGGATGAGGGTTATACATCAGAGCCAGGAGTGCAGTGTGGGGCATGGTCCAGCCTCCAGCCAAGCATCAGCCTGAGGCAACAAGAGGATGCCCTAATGGGCTCATACAGGAAGCCATTGTCAGAGGAGAGGTCACAGTAATTGGCTGCAAATTGCACTCCAATATCCGCCCATGAGAACCCGACCCAGAGGCTCCCATAACTCGTGTCATTCCAGGGATGTCAGGTGAGGACACTGCCGCACCCTGGCAGGAAGAGGGAAGGAGCTTCCTTTTATCCAGAAGATGAATTTGCACAAGTGACATTAGGGCATTAAACATACATCACCTTCTAGTCTGTACATACAGAAATGACCACCATTAACCTTTACTGCGCTCCAACATGAAGGGCTTGTATATTTACACTCTGACTCGTGCTCCAGATATTAGTACACTATCCATTGACCTGATGCTTCAACAGTGCCCGGTCCATTTATGATAAATTCCCATTCTTACCACAGAGGACACACACACAAATCTGGTTCTTATGAAGTCAAAGAGCATGTACAGTGGTAAATGTTCTTCTCCCCAAACCAAAAGAACTGTACTTATAATCACTCAGAGGTCACACCGAGTCACAGCGGAGCCCGGAGGATTGTTTATCTGCCGCCCTCTTATCAACCCTCCGGCTTTTTTATCTGCTTTTATCACAGTAGGCATGAAGAGGGCTCCACGGCTTCCTGTTTTAGGTTCTGGTACAACTACATTGACCCGCTGACCCTCAGCCTTATCTCATACTTTCTGAAAAGCCAGACGTTGCGTCTAAGTGCAGCAGGGTGCCATGAGCTTTTTTTCCCCCGGCTTCCTTTTTGGCTTTGTCTCTGGTTGTTAAAGGGAGGTTCTGAGCTATTACTGATGGGTGTGTGGGTGTGTTTCTGTCTGTGTTTGTGTTGGTACGAATGCTTCAATGGCCTGTATGTAAGGTTTTTTTTATTTTTATTTTTTTTCATTTAGGATGACTAGTTCTTTTTCCAGAGGTTTGAATGCTCTTTTGTTATTCTCTTGATCCTTAGTGAAACAGTAGGATTTTGAGACAGTATTTTTGTATGGTTGAGAGCTCTTCGCTGAGACATTTAGCTATATGGAAAATAGTGTGTCATGCATTGAAACACCAGCAAAGAAACACCAAATATTTTGTAATGGGATTCAGATGCAGGGTTGGCTCTATGAATCTCATTAAATGGGCTTTGAGCTTCCTGCCTCTCCGAGGAACACATTCAGAGCTATTTTAATAATGCCCAGGTCTTCATCTCTTTAACAGCAAAAGAGCCCCTGCGTTGTACTGGATACATAATTTGCACATCATTAGGATCCAATAAAGTGTAGATTGCTGCATGACTCAATGACTCATTTATGTCTGCACCATGCAACATTAGCAATCAACAGATATTTGTTGCTTTTCCTGTTCATTTAATGGCTTCCGTATCAGTTTACTTCAATTATGTGCTTTTTCTCTCCTCTTCTTTTCTTATCTTCCCCTCTCTTTGTTTCCTCTCCTCCTCCTTCTCTTTCTACTTCCGTCTTCTGCAGGATTCGGCTTTGTAACTTTCGAGAATGAGGATGTGGTGGAGAAAGTCTGTGAGATTCATTTTCATGAAATCAATAATAAAATGGTAAGTCAGTTTCACCTCCATTTTTTTCTGACTGGGGCGGGATTAATATTTGATAGCAGAAGCTGAGTCAGTTGTTATGACAGCTGGGAGACTGGCTGGGTGGCCTTGAAGCAAGCAAGCAGGAAGTCTTCCCTATTCCCTGCCATCCTGGGTCTAGGCGGTGGCGTGATATTGGTGTGCACTGGCCACAAAGCATGAAATTGTGTCTTGGTGCCCTGTCCACCAGACTGGGACAGGGAACCTGTCCATTCCTTTAGCTGCTATTCCTTCAGCCAATCAGAGCTGGAAGAAGAGCTGGCATCCATTTAAGTGCTTGTTAAAAGTGTATGGTGGAAAGATTGTGCGGAGATTTAAAATCATAGCCTTGGCAGCGTGAGCACTGTTCTATTTGACACCCTGCTTACTGTTTTATAGTTTCTGTTGAATTTTTTATTTGAGTTTTCACCTGCCTGGGCTTTTCGAATGAATGGTGCATGAGGGACAGGGTTGCGACCCTGAGGCTAAGACGGGAAGGACACCATTTTGACTAGCAAAGCATTCCTTTGACATGCACTGTGTAGCATTAAATTCAGTGCAAGTGTGAGGACTTCTCTCATTTCACTTTATCTCCAAGCTGCAGAATCATTAATGAAGGCCAGAAGGGAATTCCTTAAAAGTAATATTAAAAGGCACTTATGGGCCTCAAACATCTGACCTGTCAGACTTGTCATAGCAGCTAACTTGCAGATGTAGAAGCTGTAACTGAAGCTACTGCTACTTTTGTTAAGCAACGAGTCCCCGTTTTTCTGATGAAACGGAGCGACACATGGAAACTGGATGCTGCCCACAATACCCTCCTGCACACTACAAGCACATTATTGATTTTGATATAATATTGCATCAAATTCTCGCATTGTTCAGGGAGCACTGAGCAAATTTACCCTTTTTTTTTTCTTTAGTCGATCTCTCTTAGCAGGAAACTGGCTATCCATCGACTGGCAGCATTAAATTGGACCATAGGGGGATTGCATGCATCATTAGTACCAGTTGGGGAGTTTAAGGAAAAAAGGAATATGATTGGGTGGAGGGAGGAAAAATCATCTGCTGCATCCATTATTGGCTTCCATCCATCTAAAAATGACAACTCTGTTATGTTTTTACTGGTCAGCATGGACAGCATTGTTGAGTATTAGGCAGTAAAAGCAAGAAAAGGAACGAAGGAAAGCACACCGGAAAGCGGTTTTTGAAGCAAATCCCACCGTTTCTCTGTGTTTGCTTTTTCCTAGTGATATCAAATGCTGCCGTCAAGTTGCTTTTGCCAGAAAGATCAAAGTGGTCTCTGAAGCATCGTTCACTTGCAAGCGCTGTGTGAATATTTGACTTGCTAATTCATCCATGGTAATATTGTTATTATGATGAATATTTCTCAGAACGGCAGTAATGATATCCCTCTGCTAGCAGAGGTCCAGCTTAATACGTACACTACTTGGTTGGTCTGCAGCCATCTCTCGAAGCACCATCTGTGACCCACTGGCCCTGATCTTCGGGTGAGTGGAGAAGCTCTTTTTAGAGAGGCTCTGATGACCCAGAGAGGCCACTCAAAAGCTGCCAGGGCTCTGGAGGGCCTTAAGTGGCTCTGAATGGCTCCAAGCGCAGGAAAAAATAGAGCATCCCAGACCCCAGGCTTGCCGATCATCTCTGGCATGGATGTACAAGCTACTGTTAAAAATTTAAGAGGCTGGAGCAATAGAGCCCTTGACCTGATCATGTCTGGTGTAGAACAGGATCCTGGGCCTTGTGCGTGTGTGATCTGTGATCTGTTCTATTAAAATGAAATCTACATATATGTTAGGATAACCATCATCTCTGTTGTCTGGTGTAAGATTTTATACTTCAAACCTTGGGGGAGTGAATAGTGGGGGGTGATAATTGCATTAAATAGTAGATATTATTTTTGACATTTGAATCTGAGCTGCATTTCATCTGAACAAACATAACTGAATTTCATCTGTATACAGAAGTTGTAAGCCTTTTTTTCCCAAACTAAAACGCTGTCCGTTGTGTAATTTCTTTGATTAACCGATGGCTGCGTTCAAATACTCACATCCAATGTGGTTTCTTATCAGTTTCTCTTTCGAACATATTCATTCACTCATTTGCAGTACCGCTTTATCCTACTAGGGTTGTGGGGAGGGTGGAATTTTTATTCACATTCACACCTAAGGGCAATTTAGAGCAGCCACTTAGCCTAATGTGCATGTCTTTATACTGTAGGAGGAAACAGTAACGCCAAGAGGAAACCCACGCAAGCACGTTGAAAAACATGCAGACTCCACACAGAAACGCCCTTGCCAAGCCCAGGACTCGAACCCAGAACCTTCTTGCTGTGAGGGAGATGTGCTAACCATCACGCCATTGTGCCGCCGTCCAAACATACAGTATTTTAGAGGATAAATCAAGATCAGTAATCAGTAATCCACTTCGTTGACATTTATGTTGTTTGCGACTGAATCCATAACACACCAACCACGAAGCATGCGTGAGATGTTGCTACAGGACAAAGTGGCACATCTGCTATGCTATAGAATACTACGACATTGTCATTTTTTTGACGACATCTGTAGTGTCCCTGGATCCATTTATCCAAGCAAGCTTTTTCTACTCGGTTCAAAACACAGAAATACAATGAAACATATGTTATTTTCATTAAGTATTTCAAGCATTGCTCGAATACCTATAAGCCACCCACAAACACCAACATACGTTATACTATGGAAGTCAAAAGAAAATAGAATAATGAGGTGGATGCAGAAATAGTCACTTGTCATTGTTTCTTTTTTATCCTCTTCTAATATTATCTCTTGCTTTGTGCCATGTGCTGAAGTTACACACTGACACAGTCCTAACTCTGTTCTTCTGTCATCCTTCTCCACTCTCCTGCATGGATGGAGGGTTGAAGGTTAACAGTGAACAGACTTGATGAGAGCTTCATTTCACCTGCTCCTTTTCAGACAGCTGGGAAACATCTGGACTAGATGAAAATAGCCTGAGCGTGAGCAGCCACTGGAGCTGAAGGAGAAGGTTCATGGCCAGTTATATGACCTCACACCATCCTCTGTGTGTGTGCGTGTGTGAGTGAGTGTGTGTGTGTGTGTGTCTGTGAAGGGGCGTTCAATACTAGGCTAATTTTAGTGTGAGTGAGAAGTCGGGAGGTGTTATTTATAGTGTCGGGCATGTTTGCCACAGTGGAATAAGTGACTGCATCCTGATGTCGAATAAACTCTCTAGGAGTCTTCGTTGACACATTATAGTCTATGCGCTCTTTCTTTTTCTAAATTTCAGGCCTTTGACATGAAATAAACATCTTCAAAGATAAATCATGTCAGACCTTTAACATGTTATGGCAAGTCAACTATGAAAATTCAAATGAAAAGCAGAAACTTTTTTGCTTGTAATACAAAGATCGGATTTGTACGAGTCTACCAGCATCCCCAGTTAACAGTTTTATATTGTGCTTCCCTGCAAAAATGCTCAAGATAATCCAATTGTGAGGAAATCTTTACTGCACAGCTTTCTAGTCCCAAATGTTTCTGATAACGTTTAGACCTGGGCTGTAACAGGTCCGTTTCAACATGTCGATCTTCCTCTACAGAAGCCATTCCTTTATTGACTTAGATTTGTGCTTTGGATCAGTATTGTGCTATAAGAAGACACTGTTGTTCATCTTCAGCTCTCAAACATGCTTGCAGATTTTGTATTAAATAGACTGATATTTGGAACTGTCCATGATTCTGTCTTTTTTGACTAGACCACTGTCCCAGCTGAATAGAAGCAGTCCAAAAGCATGATGCCGCCACCACCATGTTTCACTATGGGAGGATCACCAGACCAGAATACATTTGGCACATAGTTTTGGGAAATTTAAGGCGGATGACAGAATTTATTTTTATACATGAGAAAAGCTTTCCGTCTGACCACCCTGGCACATAGCCTAGATAGGTGAAGAATACATGGGATTGCTATTACATGCAGACAGGTAGATATCACATATTCTTACAGCACCTTTAACTTTACTGGGGGTATCCTGGAAGCCTCCCTGATCATTTCCAGTCTGTCAATTTTAGAGAGATATCTTATTTTTGGTAATGTCCCAGTGTACTGAAAAAATGACATCTTAGCAGGTTAAACTATTTTGTATATAGTCAAAATGATCTAGTATTTCTTAATAGATTACAAAACACATCTGAGATTATGAAACCTTCTAGATTGGAACCAACTTATTCCAAGATTTCTTGTCAAGTCAAATGTTCATTCAGCAAGATAATTTCACTGATATTAAGTCACTTTCTCCTCAGATTCAGTGCTTATTTTTGTGAGACGTATCCTGTAATGAAGGAATGTGCAGACCACTTAGTGGCGCTCTACCAGGTCCCTCTGTCTCTTCGTCTCTATGATACAATGTCCCAGTGCTCTGTGACACCATCACCTACTGATTGACCTACATACTTTGTGATGATGTCACATGGAGGGGCACTACCGTCCTGAGTTTTATGCACTGGTTGTGGAATGTCCCATATAATGGGGTAGACCACTTAGCAATACTCAAAAGAGTCCCTCTGTCTCGTTGGTTGGCTATTTCTTTGTCTCTCTGTCACGTTGATGTCAGACAATCAACCCTATCTGTGACATCACCTATTGATTGACCTACACACTGTGTGAGGCCCACACACTGTGTTGCTACCACCCTGGGACGTCCCACCCGCACAGCTTTTTATATCCAAAGTATATACATACATATGCAGTGCATTTATTTTTACATCGTTACTCTTTTTCATTTTTGTTGTCTATTTCATCTTCGGTCGTAGCCATAACAGACTTTTTATTTTTGATAACAGGGCTTCACAGAATAATTTTCTGCTCAGTCACGCCCACCCTGTGTGTGTGGCAAGCGACGCCATGCCATGTTGTTTCGTGCCTGTTTCAGTCTGATGTGAATTCTTTCCTCACGTCCTCCTCACCAAAGTCCTTACCTCCTGCAGGCAGTGTGAAGATTACCACTCTCATTTCCTCCAGAGTTTCCTCCACCTTCCTCTTAGCTTGCTCTGGATGCCCAGCTAGCCCACTGCCTGCCTGCTGCGACTCGGCCCATTAGCATGTATGATAAGTGACGAAAGTGTCGGCTGGCCAATTTGGCGTCTGCCTCGCCACGCTGAGGGACTGGCCTGCAATATCATAGGAAGATAATCTACCGCTGTGAGGAGAGTAGAAAAGAAGGAGCAGTTTAGGATAAGAGAAAAATTCTTTATGTCTCTTTCTTCTTTCATTGAAACCACATCTTTGAGGCTGAGTTGGATGCTGACAAGCCTGAAACCAGCCTTCTGTTTATGTACAAAAAGGATGTTAAATGCTATTTAGAAACGGATCAGTTGATTTGTGCCCTGTAATTTGTCCAAATCCTTTTATCTTTTTTTTCTTCTTTCCCAAATCTAATCCACTGTTTATTGCTGCTACCATCTTTGGTGACTGTAGGTGTGTTTACACTCATGCAGTAGTGTCTTAAGAGTTATTTGAGGTAATAGAGGGGGATTGTGATATTTGAAAGGATCACAGTAATTTAGCTGGTTGTAATGGAACATGGTATTTCTGCGGTGCTCGCTGAGATCAGGAAGTGTCAAAACAGAGAAAAGAGGACATTTCAGTGCTTTCTCCTTTTAAATTACAGGGAATAAGAAAGAGGGGAGATAAAGAGAGAGAAAAGGGAGTGTGCAGGGGGAATGTTCTCTTTGTACCTGACCTTGCTGAAACAACACATTGATAAAGAATGATATTATAGTGATTACTGAGCAGTTGTAGCTCTCTTACGTTGCATATGAAATAGATGTACTAAACATCATTTGTATGGCCTTTTGAGTATAGCCTCCAGTTTCACCTTTCAGCATCTGGATGTAGTTTTCATTGTAATGTTCAACTGAAACAGACATTCTATTTGTGGGGCATAAAAAGACTCTGACAGCCTTTTCTTTTTGTTGGCAAATATAGATTTCTGTGTCAGGAGGAAGAGCTGTTAGTGTATCAATAATGTACACGAGCCCCAAGTCTCCGATGTAATTTCATTCAGGTTGCGATGAATTATGTCTCTGTGTTAAGCTGCCGTGGGCAAAAAGAGCACAGACTTGATCCTTTTTCCTCCTGTGTCATATCTGTTTTATCTATGAGAGCCCTCCCACCTCCCAAAAAGCAGAAAGAGCGAATTTGCCCCCTGTGAAAGGAATGTCCGATCTGTTTAGTTCAGGAACAGCTAATGATGAAGACAGAAGCATTTATGATTAAATAGTCTGTATGAGTCAGAGATTAATATTTACAGAAAGAACATCCTTTGCAGCCTGAGCTCGTGTCTACAGATGGTTCACTCCGGTCTTAATGTGTGGAGTTTATTATGCCTTTTATCTTGTAACCTCGTGGGTGTGTCATACAACTGTGTTACAATATAAGAGGTGTTGGTACACATTTCAGTAGTTGACAGGGATCAGCTGGCTGGCATGAGTGATTGTGATAATCCTAATTCTCTGATTTCTTCACTGGTACATGATGATAGTACCCATTATGAAGTAGTTCTTCTGCACTGTCAGTAAAGGCGGCAGTTTCAATGTTGTTGTAATTACAAAGCATATTGCATCCAGCAGCTACTCCTCTTTTTTTTCATTTTTACCTTATAATACATCTACCAGGATAATGTAATGGATATATTATGGATATGTGATGGAGTTTTAGTTGGTTTCTCTGTGCCTGCCTGTAGAAAAATTCATTTTTCCTGTGTAAATGAGACTGATTTCTCAGCCAGCGCTGGACTACACGTGGGCTCGCTGCTGGGAATCCTAACGTCGTCATTTTGACAGGGCTGCTGAAGGTGTCCTTCATCCAAGGGCCTGCTTGTCTGGAAGGCGTGTTTATTTATGGCATTTGGTTAAGTGCCTTTCATGTCGGACATTATTTGGTCACCAGTTCTCAGGAGAGAGGCAGGCAGCTGGTGTTGTGCAGTGCTGCAATTGAAAAATGTCTGAAGGAGTGAATCCGGCTTTTGAAGTGCTGTCTTTCTTGTTGCTCCTTGAGTGGCATTTTTTTCCCCTTCTAACTTGCTGAAGGTGAAGTAAATGTGCTTGACAGAGCAAAACGTAGATGCATTTAGCTTAGCTGGTTAAGATTTTAAAATGATAATAATAGTAACTGTACTCATTACTCTTTCCTTTGCCAAACCGCTTAATCCTACTACAGTGGTGGAGAGGCTGGTGCCTATCTCAGCCGTCACTGGGTGAGGGCGGGGTATACCCTGAACAGCTCACCAGATCATTGCAGAACAACTCACACACAACAATTCACACTCACACCTAGGGGCAATTTGGAATAGCCACTTAGCCTAATGTGCATGTTTTAATCTGTGGGAGGAAACCAGAGTACCTGGAGGAAACCCATGCAAGCACAGGGAGAACATGCAAACTCCACAAACAAAAGCCCGAGCCCGGGAATCGAACCCAGGACCTTCCTGCTGTGAGGCGGACATGCTAACCACTACACCACCGTGCTGCCCATAATCATTTTATGTATTATTAATTATGAACATCAGTTAAATTTGAATAACCTTTTAATTTCATGTATATTTACATTCTAGGAGATGGTTTGGGGCAGAGCAGACGTGCAGTCAGGGTGGAAAGATGGTGAAAAGATTCCTCTCACTTTCGTCTCATCTTCTTCTCAGATAGTCAGCAGTTTCCCTGCAAGCGACATCACTTGTCAGAAGGTCGTTTCATTGGTGGCAGCAGATTAGCAGATTGGATCAGTTCTGTATCTAACCAGCCAGCTAATAAGCTGACCGATCTCCTGCAGCCCTGGCTTACACCTCAGCCTGTTCACTTCAACCCGCCACTAAGAACAAAGACTCTAATGGCCCTCTTTGTTCCATTACAGCACGGCTGCACTTGCACCCTTCATTTTCTGATAATTAGTCCGCCTACTGAACTCTCTTTCTTTAGCTATTATCCTGTCTGTGGTCAACTATAGATATTTAGCCCCATGTTCTCCTGCTGATTATTTTCTAGCTGTAGGTTAAGAGATGAGTGAAAGGCCAGGCAGGTAATGTTAAACATGGGCCCTGTGCCAGCAAGTAGATATGATAATGCATGCGATAATAAAAGAATATGATCACAGTAGGAGCCACTTTAGAGGTAAATAATGGTTAGAACCTTCGTCTTAATGGAGATATGTAATGAAGTACTGGGAGTGCATTGATATTAGCATCACCTGACTGATCTGAAGCTAGGCAGCCTCATACACAGCAAGCCGCAATGCATTGTGTGTTCTGATACCTTCTTGTCATAGCTAGCATTAACAGTTTCAGCAGTTTGTGCTACAGTATCTCTCCTGTGGGATCGGACCAGACGTACTGACCTTTGCTTCCTGTACGCATCTGTGAGCCATGTGCACCCATGACTCTCCTGCTAGTTCACTGGTTCTCTTTCCTTGATCATCTTTGGTAGGTACTTACCACTGCATACCAGGAACACCCCATTAGACCTGCTGTTCTGGAGATGAACAGACCCAGTTGTTTAGCTATCACTATGAGGCTCTTGTCAAAGTCACTTAGATCCTAATGCTTCCACATTTTTCCTGCTTGCTTGCAACACATCAACTTCAAAAACTGACTATTCACTTCTACCAAATACATCCCACTCCATGGCAGGTGCCACTATAGCAAGATAATTAATGTTATTCACTTCACTTGTTATTTTGTTGTTATGGCTGGTTAGTGT
>JBCNYH010000013.1:16108974-16126436 GCA_039654325.1 Tandanus tandanus
TATATTGTGGACTGTATCCTATACTGTACATTAGTGTCCATTGTGTTCTTAATTTCAGTGTTTATTTATGCTCTTATGCAATCAGGAAATCATGTAATAACTTTCGTGGGTTTCCCCCTGGGTACTCCAGTTTCCTCCCACAGTCCAAAGACATGCACATTAGGTTAATTGGCTGTTTCTAATTGCCCCTAGGTGTGAGTGTGGGTGTAAATGGTTGTGCCTTGACCCTGCAATGGTCTGGTGAGCTGATCAGGGTGTACCTCACCTTTGCCCAGTGTTGGCTGAGATAGGCTTAGGATAAAGTGTTTCGGCAAATAAGTGAGTGAGTGTGTTATTGTTATGTATATAACCATTATTGCATGTGCGCATGTGTAGAGGTACTAGAAATTGTGTTATATAACATGCTATAAAAGCAATTTTAATACCAGTTAAAAAATTATTGTATTGCATTATAGTTTGTATTACAGATGCTGTGTCTGAATGAACACACTGTGTGTTGCATTTACATTACAGAAAAGTGTAATACAGTATGGAGAGCAGTTTAAAAAAAATTTATATTACCTTCTGGAGTTATATTAAACATAAAGAAGCTGATTTGTGTGGAAATCTAGACTCAGATCACTCTAAATAATGTATCTTCTCTTAAAGCATCTAAATGTGAACAGAAACAGAGGAAGTGAAACATATTTCTCCATCCAGTTGCATTTCTACAATACAGTATAACTTTATATTAACAGATGCTAAACCACGTGCAGTTTCCTGCTGCAGATGGTAGGAAAAAGCCTCAGCTTATGCTTTATGTAGACTTCACTGTTTAATGAAGTACAATTAAATGAAGTGCAAAATCAAGCTTTGTTTTAAATTAGCATCAAGCTAAATATAACATTTGAGTCTGAAAGTTGATTTGATGAGTTACGTGGTCCATCTCCTGGACTTCTGTAACCTTGTGTGAGCCTACACAAATTATCTAAGTTGCATTTAAGAAGATCCCCCTCCACTTTCCATTTTCTCTCTTCCCCCTTCTCTCTGTCACCTCCATCCTCCCACCATCCACCTCTGGAGAGTTTGCTGCCCGGCTCTGTGCTTTCACGTCATTAGCTGCGAGGTTCATATTTCCATTAACGAGTAAAGGAGCTCATCAGCGGCCTACCTCAACCAGTTGGCTAATTAGCTATGTAATAACGTGGAACAGCAGTCATGGCTCTTAACGGCCCATTGATGGGGAGCAGATCAGAAGCAAGTCCTTTCTGCGCCCATTAGCAGCACACCAATTGTATGAGGCTTTGTCGTTGAAACCACACACTGATATAATTATACGCGTCACACTCCTCTCACGCGTGTGCTTCCACACTCTACTCAGATCCATTGTTTAATTAAGGCATGTTGTGTTCATACGACTGAGGAGCACTTTATACGTTTCTTGGCACTTAAAATACTTGTGCTAGAATTGGATTAGGTCTGGCACTTGTAATTTCTTTCCCACTTTACTTGGCTTACTGTAACTTTAATAGCTGAATATGCTATAAGGGCCATTCAGGAGTCATCAAGTGCTAAATTTCAAGGCTAATGTGAAGTTCTGTTAATAAAGACCAAGAAAGTCCCGTAAATACAGCAAGTATACAACAAGGCAGCACAGTGGCATGGGGTTAGCACTTACAGCTCGCAGCAAGAATGTCCTGGCTTCGAGCCCCGTGCTGGCGAGGCCGTTTCTGTGTGGAGTTTGCATGTTCTTCCCATGCTTGCGTGGGTTTCCTCCCAGAGCCCAAAGACATACATATTATGCTAGTTAGATATTCTAAATTGCTCCTAGGTGTTAGTGTAAGTGTGAAAGTGTGTGTGTGTGTGTGTGTGTGTGTGTGTGTGTGTGTGCCGGCCGTGTGGCCTGGCGAGCTGTTTAGGGTGTACCTCACTTTCACCTGGAGTCAGCTGGTATGGACTCTCGCCTCCAATGACCCTAATACGAATAAAGCGGATTGGAAATGAAAAATGATTCTGAAGGTTTTACTTGACTGGGAGTTTGAAAACCGCATCTTTTATAATTTGAGAAGCAGAGTTGACAGTACCGGCAGAGCATGAGGAACATTTGAAGAGTTTGAGTTCAAAACAGATAAGTGCCATTGTTTTAATTATCAGAAAAACTATTTTTTAAGTACTTTACAAAAACAAACAAACAAACAAACATCTTTTTATAAAAAATTTAAAATAAAGCTACTGAAAAAGCTGATTAAAACAATGGTACTCATCTGTTTTTGACCTCAAACTCTTCAATCTGTGACGTTGTAGTTGAAATAAGAAAGAAAGCCAGGGCGAGACAGCTGTGGATGCAGGCATGCGTCTATAATGTTTGGATGTGTATAAGGTGGTGGAATACCCTGATTATGATGTGTGCTTTACCAAGCAGAACCCTGGATAGTGATGGGCAGCTCAGGTTTCATTGCCACTTTCAGCTATTCGGTCATACACCAAATACTCTCAAAGCAAATGAAGGGGAATATCATATCACCATGTTATTTTCATCGTCTCCTGGCTTAAATAAGGGCCCATCTTTAATCCCAGATGGAGAAACTCTATTGAAGTGCAGTGTGCACCACAGAATGTGTTTGTTTGGCGCTGGTACTAGGGATGTAAACGAATATGAATACATTATTTGGAATGAACAGATATCATGTTCTAAACAAATATGGATATGAGAAAGAGGCACATAATGTCTTTCTTTTTTCATTTTTGCCAGAAATGTCCACAGGGTATCTGGTAGAGTCTACAGGTATGCATCGTGACAAGGATACTGTAAGATACAACAAAAAAGGTTGTATCATTAGGAGGTTTTTACTTTATTACGGGCACAAGATTATGTGTTAGATATGAAATATGCAAGACGATAAAAGTCCGGGTTCATACTGATTATTTTAACTACCTGTACTAGGTTGTGGTCGTTTAAACCACTACTTTACTGATATCTAATTAAAGGAATTAATTTGATAATATTGCAGGCATGTGGACACAAAAATTCTAATTCATTGAGCAGTATTTTAAAAATAGTTCTATTTGAATCTAGTTATGACCTCAAGAGCTATGAATTCTTAGACCCTGGGTCCATATTTATTTATTTGTATTCCAGTTTAGATCCCAGCCACTACAGATACAGATATTTGGCGCACTATCAGATAAAGAAAGTGGCACTGTGTTACACATAGGACACTGAACTCAGCTATGTAAACGTGCCAGCTTCATTCCAACATGTATCCATGCCAGCATGGTGCTTCATCTCGATTCATTGTGTTTTGTGCTCTTTTGGATCCCAGACACTTAACAGTGCATTGAGGATGAGGGTGAAATGTCAGTCAGCACAGCAGGGAAAGGAGCAGGAGATGGTGGCAGGCTCAGGCAGGGGGAAGGGGCGGTGGTGAAGGAGAAAACGCCCTGGGTGGAATTGGTTCAATGATGAGGACCAGGCGAGAGCAGCGAGATGGAGCGAGAGATGGGAACATTTCTGTGCAAAAAAAAGAAAAGAAAAAGAAAAACAGGGAAGAAAATCAAACTTTTTGCCTGAAGACACAGCATGGCATGCTTCACCAAACAGACACACATATAACTCAGTGTTAGCATTGTGGAGGGGCTGAGGGGTAACGTCTCGGGGAATATAAATATTGCAATTCCATACACACAAGCAGTTTTATTCCTTTTATTGTACTCTGTGTTATTTACCAGCCGGGAAACTATCTGTTTTCAACAACACTGGGTTGAGAGGTCAAATGTAAATGTATAAGGGCTACGACAAAAGAAGGCTTCAAAATGTGTCATGGGGGTCCAAAATTGAAAGTTATTTTATGTTGTTATTTATGTAGTTGCATTATGTGATGTCTAAATTGTTGAAAAAATACAAACCAACCACATTTGGCTCATGTTTTTGAAAAATATAACTTTTTTCCCAAAATCCATTCACAATTATACTGGCAATAATTTCAGCTATTCAAAACGAATAATCACAATTTGGCAGGTATTTCATTGTTGACATGTATAATATTGCATATCCTCATGGAGAGTGATGGGAGTGAGAGTCACATCCAGTTATGTCCAAAAGAATGATTAACATGTTCATAATATGCTCAAATAGATGTGTACCAAAGGGTGTTCACGTGCTTCACACTCCTTACACCAGCATATCGATATCACTGGTCTACAGCCAAAATGCTTCGGAAATAAATATAGTCAAACTTTTTACATTTTGGGCCGCTGGGAATGAAACTGATGTTTAAATTTGTAATTTTTACGACATGGTACTGGGTGAGCATAAACGACCCTGACTTAAGAATCATGAAGGATGGATGAGGTATAAAGGGAAGGGATACGAACATAAATCAGAAGTCATTAAGTAATGCATCTTTGACTGAAAGTAGGAATTAACTTTAGGTAAATAGGTTCAATGCCTGTAGCATCATATTGTCCCTAGAAGTCATGAATGATGTAACGATAATTCCGTCTCTTTGCTTAACAGATTGCTTTATACCAACTCTAGAAACCATATACATGTAGCTTTGTGTTCAATATAATTATGTAGATGTCAAATGTAAAAAACTTGGAAAAAGCTTGGAAACAGTAGCCCATCAGACATTTTAATTTTCATATTTACATTCAGCATAACAAAATCCATAATTAATAGCGCATTTTGTTTCTGAAGCAAACAGTTTCTAATTTGTATACCAGTGTGGTTTCACAAAACAGTCACCTTAAAGAGAATCACTGATAATTCAAGGTCAGAGCGTTACATATAGAGTGATTCAATTTCCTTTATTTATCTTATTGTATAATGAGGCATATTTATATGGAAGTGAAGCCAGAAAACTTGCTGAGCATCTATACAAACACATACAATCATTTGAATGCCTAATTAATAATATTATGCATACGTTTTATTTATTATTTCATCACGGTAAGACTATAAAAAGAGAATGCTTTTAAAAATGATTAAAAATAATTCTAAGATTCAGGGGCAGTGGTGGCCCGGTGGCAGGGTGCTGGATTACTGATCCGAAGGTAGGAGGTTCAAGCCCCACTAGCATTGAGTTGTCCCTGCTGTCCCCCAGTGCAGCTAACTGGGTTTTCAAAGACCGGCCATGTCTCTCACAGTCTGTGGCGAGAGGCATGTAAAAGAACCTTTGCCGTTGTTCATAAAGAGTAGCCCATTGTGTTGCTGTCAGTGTGTTTCTGCCCTGTGGTGGCCTGGCGAGCTGTCCAGGGTAACCTCTGCCCTCGCCCAGAGTCGGCTGAGGTGGGCGCCAGCCTCCCCGCGACCCCAATTAGGATTAAGCGTTTCAGAAAATGAATGAACGAATGAATTATAAGATTTATGTTTGATGTCATAGTAAATTTTTAATTTTTGAGCAACATTTCTTATCATATTTTCTAAATTTACAAATATATTTTGATGAAACTTCATCAAAACTCAAACAACAAAACCCAACTAAGTATCGCTAGGTTTTTTTTTTTAAACATAGAAGGGTGTGATCATCTTTGTGAAAGAGCTCATGCCTAACATTCACTGTGTTCTGTATCCACAGGTAGAATGTAAGAAGGCTCAACCCAAGGAGGTGATGTTTCCACCAGGGACTCGAGGGCGAGCCAGGGGTCTACCCTACACCATGGATGCCTTCATGCTAGGAATGGGAATGCTGAGTAAGAACACTCTTTCACAAAAACACTACCAATCATAATACTTTGTTTTGCTTTGCTCCCTCGCCAGGCACTGACATTTCCCATTTCCACACAAAGGGCTGGAAGATATGATTATTTAACATTTGATATAGAGATAAGTTATGTCATGATGTGCTTTTCTGTGATATCATGGCTATTATGATATCATTTTATTGCATTTTTTAATGGAAAGCCTTATGGTTAAAAAGTAAACCATCATCTTCTAACATGACCAAAGTTGGAACCACACCGAGTTTACTTCATGCTTCCAAGATTGCAGTGACTCATAATTTTCATATCTTTAATGTAAACAGATTATTTATTGTTTTTCATTTAGCCTTGATATGAAAAGTTAGTCATAGGGCATTAAAACCTCATTCATGAAGAACACCTGGCAAGCAGCTGGCAAGGACCAGAGGAAACTCAGACTTGGCATATAATACTGAACGGCTAAGACATTTAGACAGCAGATAGAGTTATCAGTACAAACACACTGACAGCGTAGTAAATAATCTTAAAAATCTTTGCAGGTATCTGACAGAGGGGCATTCAGAAGTAATTTAAATTCAGTCAGAGATACAAGGTGGTTCAGTGATATTTTCCATGAGTAGGGAGATTGGTTAGAAAAAGAGGGTTTTCACTTAGCCACTCTTACTCTAGGAATACTAAAAGCTAAAAAAAAAAGATTGTAATCGTACTTTGTAAGAATGTATTAACATTTAAAAATTGGATTTTATAAAAAATTCTTACTGAATAGTTTATAACCAGTTTATATAATAGGTAATATTCAAAAACTTTATTGATTATAAGTCTTTCATGTACCTAATATAAACATAATCTTTAAAAATGGGTAGTTTTGTTAATGTAGTTTAAAAAAAAAACTTTATGGCATTTTAGAGTAGCATTTTTGTTCAACTTCTTAGTTTGTACTTGATGTGTGTTTTGAGTCATACATTTCTCATTTTCTCTGTAACTATATATTATTTAGAGAACAAGGTGCTGTAATGGGGATTTTAGGTTGGTCACTGAGCCGGGTGTCATATCTTTCAGTAGAGGAATAGAATTGCACTAGAACATGATTTAAGTACATAATAAGACCTTTGAGAGGACAGTATATAATGTTTGTACTTTAGGGAACAAAATGTACTTTTTTTGACAGTAGGGTGGGTGTGTAATGACCATGCCAGCACTTACCTGTCACTAGCATACAGGGCATGGATCGATATTTCATTGTGCAGAGAAACATAATTTATATCGACAGTGTACTATTAATGCAGTCGAAACTGGAAGCATTTTGATTTCATGAGAGTCCTTTCAAGTTCAATGTACAGAAGCTCATGATTTTGCACTTGAGGAAGAAGAGTTCGACATGTCACTGCTAAAAAGAGGTGGACAGTAAAAGCCGGCAGTCTTCAATATGTTCTCCTCAGAGATGGAAGCCTGACTGGCACATGCTTGCTGGCACTGATTTCCAGTTAATGTGGCAACAAACCGCTGCCATCTCCACCATTGTCTTGCCATTGAAAATCTTTTAGCATTTCTTTGCTCAGACAATGTGGAAATGTGTCCCTATACTTGTGTGGTCTCGGTCTCTCATCTCTCTCTCTCCCTCTCCCTCTCTCTTTCTGCGCATCACACAGCCACAGTCATGACATCCTCTAAACCTGTCTGTGGTCTTTTCCTGCAAATTTGATGTGTGTTCCGAGGACCGGACATGCAGCTGCAGATATCAGCGCCCTCAATCCCTTCCTCCCAGCATCTCTTCCTCAAAACAGATCTAGTGACAAGAGATAATGACTATGAGATTGATCGGCTGCTGAAAGTAACTGAAGCAAATAAATCGTTTGATTCCTGGTGCAGAAGGCGAACTGTAGCTAATGGGGAAGCTGCAGGAGAGGTCGTCCTACCTGTAATTTGGCTTGATAAAGCATCCTCGCCCAGGCCAGTGTGAAATATGTTATTGATATTCAGAAAGTGGCTCTTCGGACAACTGCACCAGACCCCCAACTCGAATCCAACCAAGGCAAAGGTTGCTGCTCCAGAGCTCAATGAAAAAAAATTATGTTAAACAAGTTCCATTTGGTTACTTTTCCAGTTTTTATCCATCTATAACATGAGGAGATGGCAGAAGATTTTATATGAAAACATAATGGAGGTAGTTTCATCTTGTGTCTCTATTTTATCATTGTGAATATATTCCATGTACCCCTCACTTGTTTGGAGTTAAACTGGAGATATTCTCACACTAGGAACAACTGTCTTGTGCCGCTCCTGAGAGAGATTGCCCCTCATACCCACTCCCTCACTTCCCAGCGTGCACATTGCTCTTAACATTCTAGTCCAAAGGCACTTACGTCGTCAAAATGCAGCTTTTTGTGCTGAAGCACCAAAGCAGTTTCTCATCGTGTGATGGAGTTTATTACTGTTTTTACACTTTACAGTGGAGTCAAATTGGGCACGGTGACACACAGCCATTCCACAGGCCATAGAGCAATTTAAAGTCAATCGTGCTGCATACATAAGCATTCCTTGCTGACTACAAGTTGCATTCTTCGATAAGGAGAGAGCCAGATCCATTATTAACACTAAGATTCTCCACTCAATTAAAAAATTCATGTCAAAGTGTTCATGTTTTTTTGTGATAAGCAATCACACTGTGCACAAACCCATTTATCTACTACTGAGCGCTCCTCTTCCAAATGGTTCATATGAACCATCTCCGAGCATGATACACAGTGATCACACTAGTCAAACAAACCAGACTTTGGCAGGTTAAACCCTCTTGGGAAATATTATGGATCACTTAGTTGAAGTAAACTATAACATTCCAGGGGGTGAGGCTACCTTAATGTGTTTCAGGCTGGATAATTGTCTTGTGCAGTGTGGTACCGCATCTCCTATGAAGGGCTGAGAACCAGAGTGGTCTAACCAACAGCTGTTTTTTGAGAAAAACAACATGAAAGTTTTTGCAGTATAAAAAAAAAACATTGTGGATGATGCTCACAATATGATTCAAGGTCATAAAGAAGATGAAGGGACCATTTTGGCATGTATAGACCTTATCCATATCTGTCAAAATAGGACTTTATCTCATTTTTTGGGGGTTAGATCACTGTGGCTCTCAGCCCTTCACATTTAAGGGTTATATCTGGATTATACTTGCTTTTACTATATGTGTGGAAGATGATGTGTGCATCCTGTGGTATGTTGAAGCATTGCATGTGCACATACACATACCTTTCTAAATAGCAGCACATGGTCTTGTGCATTATATATGTAAGCATTAACACTAGGTGGCTTTTCATTTGGAGCTGGATGAATTTAAAAACCTCTCATGGGGCCTCAAAATCTTCAGAAATGTCTGTTTTATGTATGTCTAAATTTTGTAGTAGCTTAGGAAACACTTCTGATTTAAGGCTCTTGCTTTTGATTTGAGATGCGGCTCTCTTTGATTTAATGACAGCAATCATGATGACAGCAGAATATTTCAAAGAGAGACAGAGCTTGTCAGTGTGCATGAAATTGGTAAACAATTTCCATTTCGACTTGGAAACCTAATTGACAGGGATGTTTTGGCTCTGAGGTGTCATTCGTTGGAGGGTTCTTTACCCAAGATGTACATAAGGTAAGTAGACGAGTGTGTGAACAACAAGACTGTTCTTGCCTTTTCTTCTGCACATGTACAAAAATCCACACAGATACACAAAAAAGCTGCACACTGTAATATTTTGTCAGATTACCTTTTTTACCCTTGATTACTGCGTGTGGCAGTGCCTTGGCATTGTTTCGACAAACGTAAGCAACATCACAACATTATTTAACTTGAAATGAAGATGGGAAAATCGAACCACTCCATAAAGTCTTCTCCAGTACATCCCAAAGACTTTCTATAGGGTTAAGGTCAGGACACCATGAAACCATTGTTTTACTATTCAAGCCCCAATTTTATATCCGTACCATCAGAGAAGTCTATTGATGGGATAACCTGGTCATTCAGTACATTCAGGTCATTAGACTTCATTTTATTGCCACTTTAATATTGATGAGTCTCAACCTGAGTAACTGAGGCAACAATGCTATGGTGATTACATGCTCTAATTGAGGCTAAAGGCGGTCCAATAAAATATTGGCCAGGCATTGTCTTAACCAGGTGTTTGGGTTAGGGGTTAGAAAGTAGGAGTTAGGGGTAGTCCAATAGATCAACCTACACCCTTAGGACTTTTGGTGCTACAGAGTTGACTATCTCAGAAATCCTCGGTGGGTTTGAGGATGTTGGAGTGTTGTCATTATTAGATAGAATTTTTCATCACCAGACTCCACACTAGAGCTCCGATTTCTTGCTCCATCTACAGTGCACTTCAAGCAGACTCCATTTGAAGTTGATGAAATTCTCAGTAAAAGAGTATTTCTTGACCTTATTAGAAGTTATAGCAGATCAGTGGGCCAATGTTGAACAAACAGAATAAACGAAGGAGATGAAATGAATGAAGTGGGAGACGCAATGAGGAAGAGAGTGAGTTAAGAGTATGTGAGTTCATTCGCTTGCAGCACACTCTTATCTAAATGAAATTGGAAAAGCAGGACAGCGAAACATTCCTTTTGGTAATTTGCATACAAAAATCAACAAGGCTCATTATTCAAGGAACTGTAATTCCTTATGTGCCAAAATCTCATTAGAGCTGCACTCGGAGCGCTCGTGTTTACCACACCTAATCGAGCCATTTATCTTTATTGTGTTAAGCCTCATGTATGTTTGCTGAAATTAATACACATCTCAGCCCGTGCAAAGTGCGGCTTTACCAGATGGATAATTGATTTTAAAGTGAATCCAAACTGTTGAGCCATAAAATGGGCGCATTAGCATGCATATTAATAACGCAAATAAGAGGGTGAGGCCGACGCCAGTGGGCCAGATTAGGTGACAGCCTTTACTTATCGTGTTGCCAGGAGACGGAGGGCGCCCACCGCTTCAGTGACAGGGTTTAATGAGTCTTCTCCATGTCCCTGGCCTATCGTTCTGTCTTCCTATGCCTCTGTCTTGTACCCCTCAGTGAGAGTATGACAGGAATACATGGACTGCCTGCTTACCAGTTAGTAACAGGTGAGTTAAACGTCGATACAGGAAGCTGAATCAGTGAATTTCCTATTGGTTTTAAACTCAAACTTTTATGCATATTGCCTGGCCAAAAAAAATCCATTTATTTAAGCAAATTTGTAAGAGGCTTTGATTGTATAAGAACTGCAGTGATTAATATGTTTCAGCTGGCAGACTTCTTTTAACCATAACAGATGCAATGAGTAGCTTCTCGTTTCTTAAATAACCATATCAGAAGACATATTCCAAGGTTGTGGAAAAGATGTTACTGTGTTATAGAAATGGTTTAAGGAGACTAAGGAGATCAAATTACTGGAAAATAGTACACATTAATAAAACCATTAAATTCATGGAAGATTTTAAATTCATGGTCTGAAAAAAATCTTGACCGATCATGATAGGTTACTTAAATGCTTGGTGGGGGGAAAAAACCCCAGCTGAGTTTAATAGTAAAAATAAGTGAGTAAGAGAGAATTTCCAAATGCAAAGCTCACAAAGTACTTCCACCTCACAGCAAGAAGGTCCTGGCCCCGGCTTGGTGAGGGCATTTCTGTGTGGGGTTTGCATGTTCCCCCTCTGCCTGTGTGGTTTCCTCCAGGAACTCTCATTTCCTCCCCCAGTCCAAAGACATGCACATTAAGCTAATTAGCTGTTCCAGATTGCTTCTTGGTGTGGGTGTGAGTGTACATGGTTGTGTGTCTCTGTTGGCCCTTGGATGGATTGGTGAGCGATCCAGGGTGTACCTTCACCCAGATTCTGCCAAGATAGGCTCCAGCCTCCCCGTGACCCTAGTACGATTAAGGGGGTGATTTTTTTTTTTTTTTTTTTTTTGTTAATTTTGAAATTTGCATGAAGATGTTTTGCAACTCCACATGCAAATTAATATTTTGAAGTTTAAATATGTATATTGTACGAACATCGTGCGACTGATTTTCCACTGATTTGCGAGTAATTTGCGATTGTGTTTGTGGATGTTTGGAGAAAAAAGCGAATCCCCTGTCATAAATCAGTCACTTTTTCGCAAACCATTCTCTTTTTATTCAGGTGTTATTAGTGTGAACAAAATGCAAATAAAATATGAATGATGACAAAATACATGGAATATGGCGGATGCTAGCAAGTCTCAAACCTTTTTCAAACTTTCTGTGTGGAAGTCTCCAACTTTTTGCCTTTCCTTGCGAATGAAAAACAAATAATTTGTGAGCAAAACAACACCGTTGCAACCTCACGACACATGTGGACTGTTTGAGAAGAGTTTGAGACTACTCCACGTCAGAGCCTTGTTTTGCAACATTTGCAGAAATTTCGAACATGTCTGAAATTTTTTGAGATGAGTTCACGTACCAGGTGAACAAAGTGCGATGCCACGAATGTCGCAAGACAAATTTGAGAACATTCTGAGAGTGAAAAGCGACAGCCCCGAATCGCCATTCGCGTCAGTCACTTTTCTATTGCATCTCTAGTGTGATCACCCCCTAAGCGGTTCAGAAAATTTAAGCAAATTCTGGATGGAAATCAATGTTGTGACACTGCATGAAGCTGCTGATACCATTCTGGTGTATCAAGAGTACATAATCCTTCAGTAAAATAAGCTTGATATAGAACGCAGGTATAGTGATAGTACATATATTACATAGAAATACATTATTCTGTTTATACAGTCAGTATAAAGTGTTAATCACTGATGATTTCTCAAAAGTAGACACAGTTATTACTGAGGTAACAGACTTCATTTGCACTGTGTAGCTGCAGTAGCATGGTGTATGAGGACAGGGCTCCGCTCAGACCCTCTCTTTGCTGATGTTCTGCCAGACACCACATTAATCCCCACTGTCAATACAGACTTGACACACTACATTGATAGTAAGCTCTTTAAATATCACAGGAAAAGCCCATGTCATGTATATTTATCTTGGGCATCTGATTCCTTTTTAGAGGGAGAGTACACAGCACAGCTTTATTCACACAGGAGCAAGGACGGATCTCTGTAAACAAATGATACAGCTACCATAAAACAGCATGTGGAAAAGTAGCAGCTTCAGTGTAAGGGCCACATGCTCATTTATCTACTGCATACTCTGGGTCAAGGTCTGAATATCACCATCCTTACAAACAAAAGTAAAGCTAAAGGATGGGCATTCCGGAACTTTTATATTCCAAATATTTTTAATAGCAAACATGAATAAGGTTTCCAAGACATGTCAGAAAGACAGTTGCAAATACCTTATTTACTTCATATTAGTTACGGTGCCAATATAAAATAAATAAATTATATGGATAATTAATTAATTTAAAATTTAATTGGATATTGCATATATATAATTAAATAAATATCCATTTAATTATTTATTAAAATAGTCAACAGTTAATAAAAACCATTTTAATTTCATCAAACTTTGCGTACTTACTCCATTTGGGTATGTCCAAAGCCTATAGTTTTTCAGAAAAGCACCAGCACTCAATACACCCTGAGTTGATGGACTGTACTATGAGAGTTGTGGTGGTGGTAGAGGTGACAAACCGCCTACATTCTGTCCATGTTGTATGCTCTGCTTTCATGCAGCAGCACACACTCTTTTAGTACTCAATTCAAAAAAGGTGTACTTTACAAACAACAATAATAATAATAATAATAATAATAAACCCTGGGTGCCTTCTTTATTAAGCTATTTGCTCAATTGGACATCTAGTTTTATTTTCTGTGTTTATCCATCTATTCAGAAACGTTTTAAAGTCTGTTGAGAAAACCAGCTACATGATGTAAAAAAAAAAGATTTTCCACCTTGCTAGTGAACTGATTGACTATGACTGAATCAGTTAACTAGCTGATTGGCTATGATTCACTACAACCAACACAGCCTGTGATAAACTTTCCTTAGGTGGAGATGTTGTTAGACACTTTCAGAGCTCCGGCTGGTTTCCAGCCCCTGGCATTCCTTCACATGTATTTACAGGTTAGTCAGTCAGGAGGTGGCACTTTGAAGGATTTGGTTTTGAAGAGTGATGTTTCCAAACTGCCACGCTTCCTACATGAAGTCCTCTTCCAAATGCCGAGGCATCAGAATCCTGTTCGTATAGATACAAATATCTGCATTAAGTCAGGCTTTAATGGCTTAAACTGCTTAAGATGGTATTGATGGTGCTGACCTTGAGTAATCTTGATTGTCGTCCAATTGATCAAATCCAATGACTCTGTTGACTGGGTTTGATGAATGATGTTGACAGTTTTGATTATTTTGTGGTGTGTACCAAGGTCTCAAATTTATATTAATTATTAAATACAGACATAATATAATAAATAGATTCAATTTACTTATTTAAGTGTTTATTTAACACTGGAATTCATCAATTATTTTATTTCCATCTTGCATATCATCCTAACTACAACTGACAAGACCAAGGCTATACTTTATGTATATGTACAGTACAGAAGCAGCGGCAGTGCAAGTGGGATTGTTCACAGTTCATAGCTCTCTACTGCCCCCACCAATTTGGAACAGCCAATTAGACAGATGCACATGTCTTGGACTGTGGGAGGAAACCAGAGTACACAGAAGAAACCAGTTTAAGCATGGGGAGAACATGCAAGCTCCACACAGAAATGCTCTGGTCGTGAATGGGACTTGAATCCAGGATCTTCTTGCTGTGAGGTGGACGTGCCAACCGCTACTCCACTATGCCGCTGCGAATCTATTTATTTAAACATATTTCCGATGGCAAGGTGGAAGTGTTGTTCTATATATAGCAAGCAGGTTCTAAATATTTTATTCAACGTGAAGCAGAAGCAAGTGCTAAATCACTTCATTTGTCTTAAGGTATTCAACATGTTTTAAACTGATGGGTTTGTGTTAAAAATGTAATAGTGTAAGGTTTATTACTGTGGGCTCAGATCCACATTTCTCTTTCATGTCAACACAGTGGGCTTATTTATGAAGAGCCTTTTTTATTGTTCTGTTCTGCACCTGTTATGCATTGGGCCACTTTTGTGGTTTCCTTTACAACAGATGTTTTTGCCTGAAAGGGTTCAGAGGGTTACCCGGAGAGAGATCCATTCACACCTAGAGGTAGTTTGAAAGAGCCAGGTAACTTAATGTGCATGTCTTTGGACAGTAGGAGGAAAACAGAACACCCAAAGGGAAACCCAAGCAAACTCAGGGAGAACATGCAAACTCCACACAAAAACATTCTCGCTGACCACTGGGGTCAAACCTGGGACTTTCTTGCTGTAAAGCAAGAGTGCTAACCACTATGCCATCATACCCCATAGAGTTTTTAGGGACTTATTACTATTTACTATTACTATCTATCATAGTAAATGACATGTATGAACAGTCATTTCAGTGGTTTAATAATAAAGTTCATAAATGTGGATTGAAATAAAGAAATAAATATTTCATATTAGATTATGTGATTGTGTTTAATCTTCCTGAGATGAGACATAGTGGTATTCTAGTTTCAGCCAAAGCACCACCATTTTGTTTGAACAAACAACAAATATAAGAGGATATCATTCCAGTTTACTGCTCATCCCCCTGTATGATAAGTAAAGTCAACAATATTGAACTAAGGTAAAGTAGCCAGACGTACTTGGAATATAATAATCTAAAACGCGGCTTATGTAAAAATTAAAAACATATGACAAATGATTGTGAGGGGAAAAACCTGACCTCTCTCCCAATTATTCATACATTCATTTTCCGAATCGCTTAATCCTGCTAGGGTTGCGGAGTGGCGGGGTACACCCTAAAAAGCTCACCAGACCATCGCAGGGCAACACATACACAACCACTCACACTCACATCTACGGCCAATTTGGAACAGTCAATTAGCCTAATGTGCATGTCTTTAGACTGTTGGAAGAAAACCGGCATACCGCACTCCCTCGCCAAGCATTACACCAGGGGTGCCCAATACTATTTCTGGTGATCTACCTTCCCAAAGACGTTCATTCCAGCTCTAATTATGCTACCTGACCATCCAATCATCTAATCAGGACTTAAGACTTGGAAATGAAGACTTGATGATTGTATTTGTCAGATGGGCCATGTTAGGGTTGGAGTTAAAATCTTTAGGACGGTAGATCACCAGGAACAGGATTGGGCACCCCTGCACTACAGCACCTCCAGAATATTGTTCATGCCTTGCACTGAAAACTCTAAATGTAGTTTTGGGCTAGGATGTAAGTGGCTTTAGTAATCACTGGATACTGTGAATACTGAAGCACTACATACATACACAGCACTGTGTTAGTTCAATATGTTTTGTCTAGTATAAAATTTTATCCCTTATGGCCTTCAAGATCGCATTCAAATTGTGTGTATGAAGCAAAGATGAAGAGGTCTATAAAAGCAAAGCAACTTCTTTTTGGCCTCTGCTAAAATACTTAACTCTAAAAGACAGGGTGAGTTTTTTCACTGAGCATTTCCTACTGTTCCACACCATCTCTGTCAAACTAAATGTGTCTGTTCCAACATCCACTGTGATTTGATTTTACTGCACAAAACCAGAAGTAAGAGCAAGCCTGTGCTTACAGTTGTGCTAAAATCATTCTTCTCACTGCAGCAGTGGGGTTCAGACAGATCTGATCTTCAGTTTAAAGAGGGGGAAATGAAATTTATGAAGTTTCTCATGAGATCGTTACTGTGATGCAGTTTGATGACTGCATATGGTTGCCACTTTTAGTCACATAAACTGTTATGTGCTGTGATTGAAGCCTAGCCAGACAATTAGTGTCTGTGTGCTTGCTGTAATAAGGCATTGTGGCAGAATAAGAACAATGACTGCATGGTCCTCAGTTTGCATGGAAGCTCAAGCAGTAGCCACTCCTCAGTGTTGGCAGGGGAACAGGCTGAGCATGTGCATTGGGTCTCATCCCAGTTTTTTTTTTTTTTTTTTTTAACAGCACCACCAAGATGCACTCCAACGGAGACAGGCATGCAAATACTGCTGATTTGCTTTTTTTTCTCGCCATGAAGTCAACGATGTATTTCAGAAAATGAGCCGCTGGGAAGCCAAGTAGCTCACCAAATCGCCTTCATTTAAAAGTTCTGCCTCAGCAAACAGCGGGTAAAACAGATTGCGAGTAAATTCCGGACTCAGGCTCCAGGATGCTAGCACTGTCTTTCACTCCACTTTGGAATGACTTTTGCAATCGCTCGATCATATTCCTGCCATCCTCATCTGGTATTAGCGTGCAAGCGGCTGAGGCTCTGTGGTTCGGAAAGACTCTAATCCGTGATGTCCTGGCACAGCTATCAGCTTGCCATTGTCTCGCGCTGTCGTGTCCTTCATGATCGATTAGCCCAGGCTATAAAAGAAAGGTTATCGATCAATGACAGCAGAGCTGGGTGGAGGGGTGGGTGAGAGAGAGAGAGGTGACAGCAGCGAATGCGTCCGCTTTCACCACCACAGGGAACAGGATGAGCTCCAGGGAAGAAAACAGCTATCACTTCTTATGATACTTACACTGCTCATTACCTCGGAGTGTGTTTCCCCATCTTGCTAATCTGTTATCTAGCACCTATTTGGAAGGTGTTTGTGGAGGGGGGAGTCAGAAAGTGTGAATGTGTATGTAAGGGTGGATAAGCAGGCGCAATCGTACTGTGTGTGTGTGTGTGTGTGTGTGTGTGTGTGTGTGTGTGTGTGTGTGTGTGTGTGTGTGTGTGTGTGCGTGTGT
>JBCNYH010000013.1:16145094-16158290 GCA_039654325.1 Tandanus tandanus
CTATCTATCTATCTATCTATCTATCTATCTATCTATCTATCTATCTATCTATCTATCTATCTATCTGTCAGTCAGTCTGTCTGTCTTTCTATCTATCTCTGCATGAGTGGGTGCACTGAGCCACTGGATTGCTGCAATGTATGTTTTTACATGAGTGGGTTGCAAAATCTTCAGAACCTGTTCCCTCAGACACATATTCCATGCATGCTAATACATCACTTATATTCACACCTACGAGCAATTTAAAGTAGCCAGTTGACCTAAATTGCATGACTTTGGACTGTAGGAGAAAACCAGAACACCTGGAGGAAACCCATACAAGCACGGGGGAACATGTAAACTCCACACAGAAATGCTCTCACTGACCATGGAGCTCAAACCCAAGACCAGCTATGGGGCAAGTGTGCGAACCTCTACGTGACTATGTCCTCACTCCACCCCATCCCTGAATTG
This sequence comes from Tandanus tandanus, assembly GCA_039654325.1. Taxonomy (NCBI): domain Eukaryota; kingdom Metazoa; phylum Chordata; class Actinopteri; order Siluriformes; family Plotosidae; genus Tandanus; species Tandanus tandanus. The sequence goes on from JBCNYH010000013.1 coordinate 16,145,548, forward strand.
TTATAGCTGGCAACAAATATATTTTGATTTCTGATGTCTGGCATCAATCCCAGTTTTTGCCTGAAGCCGTTCCCTGTAATGGTTCTGCCTGGAATATAAAGGAACATTGAATAAAAAAAAGATTTAGGAAATGATTGCAAAATATTTATAATAACCTGAATTTCAGTATTAAATGCAGTAACTTAGCTACACGGTTCTGTTTCATTGCTTATCCTGTTCTAAAATCAGCTTTGATTAGGTATTAGCAGCACATTAAAGGTCATTAAGGCAACTAATATCAGGGTGTTGGGGGTGTCTGTGTTGGAGAATAGGAGGCAACCCATAAGAGACAAGGGTAATTACAATTTATTTCTCTATCTGAATCCAACCCTCTGCCAGTGTCATCCGCTTATTGTCTATTGGCTCTCAATCATGAACAGGCCACTGCAGCTGAAGATGTGTGTTTTAATTAGAGAGCTATCGTATAATTATACTTATATTTTAATGAAGACTTTGACAAAGAGTTTGAATGACTATCCTTCATTGTTCACTGAAATGATAATATTTAATTATGATGTTTAAACATGCCAGATTTAGGTGCCTGAGTGGTTTTTGTCTCGTTGAAGCCAATATCATGCACGCACGTCTTCTGATATTAGTATTACATTAGTCTTGTGTTTATTCTGCTAGATGGCTTATGAGCAGCAGAGAGATGGCCAGCCAGCCAGACAGTCATTCAGTCTCAATCCACAACTGTGTTTAAAAAATAAAATAAAAATAAAAATCACATAGGGCTTTTCCACCAGATGTTACTTCTCAGCTAGACTCAGCTTTGCAAATGAATCAGGATTGTACATGTTGTTGCTGTTTCCATCATTGCTTGAGTTGTTCTGTAGTTGTGCCGTACCAGTGCTAAGCTACCAGTGTTATGCTTTTTACCCATGTACCACATGAGCAAAGCCAGGAAATACTATGTGATAATAAAAATAGTGGAAGCCATTGATTGGCCATAAACCTACATAAAATATCAACATATTCAGAAGTTTGGTGACTGCAAAAGTTTCGTTTCCTTTTTACCTCAACCAAGGAGGTTATGTTTTACCTTCAGTCTGTTTGTTTGTGTCGTTGTTAGCAATATTATACAGAAATTTATGTGTGGATTTTCATTTCATTTCTACTAGAGGTGGGGCTTTGGATAAGGAAGATTCCATTATATTTTGTAGAAGATCTGGCCATGGACAGCTGGCCAGGCTAACACACACACACACACACACAACCATTCACACTCACACCTAGGGACGATTCGGAACAGTCAGTTAGCCTACTCTGCATGTTTTTGGACTGTGGGAGGAAACCGGAGTACCCAGAGGAAACCCACACAAGCACTAGGAGAACATGCAGAACTCCTCACAGAAACTCCAGAGCCCAGGATTTGAAATCAGGCTTTCTTGCTGTAAAGCGGACGTACTTACCACTGTGCCGCTGCCCTCAGGAAAGTCCTGAATGGAATTGTATATTTTTTGACCCTATTAGGATAAAGTAGCTCAGCGAATGAATTAATAAATTTTTTATTTTATTTTATTTTTATTTATTTTTTTGCTATACTGTATTAATCCTGCTAGGGAAATTATTGCCTCTGCATTTAACCCATCCAAAGTGAGCACACACACACATGTAAACAGTGCAAATAAACAAGGAACAATTAAATGCAGTTGAATATTCATGCAGCTGGCAACTGTTAGACCAATTTTCTGATTTTTAATTTGTTTTATAAACCTCTAATAATAATTATGACAGAATGGGGCTGTACACCTTAACTTATATCTTAAATCTATAGTTTATTACACTATTTGAGATACTGCCACAGAAAATACAGTATCTTCTTTGTGGTTTTTATTATAGTTTAAGTAGGGAAGTGCTCACATGTAAATTTTTGAGACTCTAGATTTCATGTCCTGAAATCAATATTTAGGTATTTTGTTGTGCCCTACTTTCACATTAACTCAGTGAAAAAAATATGCAATCTGGCAAAATTTTGCTAAAGTAAGCAGCACTGTCATGGTGTCAAAGTAAGATCAGGCAGTTTTTACTTTGGAACTTGTAGGAGTCACATACAAAACTCACAGGATGAAATGATACAATTCCAACTAGAGGGGCACTCATAAAGTGCAAGGTCCCTCTGCCCCACAGCATGAGTAATGTAGCAAGTCCCTTTACGGGTACTGGCTTTAATTACTCATGTGCATGCTTTAAAGTATGTTCTTGTTTGAATGATTTATGAGATGTTTGATTTTTTATTCCTTTCAGGGTCACTCAAGGCCGAAGGTAATTCTCTCACTTGAAAGTCCATATATGGTTTCATATTAGTGTTCTATTGTAATTGTATATCAATCTGCACTCATTTCAAAGTTATAGTTCTATCTCCAAATGTACTTGACCTTCTCTGACCTTCTCCTTTATCCTTGACATTCCAAAATCAAATCATCTCTGCGACTCATTTAGGGTAATGTCCCCACCAAGTTAGGTAAAAATTTGTGCATAGGTTGGATGGATGGATGAACAAACCCATGCCGGTGATTACAATACCTCTCCCAAAGCTTCATTTTGTGGCGGAGGTAAAAAGCATTCCCCCTTTAAATTTTTTAAGGCTGTGTAACTAGACGGCAGGTTTTCTTCATTTTAGCCCTGAAACAGTGCTGCTTGCTGGTTGTCCCAACTAAATTCTGCATTTAATTATACAACGTTTGCTTGTTTCACATGTACACAATATAAATATATGTACTAATACATTGCAAACACACATTACTATGTGATTATATAAAGTTCCTCAATCCAGTCAGAACTTTCATGGAACTTTATACCAGAGAGCTGTTACAGCAGCACTACAGGCTAAAATTTCAGATTGACATTCAGTTATTCCTTTGCTTTGCATTTAATATTTCCATTCATTATTTCCCTATATTACGTCTGTCACACTCATAAACACGTGCACCACCACCGACAGGAGGAATGTTTAATTGCAGTGAAAAAATGATACTTGATTACTCCACATTAAATATGTTTTTCCCCTCTCCTCACGCTTCACTGAATATCCGTTCATTAACTCTTACAGATATTTGAATATTAAAATTAGGCAGATTTGCAATTTTAACGTTGTCTGGTAAAGTTACTCGAACTTCTCTGCACTTTCACTGAAGATTAAAGTATTGGCACACATGACTGTGTCTGGGTGTTCATGAAGCCTTTAACAAATAACTTCTTGGCTTATGCTCAAGCTCAGTCAGGAGACCACATACATTTTAACTATAAAGGGAAGAGTTATGCCTAATATTTTATTTTATTTAAGAGAAAGTTATCTATCTTTCCTCATGTCATGTGCTGGGGAAATGATACACACTGCTCTTGCTGTTCATTGCAGTAATACTGTTTTACACACGCACACACGCTAGCAAGGTCGTGTCTGCTCATTCTAGTCTTAAGCGTTGCATACTGTACTTATTCCCTTCCTCTGCATTACAGATGCCTGAAGTGAATTAAATAGCACTTGGAAGTGAGCAATTAATCCCAGCTGCCTAATCTGCTAATAACAGCAAAGAGAGATCCAGTAAAACCGGGAGGAGATGAAGCCAGTCTTGCCTGGGCCTCCTAACAAATCACCCTTCTGTTCGGCACCCCAGGCCCACCACAGCTATAGCTGCTATTCACTCAGCCTGGAGCCCAAATTATCCCCCTGATTGATTGAGTTCCAAAGCATAAACCACCATGACCAGTGACAAAGAAAGATTCGCCTACTCGGCTTTACGACTCTCTGTCTCACACGCATTAGCCCACCCTGACATGAGCAGTGCCAGAGAGATAAGTGACTTAAGTGAACTACAAAGTGTTTTGACTGTTTAACCGTTTGCATATCACTGTTATGCTGCCAGTGTTGGTCATGGTTAGACTTTCGCCTCATATGGTTCTGATCTGGACCGATTTCTTTGCTGTTTAGTAACACAAGTGGCTGTTAGAAGCCCAGAAGCATCTGCTGCTCTTTCTCTCCTCCGCTTCTGTTATGACAAGTTTTTGCGCCAGGCTATAGAGTATGTAATTGCACTTCTATAAATAATAGTGTCTTATAGTGCTTTAATTTACTGTGTTAATGACTGAATCAGCGTTTTTACAGCTACAGAATGATATTTGTACAAAATAATAAGACAAAGCTGTGCTAAATGTTGGAACTATATGTTGAATGGATTATTGATTTTGCGAAAAAGATGGTCAGGTATTATAGTAAGATTATAGATATGGCAGTTAACCCTTTAGTGACTCTGCTGCAGTTTTTTCTCTCTTAATGCCTTAAACTGACACACTGGTTTCATGCATTTAACCAGATTGGGAAGCCTTTATACTAATGCCTTAATAATATCTTAATAATGCCTTGCTGTAAAATGGCCATAAGGAAGCTATCATATCTAAAAAGCTCATCTGCATTTGTGGCCATGCTGGGGTGTGCTCTCTGGAGATAAGCATGGAATAAAGACATGGCTGTTCATGTAGAAATGCTCAACAGTGCACAAGCATCACTGTAGCCTACTGAATATATTAACTGTAGTTCCTGAGACAGAATCTACAATACCTACAGGCAGCAAATCACACTGGGACAAGATAGAGTTTGTGACAGAGAACTGAGGTATAGCTGCAACACACTTACGCTGTGTGTCATTACATTTTTATAGCCAAGTCTAGGACTTATTTTTCTTTGTTTCTTATCTTCTGTCCACTTTCTGCCCTTCTCTTCGGCCTACGTCAACCCCTCTCTGTTGTTGTCCTGCAGGATTTCCCACGGCGGCGTATGGTCCGATGGCGGCAGCAGCAGTGGCAGCAGCGCGTGGTTCAGGTAGGGGGGCCCGTGGAAGAGGCGGCTACGCAGCATATCTGCACAGCACAGGGCCAGGTAAACACTCTGGCCATATATCTGTGTGCTGGCCGCTCTCTCGATGCTGCTCTTAACTCTAGCCGCCTCTGTCCTTTCTCACGCACATTTATACACACACACACACACACACACACACACACACACACACACACACACACTCACAGATTATATAGATACCAGGACTGTTGATTCAGAGAAGGGATCCAAGGCCTTGCTTTATCCTCCACATCCCCTAACCTACAGTATTTGTGATTTCAGCTCAGAGTTCAGCTTTGAGCACCTGACCTGAGACCAGTTTTGCCTCAAGAATCAGTCACATTAGTGTTCCATCAGTGTGAACTGAAATTAAATTGATTTAAAATGAAGTCTCTATGATGAGTGGTTTTGTGTTGTAGACATCAACTGTGAATCATTTTCACATGTGAATTGAGTTCTCCTGGACACAACTTGACTTTGCATTTTGATCTTTTTAAGTGCAGTGATTAGCACTGTCACCTCACAGCTCCTGGATCGCTGCGTCGATACTGTGTGGAAGTTTGCGTGGTCTCACCATGTCCACAAACATTCTCTGTTTTCCTCCCACCCATCCAGAGTGCATTTCTTCCCTGCACACAGCGTTCTCGGGACTGGCACGGAATCCCCACTTGTCTGCAAAAGCTGCAGTTTTATTGAAATTGAAGGAAGACTTAATGTAAATTACGTCCTTAAATGAAAGAGTCCACTATGCAGTCAGCCAGGAGGCTGGATTATATAGTACAACTTGTGTGTTTTCCTTGTTCATAGTTAGTTGTTCAATTCAGAGAGCTATCAAAACATATAGGCGTACATCTTTCCTTAGCATGCTGGCAAAAGTAAGCTTTCCTCATTGTCTCCCAATATCACAAGCCACAGCTAAAATGAAAAATGCCATGGCCAGCTTGCAAGCTGCAACACAGTAAAGAACTTCTTTTATGCCAGTCCTAGTAGCTATTTATAAAGGACATGGGAAGCTGGAAAGAGATTTCACACATTTCGAGTGTGACTGTGGTTTTATATGTTATTTATACTGGTGAAACTGGTCATAGGTCACAGTGTAGGGTTGACCTCTACTTTCTCAGGTTTATGTACAGTAATTTGCTGAAGATGGAGTGTTTTCCTAACCCCGCACATTCCCATCGAGCACAGACTGTGTGATTGAGTATCTTCATTTCTCATGGTTTTTTAGCGAGTTCATCCACACTTAATCACTCCTGGCCATAACTGGCTTCCTCGAAGCGCCTTTGAGCCAGACTGACCAGAATTACTGAGCCTGCACATTTAGCAGTTTCTTGGCTGTCCTCTTTCAACTACTGCTATCGATCCAGTGGCCAGATAGCTTAATCAATCAATCTGACTTTGTCTCTTTGATGCAGGGATGCTTAAATAAATAAACGGACGGAAGGTGGGCGCTGCTAGTGCTCTCCTCACTGGCCTTTACTGCAGCGACTGGCCTTTAGCGTGGCAGGATGTGATGGCCTTGTCTAATTGGCTGTCAGAAACTGGGGTCTGAGTGCCAGTTTGATGTGGCCCCGTTATTCAGACAGCTCCCATACACACACACACACACACACACACACTTTTATACTCTTTCTCACACACTCGAGTGCACTCCTCCAACACCTGCTCTTGAGCAGCCAGCCATCCAGCTCAGTGTAATTCGTAGACAGGCGTAAAAGTGGCTGTGCGCCGGGTCTGCCGGAGCTCAGTCGACAGAGCGTGAGCCAATCAGTCATGCCTCTCCACTCAATCAGACGTGTCTGATTCTGATTAGTGCCCTGCTAAAGCAACTAAGCCTGTAAAAAAAAAAAAAAACACACTTGCACTTTGCATCTCTTTTCCATTTAAGGGTGTGAAATGCAGCAGCCTTGTTCAGAAAGCACTTTAAGCATTAAATGAGACTCTCACGAGAAATGAATATCTCAGTTCGTGCTAACTCTAGTGGCTTTGCAATAGTTTTGAAAGTCTTGCCGGTGTAACAAAGTGGACTTGAGAGATACAGAGCATCTCAAGTTTGGTCTGTTTTCCCTCCATTAGATTGTAGGTTGCAATCGCAGTGTGATGCGTGGAAGGGCAAAGGAAGTGAGTGTGGTAGTGGTGTACTAGGCAGGGTGTGATAGCAGTCTTACTTTCTCTGCTTCTGTCTGAAGCTGATGGGGAACACACTCCCTCCATGGCTGCACTGTGACAGAAGCCGGAAAGCCATTGAGACAGAGTGCTGACATTTAACGATGACCTTTTCGCGGGACTTCATCATCTATTACCCAGCCGATCCTAGTGCCAGGATGAATTTATACACCCCTGCTGTGCATACATTTACTGCTAGGTGCAAGGCGAAATGCATTTGTGTGGGCTGTTTGTTAAAAGCCAGTCACTCAGTACTACAGCTAACTACCGAACACATACTCACGAACCCGGTCTATGCACTCAGATTGGATTAATAAAGCTTCCCAGCATGCTTATTAAGACTTTTATTAAGACTTTTGAGCATGTGTTCTCATTGCCTGCACTACTACTAGGGTATTAGCTCGAGCCATTAGTACATGGTTTGCTGAACCTACCTGGGTTAAACAAATCTGGAAAATTAAAATCAACACAATTTATAATGAAAATATTTGATGGCAATTCAGGCTTGTGTCCACCACACATATGTGCCCACAGTGCCCACAACTTCATTTTCTAAGCACACACTGAGCACTTATCTCAAACGTATACTGTTGCTAGTTTATCTACTGTGATGCACTCCAGGATTGGGGCATCTGAAGACACGTGAACAGGAAGGCTTTTCACTGAGTTTATTTTTTCTTTTCCTAACACTTTTCAGTATCCGGCATTTACAGACACATGATCTCCCTCCGAGACAGGTACACCTCTGTTCCATGAGCACTGCAGAAGCTGTGCGCTAAGGGCGTTTTTCCTACACCACTATGCTACATAGGAGATTTGTGCGCTGACGGCCTTTTTCTACTGACACTGAGCTACATACGAAAAAATATATTGAAAATAGGCTCTGGCAGCATTAAAAAATGTATTTGATGGACTCAAGCCCTTTTTATTAATACATTTTTCATTAACGAAACTGTGGCTTTCGACTGATAATTTGCCAGTTTGTTTGTGGTTTTTTTTAGCCGATGAGGTGCGTAGCCTGCAGAGTGGACATTATCTCGAATCATTTTAAAAATCTGAATATAATGAAATATTAAAATGCCATGTTTCTCACAATCCAGTGGATGTTGGTATAATAAATCTTTTATTCCAGTTAATTCTATTCAGTTCCCCGTAATTTCCTCCCTAATTTAACAACTTCTTTCCCTTCAGATATTTTTTCTCAATACAACAGCTATGAACCAAGGAGGGTAATCTAATGGAACATCAGTGGGCGGCATAACACATTTAGAGTAAAGGCCTATCCCCCCACTTCTCCATGAATACACTGACAATTGGCTAGTGGGTCTGCGATTGATAGGGCAGCGGTGGCTTAGTGGTTAAAGCGATGGGTTACTGATCCGAAGGTCAGCGGTTCAATCCCCACTATCACACTGTTTGGCCCTTGAGCAAGGCCCTTAACCCTCAGTTGCTCAGCTGTATAAAAAATAAAAGATAATTGTAAATCACTCTGGATAAGAGCGTCTGCCAAATGCTGTAAAGGTAAATGTATAGGGGAGAGAGTGTCCCACCCCTCCCACCCTGAGAGTACAGCAGATTTTGCATTCTTGTGCTCCTGGTCATGGATGGCTTGGTATCATTGTGATTTGAACTTGGGATATCAGGATGACAGGGTGAACACTTTTCTAAGCTCTTTGTATATCAAATCGAAAAATAGTGTATGTACAGACTGTCCCGGTCTGTGTCTGATTGTTTCATTTAGCAATTTAATGATTAAAAATATTATATTAATACATTCTAACAAAGACCAGGTTTTATTGTTGCTGTAATTTTGTCTTGCCCTGCCTGCTTCTATGGAGAAAAGAAATCAAGATGAGAGGTTTTCACTTCAGGGGGTCAAAAAAACACCTTATTGGTCATGTAATTTTGCATTTTTCTAAATTACTTGACCTTATTTAACATTTGAAAGTGATACTGCCACCTTGGGGCCATTTTCCATCGGTTCACCTAAAGTATGCTCGCGTATAAAGGTTGAGCAAAGAATATAAAGGGCCAGATTTACTGAGCAGGACAAATTAGTGTGAGGACCCAATCAAAGTGCCAGTGGGAGTGTCCAATTCTGGAGCTGATTTATTATCTATTTGTAAAATATGTGAACAGAGATGCAACCACTTTTTTAATAATGACCAACACAACCTACCAATATCAGTGCTGATTAGTGCAGGGTCTCACACACAGGCACAGAATAAGTGCCTCTGCATTCAATATGTTCTGATAATGTCTTTTTTCTGTCAATCCAAATAAATTAACACAAGTTAATTTACTCGACTGTCTGTTTTTGGGGCATCTCCTCTTACTGGCAACTATCACAGCCATGTTAAGTGCAAAACGAGTTGTGGCAACCTTTTTTCTCTGTTAAATAATGGTTCAATTAGCAGTAAATTGACTACCACAAAGTAAATCAGGTTGCATGAACACTGTGAGATGTCCCGTGAAATAGACCGCTTAGCTGTGCCCCCCTCGGGGGCCAGACTCTGTGTCCCTCTGTCATGATGTGTGTACATCTGTCACAATGTCCTACCAGTGTGTCACATGAATTCTGTGACACCCCCTACTGATTTTTTCTTTGTTGTGACATCCCACCTGCAGAGCTTTATGTACCGCTTCAAATTGATATATTGTCCTCACTCACAGTTTGAACCAGAACCCTCTACAAGTGCATACAGTACTATCAGTGGAACACAAATGACACCCCAGTCATGGAATCACACGTGAAGGTGTTCCCTTTATCATTGTTTATAAAGGAAACAACAAGGTAGTATGAGCTAACGTACTCAGCAGTACATTTAAAACACTCTTCTACATCAGATTGTTGTTTGCTCACATTAGAAATCATTCACTTGAGCCACTGCTTGGGGCACTCAGGCTACTCAACAGGATATTGTCATGCATACATGACTTTAAAATTGCATGCAAGGTTCACTTATAGGCTAAAATGTAGGACCTGACATATTGCCAGTGTTTAATAATCCAGGCGCTGACCTGTTGGTCATGTCTCTGCTGTTTTTTTCTTGCTTGAATTGAAAGCAGAAAGCCGCAGTCTGTGAGTCTGAGACTGAGACTCCCTAGACACTTTGTTCTGCTCCTGCACCACTGGAAGGTTTGTCTGACCTCCCTCTCACCACACCTTCTCATAATGACGCACTGCTTCCTTCTCTTTTTTCATTTGTTCATTCATTTTAATACGGAAGTCTACGGGTGTTTTCCCCCATACGGCTGTGGGCGTATTTTCTGAGATTAAAGTCAGAATTTCTGATCTGACAAAAGCATCATAAACTGCATGTTGTGGGTTTGTTTTTGTTTTTTTGACCTGCAACCTCGTTTTTCCTTTAGATATCTTCTTAAAACTTTTTGATTTGTAATTTTTGTTTTCCAAAAATTCTGACTTTAAACTTATAAATAACTTCACCCTACCCCCACCTGCTTGCAAGAAAAATAAATAACCGTAGATGGCCCTAGTATGCTTCCGTATTTTAATGATTGATCATTTGTTTTCTTGATTATATGCTTCCCAAATTCTTATTCCATCTTGTTTTCTACATCAAATTATTTCCAACTTTTGATCTGCTTTCCATACACTTGTATTGTTTATTTATCTTGAGTTTATTTTCTTGTGTTCTCTCTAGCATATTACATTATTCTAATTTATCCATTATCTATAATTCACTCCTCTGCCTGTTTCTGACCTGTTTGTGACCGACTTGACTGCATGCTTTAGTAGTGTTGGTCTTGTTAGAGGTAATGTAGCTGTACAGTAGGTTAGGTGGTTATTGTCTGGAATCTAGCACTGGATGGGATATCTGTGTTTTAATGTTATGTAGTGTTAAAATTCACCAGAAATCTGCATTGTAGAAATATTTATGCCTTTTTTTTGTATAATCCGTGTCCTTTACCTAGACACTGATAGCATACCATTTAAAATAAACATTCACCTCCTAGACCTTTCTTTTTTTTTTTGCTTGTTTTTGTTTCAGTTCTTTCTGTCACTTGTATTATATGTACAAGAGTTCAGCCATATTTTAACACAATATATTTTATGTTAGAAAGTAAGCTAGAAGAGGCACAGTCAAGCCCTGCAACCTTACTGAGGGCCAACATGCTGGAAAAGATGAGTCACAATGCAGAGGTTTGCTTGATGCTGTAGGTCTGGTGTAGAACCTATACGTGTGGGCTGTAAAGAACCTGGCAACCCTGTTTCTCCCACACACACACACACACACATATATACATTGCTATAGATTAATGGCGCACAAGCATGCTACTCCTGTAATTAAAGCATCCTTAACTTTATCCACGTTACAATAAAATATAAACATTCTGCAGAGGCGTGTACTGAGTGTACAGTGTTTTCTTTCTGTAAGGGAAAACATAAGGGAGCATAGCAGCGTAGTGGTTAGCACTCTCGCCTCACAACAAGAGCGCCATTTCTGTGTGGAGTTTGCATGTTCGTCCAGTGCTTGTGTGGGTTTCTGCCAGGTTCTCCGGTTTTCTCCCACAGTCCAAAGACATCCACATTAGAATAATTGGCTGTTCCAAGTTGCTTCTATGTGTGAATGTGTGTGTGAATGTATGTTTTTCCTAGAGAACATGTTCTGCAGAGGGCTAGCAGGTAAAATAAATAAATAAATATATATATATATATATATATATATATATATATATTGCAAAGGAAGGGGCAGTGGAGGCCTGGTGGTAGGGTGCTGGATTACTGATCCCAAATTCGGGGGTTCAAGCCCCACTATCAACAGGATGTCACTGCTGTCCCGCCAGACCAGCTAACTGGGTTATAAAAGGCCAGTGATGTCTCTCACTGTCTGTGGTGAGAGGCATGTAAAAGAACCATTGCTGATTTTCGTCAAGAGTATCCTGCATAGCCGTCAATGTGTTTCTGCCCTGTGATGGCTTGGCGAGCTCTCCAGGGTGTACTCTGCCCTCGCCCAGAGTCGGCAGAGATGGGCGCCAGCCTCCCCGCGACCCTAATTAGGATTAAGTGGTTCAGAAAATGAATGAATAGGAAACCATGAGCCATTGCATCATCGGTGCAGGATGGGATACTAGTGATAAAATAAAGGAGAAACATCAAACTACATGAGACGGTATGATGGCATGGTGGTTAATACATCCGCCTCACTGCAAGAAGGTTCTGGGTTTGAGTCCTGGGCTCGGTGAGGTTGTTTCTGTGTGGAGTTTGCATGTTATCCCTGTGCTTGCATGGGTTTCCTCCAGGTATTCCAGTTTCGTCCCACAGTCCAAAGACATGCACATAAGGTTACTTCTCTGTTACAAAGTGCCCCTTGATGTGAGTGTGATTGTTTGTGTGTTGGCCCTGCGATGGACTGGTGAGCTGTTCTGGGTGTTCCAGCCTTCCTACAAGTAGGACAAAGCAGTTTGGTGAATGAATGAATGAATGAAAGAAAAAGCTTGTCCTGAAACAGTTTTTTACTTTAACTATGGAAAAGACAGCTAGTCAGTAATTTTTTTTTATTATTGGTCAGCAAGTGCAAGTAAATATCCATATCATACGCACCGTACTGACCGTACACACAGACATGAATGACTCTTTTATCCAGTTCTCCTTTATTGTATGAGGCTAACTGCATTTTGTGTGTGTGTGTGTGTGTGTGTGTGTGTGTGTGTGTGTGTGTGTGTGTGTGTGTGTGTGTGT
>JBCNYH010000013.1:16197239-16224138 GCA_039654325.1 Tandanus tandanus
TGTGTGTGTGTGTGTGTGTGTGTGTGTGTGTGTGTGTGTTGGCCCTGTGATGGACTGGTGAGCTGTTTAGGGTGTACCCTGCCTTTGCCAAGTGTCAGCTGGGATTGGCTTCAGCCTCCCCATGACCCTAGTAGGATTAAGCAGTTCAGCAAATGAATATATGAATGAATATTGCATGGATTTAAACCAAGATACTGGTTGTTTCAATCAATCTGTTTTTGCAGTGTAGCTAATTGACCTCAACCTGACCTTCATCACTGTAAATCACTTGAAACTTCATTTGTAAGTTTTATGTTTTATTAGCATTTTCAGACTCTAGTTGGTTGATGTTCACTTACCGTATTTGAACACTATTTGAACCTTCACTGACATGGAAGTCTTGATTTGGAGTTTCATCACACATGCCATCTCAAATTAAATGCCAGTGTATCAGTTAGTGGTTAGCCCGTCCGCCTCACAGCAAGAAGGTCCTGGGTTCTATTACCAGGCTCGGGCGTTTCTGTGTGGAGTTTGCATGTTCTCCCCATTCTTGTGTGGGTTTCCTCCGTGTACTCCGGTTTCCTCCCACAGTCCAAAAACATGCACAGTAAGCTAATTGGCTGTTCCAAATTGCCCCAAGGTGTGAGTTTGAGCGTGAATGGTTGTGTGAGTGTTGGCCCTCCGATGGCCTGGCAAGCTGTCCAGGGCAAACCCTGCCCTCGCCCAGAGTCAGCTACCCTAATTGGGATTAAGGTGCTTAGAAAATGAATGTATCATGCAGTGGTACGGTGTGTATCGCTCGAGGGTTTCCAGTTTGATCTGGGTTAGTGTCTGTGCTGTTCACAGTTTTGTATATTCCCCCTTTCTCTGTAGGTTTATCCCATGTTTTGCAGTTTCCTTCCAAAACCATTCCTATCGATCCACTGTATTTCACAAAATTGCCACTAGCTCTGAATGTGTGTATGATGGCATGCAATAGACAGTTGTCCTATAAACTGTGTATCCCAGCATTCCCAGGATAGACTCCAGATTCATAACCCAAATCACTTAATGAAGATGAATGAATGTAGCTGTATGCACCACTAACTGCATGATCGTTCTTTCCGATTTTGCACTATGGGCCTATTATAAATGATTTTACATCATGAAAAGCAAAGAATGATTTAAATAATGTGGTTAAAACAAAACTTAGACAGATTCGTATATATCCAAAAGCATATGCATATTCCCATAAATACCAAATCCTCCCTGACTGAGGCGTATTGTTTTTGAAACACTTTTATACCATTCCATGGCCTAAATCTAGAAGTGTTTCACCTGGGATGAAAAATGCATTGTGCGCCGGCTGGTAGAAATTAATGTCATTTTTAATTTGAGCTCCTGTCCCATTCTAAAATGTGAAATTGCTTCGGAGAACGTAAGGTGTGACAGCTATTATAAATGTGGGGAAATCCATCTTCTACTGTCATTCTCTCCCCCCCCCCCCCCACCCCCATCCCCCCACCCCCACCACCACCACCCCTCTCGTTCCCTCCCTCTCTCTCTCTCTCGTGCTTTCTCCTTTGCTCCCTTGACTCGGCCAAGGAAGCTCTCTTCATATACTTCACCATCACAGCAGCTGTCCACCCACACATTTCACTGGAGCCCTCGGATAGTGTCATGACTCACAGTGTCCGCTGTTCGCCAGGATTGAAATGCTGTGAGGAATTTTCCCTCCCTTCTCACTCAAGGAGCTCTTATACTGAAGAGCTCCACTTGATTTCACTGGGGAAAAAAATACTGTTTCCTAATTTGTGTGATATTAGTATTATGTCATATCCACCTATAATTGAGGATCTGTGTAGGGGGGAAATTATTGGTGGTGTTTCATTAAAAAATAATAATAATAATTAAAAAATCAAGGGAGTCCCTTTACAGAATCGCAGATTGTGTCAGTGAATTAATTCTAGCATTTGACAAGTTGATCATCAGATGGCTGCCTCCCAAAAAGATGCTCTCTGTACAGTGTGTCTCAGGAATGGGGTTAATTGCATCTGGAGACCTTTATGTCACAGTGACAAGGAACAAAGCACTGCTGTAAGTGTCACCTGACTTAAGTAAACCAATTAAATCGTTTGAAAAATGGCTGCAGGTGTTGCAAGCTGTCTCTGGAGAGCTCATTTGGAGACCTCGTAGCTATATTTAAGACAGAGCTGCCCTGTCTTTAAGGCTGCCTGATGTGTTTGGTTGAGAAATATCACAGAAAGCCTGCAAAAGAGACAGGTGATAGTCCTGTACGGCTCAAAACACATTATAATCATGATACTATAGATGTCTATTCAGTGTGCCGACTGAGGGATGTAATTCAATGGTCAGGTATGAAGATCTGTGTTATTTGTATTATTCAACCACTCAAGATGGATTTACACTGAGATTTTCAGTACAGTTTTATTGACAATATCACTGTATACTGTTAAAGATTTCTTTGTAAGTTATGATAAGTGGTATTACAAGGCATAAACATGATGTGCTCACCGATGGCCAGTTTTATACCAGTGCAATCAAAGATTGCCGACAACAGCGTTCTGGAAATGTTCTGTCAATTCTGGAATATCAGCTGAGCCTGAGGTGATAATAATTGTTATATACTACATGGGAACAGTGCAATCTGACAGGTTTGCTGTCTTAGGAAAATAAGTAATTAATGAATGAGGTGACGTATGATATAGAGAATAATCGAGGGGTCTTTGGCCTCGGTGGATAACACCCTCTGAGACCGAATAATTTTCCATATCATGCGAAAGACGAATTCTATAATTGTTTTATTATTCATTCAAAATATTTTCAAAGTAGACAGTCATGGTACTATGGTGTGTGTGCCAGTTGTGCAATAATCATTTGACTTATCTGATGGCAGTGATGGTGTAATTCAGTTATCTGATGGTAGTGATGCAATACCGAAAATTATTTGCTGGCTTTCCGTCAATTAGAAATGAGAAAATTTCTCAAATTAATAATAACTGACATTAATCCACATGCTAATCTGAAATGATAGATAAAAACTCACGGTCTGCCATGATCACTGATTCGGAAACCCTAGAAAGTAAACAAGATGCCATCCCATATCAATATGAAGAATGCTGTGTAATATGTTTTTTGCAATTTTTAGAAAGAAAAAAAACTTTTGAGTTTCAAAAGCTACTGTCATGGAGTGTGTGTAACCACTGTCATGCTTTAAAAACAAAAATAAACCATAAAAATCTCATTTTAGTTTGCTTTTCTTATGGTCCCATATAGTATATTGTAAAACTTTGGATGAGTTTTTAAAGACACTGTTATGGAGTGTGTGTGACCACTGTCACGCTTTAATAATGTAAAAGTTAATCATAAAATCATCTCATCCATATCTCATCTATCCATCCATCCATCCATTTGCTGAACCGCTTTATCCTGCTTAAGTCACTGGGAGGCTGGAGTCTAGCTCATTTGACACCCTGAACAGCTCGTCAGTCCATGACGGCCAAAACACATTGATTCACATTCACACCTAGGGGCAATCTGTAACAAACACCTAGCTTAATGTACATGTCTTTGGACTGTGGAAGTAAACGGGGGCACCCAGAAAAAACCCAGGAAAACACAGGGAGAACATGTAAACTCCACACAGAAATACCCTCGCCGAGCCCAGGACCCAGGACCTTCTGCTGTGAGGTGGAAGCGCTAACCACTTTGCCACAGTGCTGTCCTCGTATAGTACATGAGTAACAATTATTCACTTCAGGCTCAGTGGATAACGCTGAATTGTCACCCCGACGTTCCAGCTCAGGGATTATTCACCGATGTCCACCTCACCTTAAGTGAATAATTGTTATCTATATTTAGACAAGAGACGATGACCCTTACTGATAATCTAAGCAGAATGTAGTGGTTTCTTTAAGTGTAATTCTGTCGGCAGAGGATCTTCATCATATATTCTGTGATGGAGAAACAGGTCATCACATAGTCATTAATTTCATTCATTTTCTGAACCTCTTAAGCTTAACCAGGGTCGTAGGGGAGGCTGGTGCCCATCTCAGCCCTGGACAGCTCCCAGCCTGGACAGTTCGCCAGGCCATCACAGGTTTTCACATAGTCTATTAGAGAAATTGAAGATGGAATCACCTCATACAAACTAAAAAGAAACATTCTTATAAGACCGCTGAAATCAAAACGTCAATAAGTCCCAGTTTTAAGTTTCGGCTGATTGTTAGGTTATTTCCTTAATATTATATTTTCTGGGAACTGCTAATAAGAAAAGGATACAGATGGAGGAGTCAGCATGAATGTGCTGAAGGATTCCAGGAGTATGAGGAGAACAACATTAGCCCTTTAGGATACCAGCAACATGCTCTATGGCATTTGGCTTACATTTATTGTTTTTATACAACTGAGCAAGTCAGGGTTAAGGGCCTTGCTCAAGGGCCCAACAGTGAGGTACTGGGACTTGAACCCACAACCTTTGGATCAGGAAGCTAAAGCCTTAACCACTGCCCCACAGCTTTAATAGGTTAAGAGTTATGTGAATAATCTTGGCCCAGGTTTTAATAAGAATCGTTATGTTAAGATTTTAACTGGTAGAAGGAGAATTCAAAATGATGTTCCTTCTGCTATTATTGATCATCTGTGTCTCGACATGTCTCCCTCCGGACCTGTCTGATCTTTCTTTTGCACTTTCTCTTCATCCTCTATTGCTGTGGATGTTTTCACATAGATAGCCTAAAGATTTGCACTTTCCTAAAACTAGTTACACCCCCAGACACAGCCCTGCTTTAGTGGATAATCTCACCTGGATATTGTAAATTTGCACCTAAAATCAGCTCCTGTAATCATGATTGCTCTGTGTTTATGCCAGACCTTTTACACAGTACTGTTTAATATTTCTCTTCTAAACAATGTATACTGTAATGATTAGTAGTCCTACTAGCGGTATCACCCAGATGAGAAACGGTTCCATTTTGAGTCTTGTTCTCCCCGAGGATTCTTTCTCATGTTGTTTCGGGGAGTTTTTTCTTTGTGAGTGTCACCTCTGGCTTGTTTTTTGGGGCTTTGGATCTCTGTAAAGCTGCTTTGTGACAACATCTGTTGTTAAAAGTGCCATAAAGATAATAGGAAAAATTTAATAGTATGCATTAAACTGCCAGATTATGTAGCTGCAATTTAAAACCTCACATTTTCATAAAATACAGACTGCAGTCAGTAATTGTGAAAAGGTAGCCACTGATTGAAGGGCTTAGCGACATAAATTTGCAAAAATGCTTGAAATGCTGTAAAAGCATTTTATGGCATGTGATCAGACCTCGGCATCATCCGCAAGAGACGCCATCATGCCTAACTGCTTTGCCTTGACTGCTTCAAAAATGAATGCTGTGAAGCCCCTTGTCTGCTCTGATGAGTATTTGACTTTTAGCTGCAAGACATCCCAATCATCTCCACTCCCCCGCACTCCAATCAGGGCCTCATTAGCATTTGACACTACCTGTCATTAACAAAGCTCCCTAATTAGGCCCCAGTCAGCCCACTCAGGAGCCCTCTTCAGCACGCTGCGTGTTTAGAGCACGAGTGGATGGGATCAGCTGAAATTGCAGCCAGGCATGGAGTAGCGATGAGAGTTGCACTGTAACCCCGTCACTGGCCTCCCACTGAGACTGATGGAAATTGAAACACTGTCAGATTCTTTTTATAGAGACATCTACATCTCAATATCTCTTAACATTGAAATGGGAAAGTGAGAGACATTGTATTGTTACTGTATTAGGAGAGTTGTGTGTGTGTGTGTGGGGGGGGGGGTGTTAGGGATTATGCCTTTGGACAGCACTTTGATGAAGATCTCCATTCTCCTTATGACCGCACCATTATATTTCTTCAACTCACTTCCTAGCTTGACGTATAAAAGTGTTTTTCATGACTGTTTAACTAATCGTTTATTTTATTGCTGTTCACATTGCTATCGAGTTTCCCTGTGAACCTTCCAGATATAATCCCTCCACAATGATCTTCCCACATGATGAGTAGGCTTGGTTTTAGTGTAGAGCAAGGCCAGGCAATTCCAGGCACTAGTTGCATTGCTGTTTGTTATTTGACACCTCCAGGAGCCCTGCAATGTCCCTACGTATACTGATGCAAGAGCAGTAACAGATTGAGGAGCAGTGATTCTGTTTTTAAAGTAGGAAGGTTCTGTTTTTAAGGTGCAAAACAATCTTTCATATGGACTCTTTCTACACACAGCCCATTATACTCTAGATATTTATACCACAGTGCTGAGTTTGAATGCTCAATTCTGATTTGTTCATTTTGTCTCTAACAGCAGTTCTGGCTACAAGTTTTACGTTAATGCACTCTTTATTACATGTTTTTTTCTTTCTTTATAATACCAGCATAAAGAGGAACACGTATGGCAGATAGTTGATATAAAACATTTTTAAAAAGAAAAAGGGTGTAGTCACTGAAACAGTGACGTTTTACCCAAGAACTAAAATAAAACTCCAGTGTGAGAGCTTTGCAAACAGTCAGAGGTTAAAACCATTAACTGTATATGATAATGGACACCATGCTACCTTTAGGTCTTTTTTTTTTTCGATTGATAGAAAGCTTTTTTTTTCTGCCATTTTGTCAAATTTGCAACCTGAGTCTGAGCACTATGGAATTTCTTCAGCTCAGGCATATGCAGTAGGTGTGCAGTAGGTTTTCAGTGGAGATGCTGTAGATGTGCCCTTTTGTTAAGTAAGCCTCTTTCTCAGTTTCAAATGATCAGACAAATTCTCTTTATTACATCAATCCAGAGACCTTAGCCTCAGCCAAGGAGAAAAATAGTTTCAGCTGGAAATATTTAATTAAAACGGATGTGTGTAGGAAGGACTTTTATCACTTGGAAATTTGCAGCAGGTTAACTGTGGCTTCAGGAGGGGTAGCTGCCTGATTTAACAGCAGTCGGCAAAGCAAGATAAGTTTAATACTCATTATTTGTGATATCTACTTATAAAATCTATCATAATGTTATTGGTAGTGCATGCATTCACTAACGATCAGATGGCTTTTGTGCAAAATTTGATTTCTGATTAGCTGGTTGCTGTTAATACCTGAATGCAGGGTCTTAGCTAACAAGGCTCTTTTTAATAGATTTGTACAGTTTGTACTCATCCATGTGTCCAGAAAAGTTCAATTAAGTCGGTACATGACAGTGAATTCTGTGGTGAAGTTAAAAAAGTTCAAATAAGTCAGTAGATGTAATGAACAGACAGAGCCCATTGCCCAAGCCATAGCCCGTCTCTTCTGGGAGTTCCGTCAATCAAGTCTGTCCACGCCTAATTTCTGGGGGGAAGTTAAAAATGAACAGATATCAGCAGAGGAAACTGTTTGATTTAGACACTGTAGATGGAAAGACAGTTTAAAAAGTTGAGAGATTTAGAGAGTAAGACAACTTGAGGAAAGGTACACAGAAAATATGCGGTTTTGTTGATGAAACACATGGGGTGGGCGGAGCTAGAAATTGTACTTAAACCATCAAGCATGAACAGTAGACCCGTGGCTTCAAATTTGAAATGATATGCTGTCTATCACATATATATATATATATATATATATATATATATATATATATATATATAAGCAGTATTTTTTGAATTAATAATTTAAAGAAAGCTTTTGATATAGATGCTTGTAGTAGAATGACTTAAACTGTTATTGTTATATATAGTTATGAAATATTTGCAAGCTTAGCTCACATAACATGTTTTTCCAAAAATTATTGCTATGGTACAAGATGAATAAATACTTCAGGACATGATGATTATAGAAAAAAAATATGGCCAGAGGTACATTGGGTAAAAAAGAATAACCCCTTAACCCCTTCTAAATATTCACATTTTGTTGTTTTGCAGCCTGAAATGAAGACACCCACAAACAATATTTTTCCAGCTGTATTTACTTAATGCAACTTATAACAGCCAAGTGAAAGATATAATAACAACATTTAAGAAAAAGAAAAAAATCTGAATCAATGAAATGGTTATATGATCACCCCACATGTACTTTGTAGAACCACCTTTTGTTTTTGTTACAGCCCTGAGTCTGATGGGATATTTCTCTACCAACTTTGCACATCCAGACTGTGCAATATTTGCCCACATTTCTTTACAGAACTTTTTAAACTCAGTCGACTGTTGGTGGACATCTTCATTCCACAGATATTCAGTAGGGACTAAATCTGGGCACTTATCAGGCCACACAAGCACGTTTACATTTTATTTTTTTTAAAGAATTTGATGGTATTTTGCCCCCATCTATTTTTACTTCCATCTTGACCTGTGCCCCAGTCCCTCCTGCAGAGAAACACCCCCACAACAGGATGCTACCACTGCCATGCTTTACTGTAGGTATGGTGTTTTATGGTTGGTAAGCTGTAGTGGATTTCCACCAAATAAATACTGTTTGATATTGAGGCCAAATAGACCGTAACACCTTTATTTTTCATTTTGCCTCAGAATCTTCATGGTACAAACTCTTTCCACTTCTTGATTATGGACTTTTCTGAGCTTCTAAGGATTGATAAGGCCTTTGAATTTTAATTGTGTCTATCGCCAAACATGTGCCTGTCCACATTATCCCTGAGCTCTTTTGACAGTGTCTTGCCACCCAAATAAAAAGCAAATAAAAATAAAAGTTGACTATTTACTTTTAGTTACACTTCCAAGCACTGGAGTGCGCTGGCAATAACTTTTATGTGGAACGATTTATAATGATTACAGTTGATCACAGGTGAAAGATATTTTGAATAGTTTGATTATTTTCAATTCCCATTGTATGAGGTCACATGATCATAATACATAGGTGATCCCACTATGTTTAAGGCAGATAATTATTCACTAAAGGTTCTTTTCTTTTTCTTTTTTTCTTTCCGTCAGAGCAATGCACTTATCGTTGTTTGGTAAGGTGTAAACACTCCGGCATATATTTATGTTTATATTATGATTATTCACTAAAGGTTATTATTTTTTTCCCTTGATTATATATACATGCTAAATAGTATAATAACATGTACATGAGTATTTATTTATTGTATGTATATCATGCACTTCTTTATTGCTGTTTTGCAGTGGCAGGCCATGCATTTGGTACCTGGGCCTTCAGTGGGGACTTAACAGACTTAATCCACCTCTTAATACCATCACTATCACGTCGCAATTATAGAAACCATCAGTAATATACAAAAACCGCAATATAACAGGAACTGCCATTACAGAAAGAGAGGCATTTCACGTATTGAGAGTGAATACCATTATTACTAAAGCAAGAAACCCAGTTAACCCTTCAGCATTACATAACTTCCACCAGTGATCACCCATGGAAGCTGTTGGTAAATTTGGCGTTGGGCCAAATGTAACAAGCATAAATGTAACGGCTCGGTGATAAAGGGTTCAGAATCAATATTTATCTAATAACATGACAAAAACATAAAAAATTGAAATAAAATACATCATACTCACCAGAGATGCTGATTATTTTTAGACAAAATCCAGCCTACTTTCCTTACGCAGGAAGACTACAGTTTTGCTCTGACTAACCAATCAGAGACTGAAAAATGCTGACGTTATTGTGTGCCAGCTAGCTGGCCCTGTGAGACGAATTTGAAATCTGATTGGTTAAAGAGACAGCCCCATCGCTAATATAGTTTAAGTGA
This sequence comes from Tandanus tandanus, assembly GCA_039654325.1. NCBI lineage: Eukaryota > Metazoa > Chordata > Actinopteri > Siluriformes > Plotosidae > Tandanus > Tandanus tandanus. The sequence goes on from JBCNYH010000013.1 coordinate 16,206,913, forward strand.
CATCGGCCAGCACTACTGACTCTGAAGGCCCTGGGTGGGTTAGATTGACATGGCAGCACATAGAGGCTGAAATCTGATAGGACAAAAAAAAAATCTAACATCCACATACACGTACTGGAAGCAGTGCAGCCAAGAGACACGCTACGAAATGAGGAGAATAGACTGTTGGGAATAAATTAATACAATTTCATGAAACAAATGCTAGAATTTAAGTTGTAAAAGTAGGTCAGTGCTTCTGATAGTGTTTGAGCCAGCAGAGAAGGCCTTGCTGGCCCTGACGGCCCGCCACTGCTGTTTTGTAGTCTGAATTGGATGCTAAACTTAATTTCATTGTTAGCTTGTTATTTCAATAACAAAGTTAAATCTAATCTAATCTAATTGCAAAGGATGTCTTTGTATTTAATTTCTTTCACTGGAAACACACCACCCAAACATGTTCCAGCTTGACACTGAAGTTCATGAAGACAAGGTATATTGTATGTGTGGAAGAATTGAAGTGACCTGCACAGAGGCCTGTTGTCAACCCACTGAACACCTTTGGGATGAAATCAACAGCCACTTTCCAACTTGGCCTTCTTGCTGGACACCAGTGCCAAATCCGAAGCCAAGGAGCAAAGTGAAGTAGAAAGCCTTCCCCGAACAGATGAGGCTGTTAAAGCAGCAAAAGGGAAACCAGTTCCAGTACCTCATACTTTTGGTCATGTCACACCACCATCTCTTTGATTATTTTCCTGTAGTGCTACTTTAGCAAAGACAATGGGGTGAACTATCGCCAGATAATGTACGCAAATTAGCACAACATACCATATCAGCAGGCTTTTCCAAATTAGATGGTTTTCATGCTTTCTAAAAATGCAAAAGAGTCCCAGCGGTTAATAAAAGTATTTGTTGACGCGTTAATATTAAAACATTCACTGAGGTATAGCCCGGGGCGCTCATCCTCAAACACTGCAGTTTGGTGTGTTATTCGTCTTTAAATGAACATGGATAGCTGTAGTTTTAACTACATTCTGTAGTATGAGAAAGTCATAGATATTCCAGCCAAGAATTCCAAAGTTTCAAAGTCTGCCACATTCTTTAAGAGAACCCATGGAACAAAAGGTCCAGTGCAGATGTATCTTTATATCTTTCTTCGGTTGGTGGGTTGGATGGCTGGTTATCTATTTACTTGTTTGTTTGTTTTCCTGTCTGTCTGTCTGTCAACACTGTGGATTTCATTAGAATATCATGACAAACGACATTATATTCCAGCACCTCCTCAAATGATGCATTGGGGTTTTACACACATTCATTTTAAAGGATTCATTTTAGGATTTTAAAATTGCTTTATTTACTTTTAAATCCCTTAATGGGCTTGCTCTCAGAGCTGCTTCAGCCTTAAAGACCCACCTGCACACTCAGGTCCGCGGATCAGCTGCTCCTGACTGCTGAAAATAAAGCATAGGCACAGAGGGGACCGTGTTTTGGAACTGTAGAATGATTTGCCCATTAGACGGGCCTCTTCTCTGTCTGTTTTAAATCACATCTCAAAACCCTTTTCTTCTCCTTGATCTTTGGGACCCTTTAAGAGGTTGATTTGTCTTTCAACTCCTATCCTTCTGTATGTTAGATTTGTTTTATGTCTTTTTATATCTTATTTATTTGTCTATTATGTTCTTAGTTCTCTGTACAGCATTCTGTTCAACTGGTGTATTTTTTTAAAGTGCTTTATAAATAAAGGTGAATTACATTGGACTGGATAGGATTGGATTGGATTGGGAGTTTTGGGTCTGTTTACACTCTTCTTTAATAGTTAGCTTTTCTATCTGACTGTAACTCACATGCTGGGGATTTTGTTGTTGTTTTTCCCTCCTTGACCTCCTTATGCACATACCATAAAAAATAATCCAGCATTTACAAGTGAGAAGAGATCTTTGCAGGCAGTCATGTTCTCTGAATGAAATCCAATTCGACTGAATCTTAAAAACCTCTCAGTTGGTTCTATTATAATAATTCTGTTATGGTTAAAGGTCTCTTAATGAGCAATGAGTGAGCATGAATCTAAAGTAGTTCTTCTCCTCTTCCAGCTCAGCTGAATTTGTGCCACTGCCGGTGAGATAGGGGGCGAGTTTGCTCAAAGGTAATTTCTTAATTTCTGTGCTTTCATTATGCCTAAAAAGCAATCTCTCTCCCGTGACTGTGTCAAATCGACTCGGTACGGCAAAATGCACTCATCTGCATAGATGTCACAACGCCTCATACGATGTGGCATCCAATAACTCCACAATGCGCAGAATTACTGGTGTCACTTTTAATGTGACATAGCCATTTACATCACACACACCGCAGGGGTGCGTACACATTTAGAGCGTTTTGCATGGTTAATAGTCGGAACGTTATTTGCATTATAATTTGGTGAGGATGAAGTGTAATCAAGCTGCATTGACTCTGGGGTACTGCAGGGACGCAGCCGGCTGCACAGACCGATTTGCACAGTAGTGCCACTCAGGCCTACATGGAAATGTGCCTCGCAATCGGCCAGTCCAGTGCCTTGATTCAGGGTTTGTTTGTATATGCCAAAGTAACATAACCTCCAGGCTCTATTCAGGATCTAAGCTCCTCCTTCTCATGTCCTTGGTGTAATAAACTAAACAGAGTCAATATCTGATGTGATAACCTTTTGCTTTTGAAAAATACATCAGTACCCTCAGGTACAATTTGGGCAGTTTTGTACTGAAATTTGCTGGCAAGTTTCACTGAGCATCTGGGAGAATTTAATGCTGTTCTTCTAGAGCTTGACTGTTACACTTGCTTCTTTGTTTTTCTTTGTGGTTTTAATCCAGCAGCCTACATTTCATTTTTGACCTGAAAAGTGGTCAATTACATAATATGCTGCTTTCTTTACTGACATGAAAACATTTTTCTGTAACATTGAATGTTTTATTGGAAAATGCTTGTAAGTCTAAAATATTTTGTATTGAAAAGACTTTTGTATATATTGTAATAATTAATAATTCATGGCCTGGCGAGCTGAGCAGGGTGTACCCTGCCTTCGCCCGGAGTTGGCTGAGATAGGCACCAGCCTCCCTGCGACCCTAATTATGATTAAGCAGCTTAGAAACTGAATGAATGAATGAATATTATTATTAATATTAGTGTTGTACCTAAACTGAGGTGTGGCCAGGAAATGAAGTCACTTAAAGAAAATAAATCCTAAAAACATCACAAACCCCAAGTCATCAGGTATCTACTAATGAATTTGCAAATCTCAAAATTCCCCTGCTTCAGTTCTATGATTTTATTTATCAGGACCTAAATAACATTTGTATGATCCTCACCAACTTCAGTAACCTCAGATGACACAAACACAAACATCACAGATTTCAATACGTTGATATTTTATCGCCACGAAAACTAAACCAACATTCAGAAATCACGTGGGGCATAAATCATTACACCCTATAATACACCCTGTAATAAAAAAGAACACTGCAGAACCTCTTTAATTTGGATTACTGTTTCAGTTCACTGATGTTCATTAATGTTTTCTGCTCAGCTCTCATAAGATCGTCCTGCAGCATCTCAGTGGGGTTGAGGTCTGGACTTTGACTTGACTATTCTACCAGTTTTTCTTCTTGAGTCATTCAGATGTCATTTTATTCGTGTGCCTAAATTTAGGGTCCTGTTAAACGAACCAGATTCATCGCAATTTAAACTGCAGGACAAGTAGCCTCACTTTTATATATTCTGGTATAAAGTGAAATATGTTGATGTCTAATGACTGCACATTTCCATTTCTGATGCAGTGCTTGATGGTTGGTATAGAATGTTTGTGGTTATACATTTTATTTCTTTCTTTATTTTTAGATTTTTGGAGTTTATATTTTACACTTTTTAACAAGGAAATTGAGGCTAGTTAGGAACTGTGCATTGAATCAGATAATAGCTCTGAGACCTCTGCTCTCCTTTGTTCAGTGTACTCATTTAAGCACAAAAGTAAACAATGCTTTGTAAAGGTGTTTACAGAAATCATGATAAAACTGAACAGGATTTTTATAATTTATATTTACATATTTTAATCATGACATGGAGGCACGCAAGGTGAAGTCCGTGATTTGGGACGCCATATTCCCAGCATGAGCTGTACTTTTTCTTGTATAGCGTCCTGGGGAAGCTGGAGCCAATCCCAGCCGACGCTGCATGAAGGCTGGGTACATGAAGAATGGCTTAGCAAATAGCTTTGTTTCTCTAACAAAAGTAGAGTAATGAATTGAATTTAAATTGTGCTTCATAAAGGTGTTTAGTGCAGACTACTAGAAACACAAGAAAGATGACATTTTTATAGTTTTTATAGTTTACATTTACAAATTTTAAGCATGACAGTCAGTCGATTCCACAATGACTGTCTATGGTTAAGGTTTCAGCTTGATGCTGTATCTCCAGACCATTCTGTTCTCAGCAGCCTGTTTCCAGGTGCGTCTGTCTATTTCTCACCATTTCGTGTTTCTTTTCATCACATCTTTGAATCTGAGCCTGGGTCGTCCTTGGTCTCACAGAGCTGTGAGTACAGCAGTTGCCTTGGCAGGCTTTCAGTTTCCATCCTGTGTACATGGCCTAACCACCTTAGACCTTTTTCAATCAGAATGTCAGCCATAGATGGAAGACCAGTACGACGCAGGATTTCTAGATTTGTGACTTTGTCCTTCCATGATATACCCATTATATCCCTTAATCGTCTAATCATATATGCATGGAGTTTCTTTACTTGGGAGCGATAGATGGTCCATGCTTCAGTTCCATATAGTAGAGTCGACAGTACAATAGCCCTGTAGACTTTACATTTTACTCTGATGGAGACATGCTTGTTTTTCCATAAGCGGTCTTGTATTTTACTGAAGGCAGCACTGGCATTTCCCATCCTATTGGTTAGCTCTTTCAATTTTGGCATTGTTGGAGACTGTACTTCCTATGCACTCAGTTTTCTTGATATTAATCTTTAAGCTGAACTGAGCAGCAGTTCTGGCAAACTTGTCCACTGTGTTGTGCTGTCCAATGTGCACTAGCTGTGAGTAACAATTGCACTGTCATCTGCAAAAAGCATCTCCCTCACGAGGTTCCTAGTAGTCTTTGCCTTAAAATGGGACACATTGAAGAGGTCTGCATCATGACAAGTTTGTACGCAGAGCTACCTCAAGCATGGCTGTTAAATAGATGGAGAATAAAGTTGGAGCGAGTACACACCCCTGTTTGACACCATTTGTTACTGTGAATTCTTTGGATGTGTTACTTCCCAGAGCAACCTGTGCTTGCATGCCATCGTGAAGACCTCTTATCAACTTTTTCTACATGTACATCCATATTTCCCCAGGATGATCTGTAGGGCTTCTCTGGAAACTGTATCGAATGCCTTTGTGAAGTCAATAAAAACAGCACACATGGGCATGTTTTGCTCCATACATTTCTCCTGTATCTGGAGAAGGCTGAATACCATATCCATAGAACTCCTGTTACTTCGAAAGCCACACTGGGTCTCAGGTAAGATGTTTGGAGTGAGCTTGTCATTTATTCTGTTGAGGATTATATGGGCCATTATCTTGCCAGCAATTGACCAAAGGGAGATTCCACGGTAGTTACCATAATCCGTTCTGCTTCCTTTTTTGAATATTGACACAATGTTGGCATCTTTCCAGTCTTGTGGCATTTGCTCCTGCTCCCAGATGTCAACAATTAGATCGTAGAGTCTCTGTTTCAGTTTGAATCCACCGTACTTCCAGACTTCAGCAGGTATTCCACATTTTCCGGGTGCCTTATTTTCTTTCGTCGCACTTACAGCTTTTAGCAGTTCATAAAATACTAGTTTCATATCGATGCCTTGAATCATTGGCCTCTGAGCAATGCTGTTGACTGCTGTATGGTCTGTATCTCCAGAAATATTCAGCAACTGGTTGAAGTGTTCGGCAAACCTGTTGAGAATCGGATCCTTTTCTTTCAAAACTGATTTGCCATCTACGTCCATTAGCTGGGTGGTACCCCTTTTCCTTGGGCCATACACTTCCCTCAATCCATTGTAAAATGCCTTCATGTCATTTTTGTCAGCAGCTAGTTATAATCCTTCAGCTTTCTTCTCCCACCACTGAGTCTTCAGTTCTCTTGTGCACCTCTGAAGTTTTCTTCTTGCCTTTGTGAGTTTAGCTCTGTTGCCTCTTGTGTTTGTTTGTAGGTGTTTCATCTTTGCAGTATTTCTTTCCTCTATTAATTTGTTGAGTTGCTCATCTTCTTCATTGAACCAATCTTAATGTTTACGTTCTGGTCTTCCGAGGTGGTCTTCAGCTGTGTCAAATACAGATGTCTTCAATGTGTTCCATTTGCCTTCTATATCTGTTTGCTGGAAACTCAATTCATCCATGTTCTTGTCCATTTGCTCTTGAAATTGATCTTTGACTCCGTTGTTTTTCAACGGTGCTGGTGGTCTGGCTCCAGTGCGTGCCCATTTCTTCTTAATGGTGAATGCTATTGTAGATCTTATCATGCTGTGGTCAGTTGAGCAGTCAGCACCCCTCATCACTCTAGTATCAAGGACATCTGCCCAGTTTCTCTGTCGCGTAATTACATAATCCAAGCGGTGCCAGTGCTTTGACCGTGGGTGCATCCATGTGGCCTTATGATGGCGCTGTCTGAAGACAGTGTTGGTGATGAATAATGAGTGCTCTACTCTCTACTCTAAACACTACTCAACAGAGAAGGCTCCAAAAGACCAGAACGCCAGACAGCATTAGTCGCCAAGTAGTTGGAGAGATACAACATTGATATAGCAGCATTAAGTGAGACACGTTTGGCTCTCTATGGCAGCCTAGTAGACCATGGATTCACATTCTTCTGGAGTGGAAGAGAGGAGAATCAGAGATGCGAGGCTGGAGTTGGGAACTCTTCAGCTGAGAAACTGGAACAAGACCCAACACCAATAAATGACAGGCTTATGACAATGCGACTCCCTCGGCAGAATAACGTCTATGCTACCATCATCAGCGCATATGCTCCAACAATGACCAACCCCGATGAAACAAAGGAAAAGTTTTACAATACTCTGAGAGATGTAATGAGACAAGCCCCAAGCAATAATAAGCTGATTGTAGTTGGATATTTCAATGCTAGGGTAGTCAATCCTGGAGTTCTGTGACCACATGGCATTGGGAAATGCAACTCAAATGGTGAACTACTCCTGGCTTTCTTCTCAGAGCGCTCATTATTCATCACCAACACTGTGTTCACCTTACTCCTTCAGAAACAAAAGGAAACAGTGCTCCCTAAAGGTGTTTTGGTGTGTTGTATGGGAAAGGCAAGAACACCCAGCTTTTAATGGTTTATAAGCATGCTCGTGACAAACTGTGATTGTCTGTAATTTTGATTCAGGCATTATACACTCGGAATAATGATTTACGATTCTGAGATAGCGGACCAATCAGATCGTGCTATTTCTTGGTAGTATATACATTTACAGTAATATTACATTTACAGCATTTGGCAGACGCTCTTATCCAGAGCAACTTACAAATATCATTTTTATACAACTGAGCAATTGAGGGTTAAGGGCCTTGCTCAGGGGCCCAACAGTGGTGATAGTGGGGATTGAACCACTGACCTTCAGTTCAGTAATCCATCACCGTAACGACTAAGCCACCACTGCCCTTATATATATACTTGTAGGAACTAACTTGTTTCAGAGATGTTTGCCACCTTTTGATCTACAAATCTATCTACCATTTACTATCTTCAAATAGTTAAAATGGCATTAAAAAAGTGTGATAAGGGATGTAGTATAAGAGGAAAAGCACTTTTAAATGTGCCATTATGAGAGAATAGTCGACTTCACTGTGCAGTAGACTTTTCTTTTACACTTGAAAGGGTCTCTGCCTTCAAAAAAGTATGAGCGTAAGGATGTCTTAAAAAGGAGTGAATGTAAACAGCTTAAACTTTGTGAACACTGGGTTGAATGAAAGTACGTAAAGTAGAAAAAAGCCCCCTCTGACCTTTAGATGCATAGGAAAATATTTGATTGACAGAAATGCTTGGATGTAATTTCCTAACACTCATGCTTGAAAAATTTCTGCTCATAATGAACTGAAAAATGTTATGTCCCAGTTATTCAACATGCTCTAGAATCCTCCAAATGATTTCCCCAAAAGAAGGTAAAAAACTGGACGAATTCCTATTCATAGATTAATATTTAATATGAGCAAATCATTAGACACTGTCTATGCTCCGTGCACTCTAAATGGGGAGGGAATGATGAGATATGGAGAGTCTGGAGAATTAGAGCCATGGTTTGTCGCCTCTTTTTCTCTGACAGTAATGTCCGGCATGCAAGGCATGTGTTTATTCCTGTAATAAGATAGGGGAGTTAAATATTTGGTATTCCACTCATATGGAACTGGTTGCATAGTGTCATTGTTAATTAAACAAGTCTTCCACTAATCCGGAGTTGCCTCCTGAATAGACCTCAATTGTCCCTCAAGTAAATTATCCTGTGCTTCCCCCCTCTCTCCACCTCACTCTCTATGCCCATGCTTCCTCCCATCTTTCAGGCCATTAATCATGTTTGTCATTCAATTGTAGCATCGTACAAAATACAGATACAAAGCCATTTCCTTTTTCACATACCTGCATCTTTTCCTGGACATTTTCAGCATCATTAACTGGCTGACAGAGGACACAATATCATACGCCACTTTGCTCACATACTTACCATTTCATTTTTCTCATATCTTCTACAGGAGGAGCGAATATGAGCAGGGTGTTTGAGGAGAAAATAGCTGTCATATTAAAAGACCATAAGTTGTAGGTGACATACTGGGTTTGTAACAATATACATTGACATCATGGTCGGTCTGAACATATAAGATAAAAAAACAAAAGTGCTATGTGCATGTTGATGTTAGTCAGAACTTATTCAAGTAAGTAAGCATTGATAGCACATTCATAGACTAGGAGTGGGAATTTAATTCTTCATTATTTAATATATAATGAAATTGTGCTCATTAGTATTTACGTAGCTGTCAAATGTAACTACAGGTTTCTGTGATACTCTAACATGCATACACTGCAGGACCAAAATAATAATAATAATAATAATAATAATAGTAATGAGCACTATAATATTTTGTTGGACCTCCTTTAACTTTAATTAGAGCACATGATCAGCATGGAATTGTTGCTTCAGTTGGTTGGGTCGTAGCTCAGCAACATTAGGTGGCAATAAAATATCTGGGATGTGCTGGAGAAGACTTTATGAAGTAGTTCGAACTTCTCGTCATCAATTCAAGAAGTTGGTGAAAAATGAACCCAATTCTGGATAGAAAAAATGTTGCGATGTTGCTTTAGTTTGTCAAAAGTATGCCATTGTGATTATGCACTGTTGTCAAGGCTACAGGCAGTCCAACACAATATGGAGTCACCTCACTTCAACAAGGTATTTTGTGAACCAATGCATCTTGTCCCCACAAAGAAAAGAGTGTTAATTTTTTTTTTCAGTAAAGGAATATCAACTCAAAAACATGGCCAGCAAACAGGCTGGAGCTCAATCCAGGTCATGGTGTGGTGCAAGGAAGATGACACAGGTGCAGGAGTCAGTAAAGGTGGAACAGAGTTTAATAGAAAATTTGGCAAAAACAAACAATAGCAAAACAAAACCTCACTAACTCCACTCAGGTTGAAGCAAACAAGTCTCTTAAACCGAAGCAAAACAGGTTTGTAGCCAGTGTCTCTAGAGCCAATGAGAAACAAAATTCAAAGCCCAGAAGCTCCAATCTAATATCTGCGAGTCTAGTGTGGACATACTACGAATCACTAGAGAAAAGAGCAAACAGACAGGCCGGAAAGCCATATGCTAACACACAACAGTGAACAGACAGTTAAATCCAGATTAAGCTGGCTCAAGGAACAAACTTAAATAGAGGACAGTCAGTGAAACCCAAAGAGTAAAAAAACTATATACTTAAGTGAGAACAGGTGCATCATTTGGGAGCAGGAGAGGCGGTGAGAGTATAATTCAGGATCATTGGAGGTGCGTTGGTGGCAGTAGAGCTGTGACATTCCAGTTGAATGTTCATTCATTCATTTTCTGAACCGCTTAATAATAATTAGGGTCGCAGGGAGGCTGACGCCCATCTCAGCTAACTCTGGGCGTGGGCAGAGAACACCCTGGACAGCTCGCCAGGCCCTCGCAGGGCAGAAACACGCTGACGGCTATGCAGCCTACTCTTGACGAAAATCAGCAATGGTTCTTTTACATGCCTCTCACCACAGACAGTGAGAGACATGGCCGGCCTTTGAAAACCCAGTTAGCTGCACTGGGGGGACAGCAGTGACATCCCGCTGATAGTGGGGCTTGAACCCCCAACCTTGGGATCAGTAATCCAGCACCCAACCACCAGGCCACCACTGCCCCCTCCAATTGAATGTTTGTGGTGGAAATATAAATTGGTCCGTGCCAAGGCTCGAAAGCTGACCTGTTATGTGCTTTTTAAGAACATTAAAACTAGCTTGGTAGATAATATTGTTTTTCATTAATTAAGTCTGAAGTCAAACATTTCAGGCTTCATAAAAGCCCACGAGTAACATCGGCATACTTATAGAGTTTTCGTTGTTGTTGCTGATAATGATTCCATAATTCTTTCCTAAATATTGAATAATTCCATGATTTTTCCTCACAGTCTTTGAAGGAATGTGTAGAAAATAAATTATATACACTCTAGTTTACACGTTTTGTGTCAGTATATAAGGTTTTTTTTACACGTACATTATGTCTAGTTTTAAAATGAGCACAATCTGTGAAGTTGTTTAGAATAACAGTTAACAATTTCCTCCCACAGTCCAAAGACATGCACATTACGCCAATTGGCTGTTCCAAATTGCCCCAGGTATGAGTGTGGGTGTGAACAGTTTTGTGTGTGTGTGTGTGTGTGTGTGTTGGCCCTGCAGTGGTCTGGCAAGCTGTTCAGGATGTACTCCACCTTCGCTCCAGCCTTCCTGCGACCCTATTAGGATTAAGCTGTTTTGCAAATGAGTGAGTGAGTGGGTGGGTGTAATACTACATACAGTATTTGTCAGTGCCAAAAGTATGTGAACCTTTGCTTTCAGAACTTTTGTGCAGTAATAACTGTAAACATTTGTGGTGACTGTTAATCAGTTCTGCATGTGGACTTTGGAGGGATTTTAGTCCATTCCTCCATACAGAACAGATTTAACTTTGGGATAATGGTGAGTTTCCTCACAAGAATTGCTCACAAAATATTTTTATTTGATTATGGAGTTTGAATTGGCCATCCCAAAACATTATTCTTCTTTAACCATTCTTTATTGAAAGGACTTATGTCTTTAAGGTCATTGTCTTGCTGCATGAGCCATGGTCTCTTGAGTTTCAATTCACATAGTTGTCCTTACATTTTCCTTTTGAATTTGCTGGAATAATTCAGAATTCATTGTTCCATCAATGATGACACACTGTCTAGGCCCAGATGCAGCACAACAGGCCCAAATCATGAAACTACTACCATCACCATGTTTCACGGATGAAATACAATTCTTGTGCAGGAACGCAGTGTTTTTCCTCCAAATATAACATTTCTCACTTAAACATAAAAAACTTTTATTTTGATTTTAATCATTCACAATTTTTTCCGGTAGCCTTCTGGCTTGTCCATGTGATGTTTATCAAACTGTAGAAGGGCAGCAATGGGGTTTTTTTTGGAGAGCAGTGGCTTTCTCCTTGCAACTCTGCCATGCACACCACTGTTGTTTACTCTTTTCCTGAAGGTGGACTCATGAACATTAGCATTAGCCAATATGACAGGCTTTTAGTTTCCTACCCAGTTTTCCTTTCAAACCCCCTGGACTACTATGCACCTTGCTCTTGGATCTTTGTTGTTTGACCACTCCTGGAGATGGTAACTATGATCTTGAATTTCCTCCATCTGACTAATGTGCATTGGTGGAGCCCAAACTCTTTAGATATGGTTTTATAACCTTTTCCAGCCTGATGAGCGTCACCAACTCTTTTTCTCTTTTTAAGATCCTCACAATAATTATATAGAATATTTATATTTATATACACAATTATATAAAATATTTGTTCATGCCATGATATACTTCCACAAACATGTGTTGTCAGACTTTAACAGATCCATGTCCTTTAATTAAAAGAGGTTGCTCATTCACACCTGATTGTAATCCAGTTGATTCACATACTTTTGCCACCCAGAGATACTGGTGATAGTGACTGATGAATATGGATAATTTCTTTCAATGAATGATAACTATGATTTCATTTTAGGTAATGTCCTCGTATTTTCTTTATATTTAATACATTTTATTTATTTATTTAATTTATTTGGTTTGACCCAGTTGCTAGTGCTTCCTCAACACAAACTGCTGAGAGTAACACCCGAGCAAACACACAACTTTACTGTGACATTCCCTGGGGGTTATTTAAGGGTTGGTTTATAATGTTGGTAAGGAACATTCCTTTAACGTTCTTAGAAGTTTATGATTTTTCTCATAAAATCCTTTCAAAAACTAATAAAAAAATGTATGAATGTATGAATTGTGGTTATTAGTATCCACCCCACCTACACCCCCCACCCCCACCCCCGGAGGTTATTGTTTAATCTGAAGTGTGATTAGAATCAAATTATGACTAGCAGTGCTGTTTGCTGTATGTACAGTAATAATAATAATAATAATAATAATAATAATAATAGAGTGTAATACATTTAGGTTGTCATAGTTTAATGTAGGATTAAAAACACAATCACAGCTCTGTACATTAAATTTCAATAAATCCAAAGTAGTGTGTCAAAATAGTTATCATTTTTAGTGTCTCCTCAGCAGCCACAAATGCTGTGTAATTTAGTGTGTATTCACATAATCAGCACTGTCCCAAAATATCATGCTGCAGTATATGCTGCATTTTGCATACCAGGTTAACAACATGACTCACAGCACATTAACATTAAAACCACCTACCCCATATCAGAAGGTCAGTGCTGTAAGCCCTATTACTCATGTACATATAACTGCAATTCATGAACACAACTACACATTCTATCATACTGACAGAATATTTACATACAGAATATATGGAGACCCGTTTCCTGTTCCAGACTTTCCTCACTTTTAGAATTATAAACCTTTTTTTCTGTGTAGTTCCTGAATAATTATCAGTTACTGAGCCACACATACAGTAGATGACTAACAGAATGATAAGTTTGAAGTTTAAAACAGATACACAATACACAATTTTAGAGGTTTATTATTGTCACAGAGTTTTCCAACACATTTAACAAAGAAATGTTTGTTCTGTGTACTCTAGTTTCCTCCCTTCAAAAGACATGTGTATTAGGCTGATTGGCTGTTCCAAATTGCCGTTAGGTGTGAGTGTGAATGGTCGTGTGTGTGTGTTGGTGCTGCCATGGACTGGCGAGCTATTCACGGTGTACCCTTAATTTGCCCAGAGTCAGATGAGATAGGCTCCAGCCTCCCTGTAACCCTAATAGGATTAAGCAAATTAATGGCAATTTAATGGCAAATGACTGAATAAATGTATCTTAATCTGTACCTTGGCCATGTGTGTTTCTCTCAAGATTATCAGGTGTTGATCTGACACATATAGGTAATGAAATACTATTTGTAATCTGATTTGATGGTAGATTGTGAATAGTATTTCTGCTGTTCTCTTTCATGAAGCGAACTAAGAAGAGGGTTTGGTGTGGCACGCACTACGTCACACAAGCTCACTTAAACAAACGGGTGGTGATACTTTTAATACTTTTAGTTTAATTGTTTGTGAAAATAAAGAAGAGTAGAATTTTGCTGTCCACACACCTAAACATAGGCAAGTGTGCCAATACTTTAATACTTAATGAAAATATAAAGGAGGTCCCACACACCCACGTACCTAAACAGGGCAAAGTTTGCTTACCATTCTGGTGCTGGAGTGGACGATGCAGCCATCTACCTACTTCACAACACTGTCATATCTGGAAACACTGTGAGGGTCATGGATTTTGACTTCCAGTGCCTTCAATACAATACCACTGGCACTACTGAAGGGGAAGCTGAAGGGTAGTAGTGGACCAACACCTGTCTGCATGGACCACAGTATGTGAGACTCAATGACTGTGTGTCAAATGGGGTGGTCTGCAACAGGGGGCCCCTCGGGGTACGGTGCTCACTCCCTTCCCCTTCACCCTCACTATCACCTTCAAATTTCTCTGATGATACAGCCATTGCTGGTTATGTCTCTGAGCAGAATGAGCAGGAGTACACAGAGTTCATCAAGGACTTTGTTGACTGATGTGAGTGTAACAACCTGCACATTAATGCCAGCAAGACAAAGAAGGTGGCGATAAGCTTCCAAAAAAAAGAAAACACCACACAGCACACGAGTAAACATCCAGGGTTTGAACATTGAGACAGTGGTGAGATCCAAATACCTGGGTGTTCTCCTGAGCAATAGACTGGACTGGACGGACCACACTGATGCCCTGTACAAGAAGGGCCAGTCACGTCCACCTGCTAAGTAGACTGAGGTCCTTTGGTGTGCGCAGGACATTACCATGGACATTTTATGACACTGTGATTACATTGGTTATCCTCTATGCAGTGATCTGCTGGGGAAGTGGCAGCACTGACAGGGACCGGAAAAGATTTAACAAGCTGGTCAGGAATGCTATTTCCATCCTGGATTGTTCGCTGGAGTCCGTAGAGGTGGTGGGAGAGAGGGGGATGTTAGCCAAGCTGACATCAGTCATAAACAACACCTCTCACTCGCTGCACGAGACTGTGAAGGCCCTGAGGAGCTCCTTCCCCAGCAGATAGATCCACCCTCTGTGTCAAAAGGAGCACTACTGTGTGGCATTCTTCCCAACTGCCATCAGACTCTTGGCTGTTAAAGCATTTTTTGTAAGTAAACACTTCGTTATCGCCACACAGAGTGCCCTTCAAAGACATTTGAATATCCCACGGAACCAAAACATTTCAGGTCAGAAAACCATCTTGCAGCGGTTTGTAAATTTCAGGGCAACAGGCTCAACTTTGAGAAAAAATCTAGTTTCAGCAAAATGGAGCTACGGCACACACAGCTCGTAGATCATTGCATGTGCTGAGGGAAATGTTTCCGGATCAGGTGATCTCACTGCATGGCGATGTTGGATGACCTGCCCATTCCCC
The DNA here is from genome assembly GCA_039654325.1 of Tandanus tandanus. Classification (NCBI taxonomy): domain Eukaryota; kingdom Metazoa; phylum Chordata; class Actinopteri; order Siluriformes; family Plotosidae; genus Tandanus; species Tandanus tandanus. Next base: position 16,222,117 of record JBCNYH010000013.1, read on the forward strand.
TGACCTTGCTCCTTATGAATTTTTTTTTCTATGGAGCTATCTTAAATCACGAGTGTATACTCATCGACCCGAAACTCTTTTGCTATTCAGCAGGAGATAGCCACTGTTCAACCCGACATGATCCGTCGAGCCATGGCAGCCTTCAGAAATCGCCTCCAAGTGTTTATAGACAATAATGGCCACTATTTGGAGTATGTCATCCTTAAACATAAAACTTAAAATCTTTAACAATTTTCTTTCTTTTACCTTTGAAATGTGGGAGGTTTTTTGGGTCACCCTGTGTGTTGTATATCCGTTTCATAGTTTTGTTTCAAATGTATATATCTATACCATATATTTTATAGATCTATATTTACATCTGTACATTTACACCATTCTGTGAAATGTTTATTTAGTGAATTCTTCCTGTGCCTTCTTACTGCCTGCATCGGGTGCAGTATTCATATTTATCTGCTTACTATGTGTGCACTACAATTAAAGGAGCATTTATCCATCCTGTCTGTTTAAAATGTGAAGGTGTGTATAGTGTATAGAGTGAAAATAGTTGTGTTTATTTATTTATTTATTTGTTTATTTTATTTTATTTTATTTATTAGCCTTACCATTTTTATCATTTCTACTGATGTTTGATTGACACTTAGCCACTTTTCCCCTGTTCCTGACACTTGTGATGCTGTGACATGTAAATTTCACAGATAAGTTTATCTTAGCTTACCAAACCTTTCCAGATGGTGTTAAATAGCACACCAAAGTAGTCATGCACTTTCTGGAGCTGAATATCTTTTTCTTTCCCCTGTCGGAACTCAGAGCCCCTTCTGAGTGGATATACGCTGGGTGAAAGTACAGTTCCTCTTTTCACTTGGTTGTTTCTTAATTTATACACTATAATTCAGTAATTACTCAAAAATATTTAATCAAATTAAAAGATCTTAATGCAGCAGATGAGGAAAAGCAAGATACCTTTATTCAAAGCTTTATTCTACTCTTGAGGTCAAGCTTTATTCTACATTCTAGGTCATGAGGTACGGCTTTCAGCACCATAATGTACATTTTGTATGTAGTGCCAAAACAGAGTGAATATGAAACAATTTGGGATTTATCCTAACTAGAAAATGGATTATACCTGGATAATGGAGAAGAGATTAACTCGTGCCTTGAATATTGATAAAATGTTACTGGGGTAAATAGTGCAAATCTCTGGACTCTTGTTTAACACACTGGGGGCCTCTTACATGTGCAATTAAAATATTATTATACTAACCTACTACTGAAGAAAGTCAATCCCATCCAGTGTCCAGTCCAGCTGGGACATCACTTATACGTCCAGGCTTGGCCTGCTTGGTACCTGGATGAGAAGAACAACCTCACTCAGGTACTCAGGCAGTGGAAACATCAACAATTTGGAGGATTATTAGTAATGCGCAGAGCCGAGCCATGTTGCACAACAGAGTGGAACAGTGCTATTAGTAAGGAGTTTCAGTGCATCATGGCATTCATTCTAAAAGTTTTTAGAACTGTTCTAGAGCAATATACAACATCCTTCCAGAGAATATTCATGCAATCAGTGTTTTACTGATGATGGTGGTGAAGACTGTCCCATACATAGCTTTAAAACCCTTCTATAAGTGTTCAACAGATCATATATGGTAACTGTGTGAATGATAGACCGTGATTTACATACTTTTCTAGCAGTAAAATATTTAATGAGCCCTTATGCTTTGGGAATGGAGGCAGTGTTGTCCTGGAAGAGAGCACATCAGGATAGAAAAGTTTCATCATTGGATAAACGACCAAGGAATTTAGTCAGCCCTTATGCCTTATGGATGGAGACAGTGTTGTCCTGGAACAAATCGGTCTCATCAGGATAGAAACGTTTCATGATAGGATAAAGTATCAGATCTGCAGTAACTGCTCTTAAGGGAGCAAGTAGATCATAACCATACCAGCAGAACATCTCCTAGAGAACTGCAGAATCTCTGGACTTTGATGTACACCCATCTGTATTTTGTTATGCAGTTTGTA
>JBCNYH010000013.1:16264895-16312602 GCA_039654325.1 Tandanus tandanus
ATATATATATGTGTATATATATATATGGCTCAGAATTTTTTCACCTCTAAGGCACCCCTAGACCATCACAATTCCCCCACCATGTTTGGTGTCAAACACTTCTCCAGCTGGTTTTCCTTTATATTGCACATTACAAAAATTATTTTTGACCCAAACATCTTAACCTTCTATTCATCTACCTATAGCACGTTTCCCCCCCCTAATCTTCCTCTGTTCAATGTCTGTGTTCTTAATCTTTTCCTTTTACTGACCAGTCTCACATATTGCTTTTTCTTTTCCTCTTTACTGCTGAAGTTGAGCCTGGTGTTATTTTTGCAGGTGCTTTAATGAAGCTGCCGGTTGAGAGGCTCTGATGTACTTGTCCTCTTGCGCAGTTGTGCACCGGGGTCTTAGACTTCTCTTTCTATCCTGGTTTAAGCCAGTTTGCTCTGTTCTGTGAAAGGAGTAGTACACACCGTTGTAGGAGAACTTCAGTTTTTTTGACAGTTTCTCATATGGAATAGTCTTCATTTCTCAGAGCAAATGTAGACTGATGAATTTGAGAAGAAAGTTCCTTTTTCTGGACATTTTAAATCTATAAATAAAATTCCCAAATGCTGATTCTCCAGATATTCAACTAACCTAAAGAAAGGCAGTTTTCTTGCTTCTTTAATCAGCACAACAGTTTTTAGCTGTGCTTGCAAAAGGGTTTTCTAATTATTAATTATGCTTTTAATTTGATCATCTTGGATTAGCTAACACAGTGTGCCATGAAACACAAATATGATAGTTGCTGAAAATGGCCCTCTGTACACCGATAGTAGATATTAATATCCAGCTGTTTTCATCTATTTTGTAGAACATTAGCAGCGTCTAGACTGTCTTTCTAATAAACTTCATCTTTTTTTTTTCTAAACAACCAATAAAACTGTTATGGTTAGTTTCCTTCTGCTGCTGTTGTCAGTGATGGTGTTATTAGAGTTGTTGTTGTGATTCATCTCAATTTCTTGCTGTTTTTACACTCCTTTTCTTTTTCTCCTGCTGCTTCTACTTTATATTACAGTTTATCCTTTTATTCTTGTTGATATCATTGTATATTTCATGTTGTTGCTGTTGTTCCTATGGTTTGTCTTATCTTCCTCTTCTTCTTGATGTTGTTGCTGATGTCATTACACTTCCTGTGTTTGATGGTGGTGGTGATGATGTAATTACTGTTTATGCTCTGTATCTCTCACAATGCCCACAATATTTAATTTAACCGTATTGTCTGTTAGACGAAATTGATCAAGAGTCGGCATGTTCTCCCCATGCTTGAATGGGTTTCCTACGGGTGCTCCGGTTTTATCTCAATGTTCAAAGACATGCACATTAGGCTAACTAGCTAATCCAAATTTCCCCTAGGTGTGAATGTGAGTGTAAGTGTTTGTGTTGGCCCTCTGATGGATTTGGGAGCTGTCCAGGGTGTACCCTGACTTTGCCCAGAGTCGGCTGAAATAGGCTCCAGCCTCCCAGTTACCCTCGTAGGATTTAAGCGCTTCGGCAAATGAATTAATGTTTGTTGTAATGGAAAAATATGCATACTTAAGTTTATTAGCTTGCCCTTGTGCATCTCAGGCTGAGTAAATTGTACACTGTGCAGTTCTACATGATAGCCACTTGATGTCAGTAGTGGCAAAGACAAAGCTTGTTTTGAGAACATTCATGGAAATGAAAAGCACAGCTTCCTTCCATGAAAGATTGAGAAAAGAGATGGATTTGGTACTCAACATTTACATTAGCTACTATTATTAGCTATTAATATTTCTTTTAATAATTATTTTTGAGGTTTTCTGAACATTACAGGAAGTGAGCTGAAGAAAAGTAATGGAAAAGAGTTGAAAGGAAAGCTCTCAGTTTTTAAGCGGTTCCGTTTCATTTCCAGACAAGTGATGCTCAAAAATCAGAAGTGCAGATATGATGGTCATGCCTGACCCAGTCACAATTTTTAATACTTCAATTTAACACTGCATTCTTTCTGCATTATTTACTTCTGAGTTCTCACTTTTCTCGTGCAAAATATATTTGGCGCCACATTTCCTGTATCTTTTTTACTAGTCTGTTTTCTCTCAGCTGGACTAGCTGCTGAAAGCTGCCCAGTTTCTGGTCATGAGTGACTGTGAAGTGTTTGTGACAGTTGCTAAGCCGACACCCTCCGTAATGGTGTTGAATGGAGGTGAAGGAATGGGGTTAGCAGATCTGCTTTGTGTGTGTCTCTCTGTGTGTGCCTCCGCGCGTGTGTGCTTCTGTGTTTGTGTGGATTAACATGTCCTCAGAGAGAAAGGTTTTTGACTAGACAGGTGTTCACTGGTGGAAGATAATGAGCAGATTGCATATGGTAAAGTGAATGGCTGTTGGAGTGGAGAGGTGTCTGGAGCAGTGAGGTGTAGTGGAGGTGTTATTGCTGCTATTTATTTAAGCTTTTCAATGAGTACTCATTCTGCATTAAACGAATATTTCAGTGAAAATCTGATTGTACAGGATTTTACTGTACTTAGCCTAACTCTAAGTTTTAAAACTGCAGGTAGTGTTATGAAAAAATAATAGTATAATAATAATAATAATTATAATCTCTTTATTTTCAAGGACATTTTTAAAGACGCATGATGTCAGAATATAACAAAACTATACTTTTTTTAAATGTGTTTTTGTTCTATATTTAATATTTTAAAAAGTAACATTAAAAAGGGAACAAACAAATGTATGCTAAAATCTGTAAAATCATTAATATTTTAGAATTTAATAAAATTAATAGAATTTCTTAACACCAAATGAGTTGCTTTACTTTTAATTCAATTTATGTATTTTTTATTTTATTTATTTCCTATTTTTATATATAAATTTTTTTTATTTATCATTTCATAAATGTGAATTGGGGAGCAAAGTGGCATTGTGGAAGCGGCACGGTGGCATAGTGGTTAGCATGTCCTCCTCACAGCATGATGGTCCTGGCTTCTGGTCACAGACTCAGTGAGTCTGTGGAGTTTGCATGCTCTCCCTGTGCTTGAATGGGTTTCCTCCAGGTACTCCGGTTTCCTCCCACAGTTCAAAGACATGCACATTAGGCTAATTGGCTGTTTTAGGTTGCCTCTAAGTGTGAGTGTGAGTGTGAGTGTGAGTGTGAGTGTGTGTGTGTGTGTGTGTGTGTGTGTTGGCCCTGGTCTAGAGCGTACGCTGCCTTCGCCTGGAGTCGGCTGAGATCCTGAATGTGAACCTACTAGGATTAAGGGTTTCTGCAAATGATTGAATAAATGAATGAATGTCTATTGCAGTATACTTCATCATGGTATAGATGCCATATAGTCACTAGGCCTAGCTGTGAGATTAACCTAGTTAATAAGTAATGGGTTTACGTTTTTGTGATAACTGCACATCACCGGGTAAAGCCTAACCCACATTTGCTAACGCAGCAGACACATTCTAGACATTAAATAAAGATTTTCATTTCTACCTGAACTGATTTCCAGCTTTAAATTTTGGAGCCTGGGGTGTCACTCATGTATTTGTGTTGTGATTTTAAAACAACTTCAACAGCTCCTTGTCATCTTGTGTGAAATAATACTGAAGAAAAATGTGAATCTTATTTTACAAAATGCTTTAAATGAAATGTAACATGGTACAGCTGCACTGTGAAGTTTCCTGCATTTTGTTATGGATTGCTGTAAGTCATACTGTGTTTATAAACCACATCAGGAAGCGTGAGTGACTTCACTGTAGCACCGGCCATGGTTTGAAACTTGGATTTATAGTGTGTGAACATGTGTATGTACAGAAACGATTTTTTGTGTGTCGTCAATACATCCAGTGCAAAACTAAGGCAAACCTCAGGCATCAGACATTTCTAGATGATTGACAGCCTCCCCAAATCCCAATATAATTGTTATGTAAAAAATAATACATCACTGTTCTTACAGATCTGTTCCTATTGTTGAGAAACATGAAGTAGCAGCTTTTCCTTCGCGTTTTACAAATCAATGACACTGGAGCAACTTCCAAAAACATTAAATAACCATCTCCTTACAGAAAAAAAAATTCAGGTCAATGATTATATGTTTTTAAAATTCGTTTATATTAAGTTCTTGTGTAAGTTGTTGCTATAATATCGAACCTTTGAAAGGAGTGTTTCTAAACACGTACTGTATATATAAAATAATAGTGGCTCCACATGTGGCTAATTAGCCCCTATCGAAGCTTGGTTACAGATAGCTGTAGCATCAACCTGGATTTGATCCTGCGCTCTCCAGATTGGTAGTCATGCACCTTGTTGATGCACTACTTCAGAGCCCTGAGTTGATTTCTTAAAAGATGCATTTCTGTATAACGATTAGCTCCTTTGCGGAACAGCAGTCCATTATTATGCAGCAGTTATTATTATTTTTTTATTATAATTTTTTTGCACTTTCAAATCACACCATATATTTGATGCCAGTTAATCTTGGTGGAAAAGTGACCCTTTTAAAAATAAATAACATGACTGATCCCTCTGTCTGTAAAAGCTACTTATTGTGCAGAAGAGCGATCATCTTCTGGAGGGATTGTCTGTTTAAAACATGCGGATTATGGCCATTAATGTGATAATGCCCATTCTTTGTAGTTCAACACACTCACCCACATTCTCACACACACACACACGCACCTTTTTTCAGGGATTTTCATGGCTTTCCAAATCCAACCCCAGTCTCCAAATACATCCCAGGCTTTTTATAGTTTGAGTTGGTTAGGTGTGAGATGGCTAGTGTTTGGATCCTCGTTGTAATGCGACTCAATAACAAATCACTTCATAACCACAACAAAACCAAACAATGCATCATTTCATTTCCATTAAAAAGAGCTTTGGTTTTTTTTTTGTCCGTGGAAAGCATGCTGAAATTGGATCAATAGTAGTACTGAAAGCCTTTGGTATTTACCCACACTTTTTTTTCTTACAGAAACAAAAACATTCTGCTTTAGTTTTTTTTCTCCCAACATTACATTACTGTTGCATTATATTAAGTACAGATTAATTGTCCCATAAATAAACAGTCCTATATCACACACTGCAATCTTTTTATCAGTTTTCAAGTTTAAATCCTGAGCCTGCTTGCTGTGAAGCAGCAAGTTTAACAACAGCACCACTGTACTGCTCTACAACACTGATGTTTGTGTTCAATTCTGTTAATTGATCATGCTATTTGTGTCTGTGTTTGTTTGTTTTTTTTAATCTGAAGCTGACTGGAGAAGCTCAGGAGCTCTTCTCTGTGCGGCACGGTCCAGTGCGAGCTGCTCGTATCCTCCCAACCCCTCATATCAGTGAGTATTCTTCTTATCATATTAAACTGTAGTTTAAGGGGCTTCCAGACTGTACCTTTAAGGATCTCAGTGCCCCAGATCATCTTCGGTGATCATCTCCCAGGTCATATTCTTGTCACCTTGACCTCCAACATAGAAAATGCTTGTCCAGACCATATCTCCTGATGTACACCACCTACATTCAATCAAATTTTCAGTTTCATTTGTATAGAGCTTTACAATTTTATTTCATGAATAACAAACTTTGATTTATGAGGATAGAACAGTCATGGTGTGCATTCAGAGGGATTTGGATGGAGTTGAACAGTGGAAAAGTAATTGTGTCTGATCAATACATTTGAAAGTATTGTTTTATACAGTGGCAATGCATAACCATCCTCCATCCTATTGGTTGTTTATTGATTATAGCCTTTATCTTACTTCAGCTTATGGTGGGGGCATCTATGTACTATGAGCACATTCTAATTTGGCTTTTAATTTTCAGAATTTGTTTCAGAAGTTCAGTGCAAAACTACAGTGGCCTTGAGAAGCCAACATGCTTTGAATTCAGACAACACCTTAACAGAAATGCCTGGAAAAATAGATCAAACCACTAAAACAGTATTGTTTAAAACAGCAATGGACACTTAAAGTGATGAAAACGTCTCTAAATGAATTGACTAGATAACCGTTACGGCTAAATGAGGTAAAATATAACTATTTTGGTTTATTATTGCATTGTGAAAAGTAATATATTAATGTAGATATTCTATATTAGTATATAGGACACAGGAATGCTGCGATCTGATTGGTCCGCTTGAATCAGAATGATGGACACACACAGTTTATCATGGTCACCTGGAGCAGGATGTGTCATCATGCTTTCAAATGGAAAAATAAACCATAAAATCTAATTTTTTCCTTGTGTTACTGTGTAGTATAATTTTTTTTTTTTACATTTTTAAACCACACCTTTACAGATTATTACGGGTATGTACTAACCCTGAATGAGTATGCTTAAAAGATGCTGTTAATTTCAGCTTGGCTTGAAGTGCAGAGCTCACCTGACCTGTTGCTGTCATAGTTAAAATGTGTAAATATAAACTATAAAAGTTTTGCTTTAGTTTGTTTCTGCATAGTATAACTGACTAAAAAGGGTTTTAAGAGGCATTGTTTCACAGGTCTTTACTTATGCACTCAGTCGTGCTTGTGCTCAAAGCTCACCTGTGTCCGTCATGATTTTTAATAATAATTATTGTGTTATTCCTACCAGTGTTGCAGCAGCATTGTTGATTAGGTATTATTTTTTTCATTTGTTTTTACAAAAACAGAAGAATATTATATAATATGATTATTATGTTTAAAAACAAATTTTTCAAAAATAACCATAAAAGTTTGTTTTAGTGTGCTTTTTTTTTTTTTTTTTTTTGTTGTTTTCCCATATCATACCCACCTAAACAGGTGTTCATGGTGGATGTTTATGAACTGAACTGAAAGAGTTGTCCTCTTCAGTAACATCCACCTCACCTTTGCTGTATAATTGTTAATTGGCCTAACATTGGCTTTTTGTTTATTTTTGGCCTGACAATTCAAATAAAAAAGGGAATACACACTAATAAGTGTGAAACACACCAAGTCAATCACTTTTAAGTGTCCTCTGGAACACTTCCATTATTGTTTTAAACACTTTGTTTAAATGTAGTGTTGTCTGAATTTGCTGTGTTTTCAGTTCTTGAGCTACCGTTTACGTTTGACATAAAACTCTCCTGCAAGCACAATACAATCACCTTTTGGTTAACAAAAAAATTAAGACTCTGTCCAGATTCGAGTAATATTTTAGTGTTGCATGTTGTAACACATTGTGCTATCTTATTTAGAATAGACTAATGACCTCATGGTTGTTTAATTTACCATGAATTAATGCACTGAACTAGCTCTTCATACATTGTTACACAGTATTATGTTGGCCAGTCGAAAAAGTAATTGCCAGTACACTGGATAATTTAAATGGCCATATTATAGGATTTATAATTTTCTCGTCGCTACAAAGTTACGTCTATGTTGCGTAATCATGTACAATTTATTTTTCCCTTTAGGATATTCTGTATTTTCTTTTGACCCTCTAACTTGACTAGTAATGGCACAGTTTCTGCAGTCTTCCTTCTGTTGCCTTTTGTTTAGTGATATGCTGAAATTAAAGACTATCCATTGCTCACTAATTGCAGCGTGCTTGCCAGAGCCCTGCTGTTTTCCCTTGCTAATATTAAAATTAGCCTTTTAAGATCAGCATTGGCGTAGTGTCAGAGGGCTAGCATGGATTTTACCCATGCTGAGAAAGGGCAGGGGGGCTTCAGAGACTTTTCCTCCTCTTTCATCACAACTCTTATATTGGCCTCTACATGCTTTTGGGCAGTCCATTTGTTAAAGGAAGGAAATAGAACAGTACACACTCCATGCCTTGTTGAATTCCAGTGCACCTCATTTGGTAGAAAAATGTATTTGTGGCAAGGATGAAAGTATCCTCTTTGGTTCTTGCTTCCTTATTTCTGCTCTACTAAGCAAGGTTTTTATTTATTTATTTATATATATATTTTTGCAAATTTTGAATCATTAGTTTATTCACAAATCTTTTTAAGCAGCAAGGTATAATTCAGCTACATGAAAACTCCCAAGTGGCTTTTTAATGTGACATTTATGTCTAGATTTGTGTTCCGGTCTTTTGGCAGATCCCAACAATGCACAATGGTGACTTTCAATACAAGCTGGACATGGATAAAAGCTAGCTTCAGTAATAAGAAGCAGCAGATAGCCAACACATAAGGAGAACGGTTCTCTGCAAAATAAAATGAATTGTTCTACTGGGGAAACTGATTGCAATCTGTAAGCTGAAAACAGTGTTGTACTGTAATGGGCCTTAAAAAGGGTAATTGTTTCAACCGGGAGCCTGGGTGGGCGGATTTGGAAAGTCCTGAAAATAGGTGTCAATTTTAATAAGTCAAGGTCTTTCCCAGAATAAAGGAGGAAGTTCTCCTTTCTCAAAAGACAAACCACAATTCTTTAATTTATTTTCCACTGTGTTTCTAACGGTTACTATATCCTAGGCACTGTTTAACCACAGAGGCAAAACCAGTCAGTGACAGTGAACTAAAATCTGTAATGTATTCATTCCCTTGCAGCATACCTTTTGCATGAAATTTTAAAACCTGGCCTATGAAATGCTTTTGTCTCCAGGTTCAGCTAGTTTTGAATTTGAGACCAGTTTTGTTTTACCTAAATTGTCACTTTCATACAAAAGGCAGCAATTAACTTTTGTCGTTCCTAGTCCCTTTTTACAGAGTGGATATCGTGACCTGTAATGATAATCGGAATGTGTCCCTTTTTTTTTTTTTTGGGGTAAGTACTTGTAAGTGTTGGGGGTATCACAGCAGCACATTTACACTCACACGCTATGCCACAGGGACTCTGCCTTCCTGCAGATGATTACTGTCATGCTATGGCTAAGTAAATTACAGCCTTGCGAAAGCTAGCATCATCTTCAGTCTTGACGTGATTGGAAGTTTCACCCCTTTATTTAAAAACAGGAAAATGTGAAAAATATGGGATCTGTAAGCACAAAGCAACATGCCTGAAATATGCCTACCGGCGGCAGCTTTCTTTTTGCTCCAGTTTCTCTAAACTCCTAAAATTAAAACCAGTCAGGCAAAAGCCCTCTCCTAAAGCTTTGAAGTCTATTTTTCAACAAAGTCAGTGCAGAGAGACTTTTGTGTTAACACATTACACAAATTGGCGTTTCTGTTCTCAGCTCATGCTTCATGTCTTGCATGCTGGTATTTTAATTTCATGTGATTTGCATAACTCTCACTGTGAGCCCTGGCTTTATTTATTGGTCACTCAGGGTGAGTGTGTAGGCTGACAGGAAAGAAGTGCTTACTTTTTTTTTTTTTTTTTTTTTTTTTTTTTCCTTGAAAAGACATAATTTGATTACAGTGTATCTGTTGTAATGCAATCAACACACATCCTGTTGTGGTAGTTGCTTTTTATCATCATGTGTAGTGGGTGGCTCTGGCTGACTGACAAGATGCCTCACATGCACACGGCCTATGAATGTCTCTCTTTGTGCGGGTCAGCAGTTCATGTTCTCTCCTCTGTCCCTCTGGCTGCAGGTCCCCTCAACACTGACAGCTTTGCAGAGAAGCGGCCCCTCCTCGGTGTTTGCAAGAGCACGGGCTCCTCGGGGTAAGTTCTAAACAGTGACATCACTTCCTAGTTGTTCTCACATGCTGCTCATATATTTTATTATGGACCTGTTCAATTCACACACAGACACACACACACACACTTCAATCCCTGCCTCATGATGTAGATCAGATGATCTGAAAATAAAAATTGCTGTTCATTGCAAACTGTTTGAAATCAAGTTCAATGTATAAATCTCCGCTTAGGCCTCATAGTCATTATTTGTAACTCTTACATGATTAGTTCATGGGCTGGTATACAGTAGTGTGCATTGAAGATTATACACCCCCACTTTTGTCTAAAAGGGCTCCTAATAAAAAGAAGTAAAAAAATTACTTCTCTATAATCTTTGGGTGAAAATGTATTGAACAATGCTATTGTAGGCAATGAGAGCCAAAAAAATAATTCCGACAAGTATATTGAGGTAAAAGTATAACTAATAAACAAAAACACTGAAAATAACAATTTTTCAGAAAAATTGAAAGGTGTCACAAATTTTCTTTTTTTAACTTTTGCATAGCAAGAATGAACTTCAAACCATATGGAATGCTTAGCGAGTGAAGAAAAAAAAAAAAAAAAAAGATGTGAACACTATGCCTGAAAGGTTAAATGCTGTAATCAAAGTAAAGGGTGGCCACTCTAAATATTTACTTTTTTTTTCAAAAAAAAGAGACTGTTATTTTTGTTATTACTATATATTGTTGTTTGTTTACTTATTCTCATCAATATAATCCAATATTACTTGAAATAAATACTTGAATAGTACTTATCACTGCATCACTGTATTTTTTAATTTCTTCACTCGCTAAACCATTCCATATGGTTTGAAGTTCATTCATGCTATACAAAAGTCAAAAAAATAACATTTGCGACACTTTTCAATTTTTCTGAAAAATTGGTATTTTCAGTGTTTTTGTTTATTAGCCATACTTTTACCTCAATATACTTGTCGGAATGATTTTCTTTTGGTTCACATTGACTACAATAGCATTGTCCAATACATTTTCACCAAAAAATTATAGAGAAGTAATTTTTTACTTTATTTAATTAGGGCCCCTTTTAGACAAAATTGGTGGTGTATAATCTTCACTGCACTCTACTGTATATCTGCTGTATTGCTTGTGAAACCTGAGCGGAGATGTTTTAAACTTGTGTAGCATGAAGTTTATAGCTTGTGTTAATGGAATATTCCGTTGTTGTCCGGTTTATGACATTTTCCCACTTTTAACATGTGGAAGGAACCCAAGTGATGGCCTTCCTTCTGTGGGACATTTAGATATTATGAGGCCCAAATCTCTAATCCTCTCAAAGACCTGTAATTTTCTGTAACAAGCTGAATCAAAGGTCTCTACACTGTGCTGATGGTCCAATGGAACCATCTGTAGAGACACAAACAAACTATAGTGACCAGCTGGCTCCAGAGGGCCCGGACCAGAGGCCATCTCACTGCTGCCACCCGAGGCAATGTGTACTGCCTTTGTCACACACTCGTCTCCATTGTGCCAGATCTTAATATCTCCTCCTCTGAAAAATAGCCTGGTTTGATGGGGACCACCACATTGTTTCTATGACCTCAGTGCAGTATAGGCGTACTGTCACTAATGCTTTGTTATGTTCTGATGATTTGGGTTTGACCCCCACTGACAGTTAGGCTAAAGAAGAAAACCTGCCTCTTCTTGAAAAACGTAACTCGCACCCTACAGCTGAGTTGCATGGCCACTGCGACATTACACTGCGAGTGTTTGCTAAATACTTCTACTTCCAGCAATTTTTTTATGTTCTTTGTAATTATTGTTTTGTGTTATTTCCTTAAAGAATTCCTGGTCCAAATCGCCTCACTTCAAAGGAAATAGTTTATAAACCAAAGTCTTCACAATTTTTCGTATATCATCATCTTGAAATAACAGCTTTTCTCAACCACGAAAGTGCATTCTGTCTTGACACTTAAATGGAAAGCACATTGGAGAGTTGGCTGAAATAGCGTTACTGGTTTAGAAGTTTTAGGCTTAGATTACAAGATTTGCAAATTAAAGGAAAACCAGAAAAGGGAAAAAGCATGTGTGCTGGATCCTTCGCGGCCGAATTCCAGCCAGGCACACTGAACATAACTTTATCAATGGAAAGGATTATGCCTTAAGCCCAAACATTGCATGGCTCTAGTGATTTTCCTGACAGCAAAATACATACGCTACACTTCATGCTGTGCACCCGCGCCAACAGAGGCTGCAAATTAGCATGGAATGTTCGCATTAGTCCGTTTCTGGTGTTATCTGGAAGGATTTGAGCTTTCAGGATCATTATAGGTGCACGTTGGTATTTTTATGGTATTTGCCTATTTAAGAGATTACTCTTCTGCCATAAACATGTATGAAAAGGAGGTTTTAATAGTTTGTGGTGTTGCTATTTTTGGGAGGTTAAAAGTTCACCGTTTATACAGCCTGCTTTTGTTCTTTGACATGTGGAGAAATTAAGTTGTTGGGCAGGCAGAAAGCAGTACCCTCCCAACAGTTCCTTTCCCAACTTACCACAGCTCTTTAGAGAGGATGTGGGCATGGTTTTCCGCTAATGTAGTCCTCCGTCATTACGGATATTAGAGTTGGGTCTGTTTCAGAGTTTGGGACTTGTGGAGGCTTAGCTTCTGGTCCTCTCCTCTCCTCTGTCTGGCCTTAGGTTCTGACTTTTTGGACTCTTCTCTGGCACTTGGACACTGGCAGTTCACCAGCACTTCAATCACTATCTGCCTTCTGAGATCAGTACTGTGCCAGATGCTCAGCGCAACAACAACTCCTATTCAAATATCCCCCAGCACGTTGGGAGTCACACAAAGCACAATGTTATCATAGGGATCAGAGGTGTTTTTAGGATTCCTCTAATTGTCCTTCCCCAGTATGACGTGCATTGGGCAAAGATAATTATATGTGTAGGCATTAGGCATGTAAAATCCTGCTGGCACCTAATGCTTGGTTATTAATTACACCAAACATCTATTTTTAAAGAGATTTACGGAAATAACCTGTTGTCATGTTAAGCTGTACTTTTCATTTTAAACCTTTGACGTGCGATATCCCTTCTAAAGTGTATTAAATGATAAATCTCTTGAGTGTTTAAAAGACAGGGGTTTAAGAGGATTGTGGAAGCGATGCTTTTAAACTGCTTGAGCCAAATTATCCCCTCACACCCAGAAGTGATCACACCCACCCACTACCAACACTGTTTAATCATCCACATTTGAATTTATCTTCAATTGCCAGAAAAGTGAATATCAGGGGTATTAGATACCTTCTTGTGCTGAAGGCTTCCAACTTACAAAACAACCTAGTGGGGCAACAGATAATGCTATCATACAGACATTATTCTTTTCTTCTTTACACCTTCAACATATGTCGGGCCGCATAAATGCCATATGGAACTATCTGCATAGCAGCCTTTTGCTACAGGTAGTGTGTCCTCGAAATCTAGCATTAGCCTCTTTTCATTTCTTTTGCCTTGGTTTGTGTATATTTTAAACACTTCATGACTGAATTCTGTTGCATCCACTAGCTTTGTGCTGTCCAATCACTTGCTAGTTAAGAGTGATGCAGTAGCATGCCACTTATATATGCTAAGCAACCATAAGATTAATACCACCTGCCTAATATTGTGCTCTAAGCCATCAAGTCCTCTGAAGGTGTGCTGTGGTATCTGGCATTGAGACGTTAGCAGCAGATCCTTTAAGTCTTGTAAATTGTGAGGTAAGGCCTCCATGAATCAGACTTTTTTGTATAACACATCCCTCATATGCTCAGTTAGACTTTGAGGCCAATTTAACACCTTGAGCTCTTTGTCATTCTGCTCAATCCATTGCCTCACACCAAAATCTGCAGTGTGGCAGGGTAAATTTATCTTGCTGAAAAAGAGCCTCTGCAATTAGTGAACACAGTTGCCATGAAGCAGTGTACTTGGTCTGCAACAATATTTATTTACGTGGTTCATGTCATAGTAACATCCACATAAACTTGAAGGACTCAAGGTTTCCCATCAAAACACTGCCCTGAGCTTCTCTCTGCCTCCTCCGGCCTGCATTCTTTCCGTAGTAGATTCTGGTGCCATCACTTTCCACACATGCTCCCAGTTCCTGCTTCCAACACATCAAGTTCGAGACCACCATCATCCGGACGTAAACCTGGTGACTCAGGGTAAACAACAACAACAACAGTTGATGACAAGAACATTACGAAAGCTGTGAAACCCCGCCCTTTATACCACAAGAGGCAGATGACCCGGCAGCAGTAAGAATTAGAAGGTCAGACTGAGAAACCTAGTGATCAGCCAGAAACATGCAGTAACCAAGATAACGTGCTAAAAGTGGCAAAAAGGCCAAAATGTGTAGAAAAAATAGGATCTGCTCTTCAAAACTTACAGGCTCATCGGTCAAGCACAGTGGGGGTAGTGTCATGGTTTGGGCTTACATGGCTGCTTCTGGACCAGGCTCAGTCATCTTTACTGATGATGTAACTCATGATCTGCACTTTTGGCTCATATTGTTGCCGACATTCTGTTACAAACTGACTTTTACCAGCACGGTGTTACCCTTACGGTGTTACACACATACCCTTAGGTGCATGGTGTTACACACACACACACACACACACACACACACACACACACACACACACACACCATTACACATGCCTCGTTACCTGCACACTCTTACCCGCATGTTGTTGCCCGCACGCAGTTGCTGTGACTCTTGCCAGTAGAGAACATACAGCTGTTGATTTTAATGATTCAGTTTAAAAAGAGAGATGTGGTACTTCAACTACACCCCTCACTTTTACTCGTCCCCTTGTTCTACTTGCATTTTAGTTTCTTCTGAGTGCTCTTTTGGTCATTTGTGGTTTTAAAGTAATTTGTGATATGGGCCAGTGTTATGACTAATTGATAGATCTGGCAGGCAGAGTTCTTTCATTTGCAATTAGGTGCAGTATAAGCACATTTCTTTCCCATGAGTGACTTTCTAAGGAATAATTTGGAATGTACAGACCAGGTACACAGGACCTGTCAGATCAGCATCGTACTGTGGACTGCACATAATTCAAGCGCTCTAAGGATAGGAAAGTGCAAGGCTTTGAAGTGAACTCTTTTCCTTTATTCCACTTGTTTAAAAGGGTTTTTCATCAGAGCGTTGTTTCTTATCTTTCCTTTTAAATAGCTGAAGAGGTTATACAGTAGGGATGAGCTCAGTGCAGATTTGATCATTTTTAACTTTTTCGCGATCCCCTGTGTTATCCTTAGATTATCACATGATATGTGGAGGTGTTAAATCAGGATTAGCTTTGTTGTACTTTATTTAATGTTTTTTTATATGATTTATCTGTCTGACCTGTAAGGTGAAGAAGAAATGCGAGCTGTCTTTCTTTCCGTTAATTACCGTTCGCTTCTCAGGAAAATCATGGGGTCATCACACTCATGATAAATTTTTTTTTCTCCTAACACTGCTGCATGCTGATGTGAGAATTAGGTGATGGATTTGAAGTAATAAATGATTGTAAACAACAGCCTGGAATTACACGCCGCTTAAGCAGTAGAACATTAATGCTGATGTTTTAAAAATGTGCATGTGAATATACGGTAGACTCCAGTGAAAGTGAAGGAAATGGATTTCGGGCAGACACAGAACTGTGGTTGAACTTTTTACCCTAATTACTTTCCTGCTAATGCCTACGGCGTGCCGAAATCAAAGGTCCCCCTCAGGCCTCGAGAATCCTGTGATGTGGCCAGCGTTTGTTGTGAACTGAATCTCGGCTCAAGACAGGGAGGCGGATTTAAAGCACATTGAAGATTGTCGCAGAATAAAATGTTTTGTATTAGACATTTTTGGATAGAAAAATGTCTAATTTAGCACCCATCTCATTCATTGCTTACAAATATCACTAAAATTGTTTTCATCTATTCCACAGGAGTTAAACTTGAGGCCTGCAGGTCAAATACGGCCCTTCAACTCATTCTATGTGTCCTGAGAGAGCTTTTAAATTATATGAATATAGCACATTCTTAGCATCAACTATTACCATGAAATGTAATTCATCATCCATCCAGTAGGTGGAGCCAACCTATTTCAAGTCAGCACCTACCCATTCATGACTCCGGAAAGATTAGCTAGCAAGCTAGCTTATCAATGTGAAACACTGTCAGAAAAGGAAAGCGAATAAAGAAAAGGAGGACAAATGCGTAAACAATGGTTCATGGTTCCCATTTTTGACGAGATGTTGGGTGATTAATCGTCCCTCGAGGGCCTCGAAATTTAGGGATGAGTTTGACAACCCTGATTTATGCTGTACATAGCCTTACTTGAAAATAAATTTAAACTGATGTGAGGTAGACCTGAAGGACTCATCAAGGGCAAAATGGGACATTCCCTTATTTCATAATGATAACTGTATTTTAGGAGTATTGTATCAGTTTGAGGCAGCATGGTGGTGGAGTGGTTAGCTCGTTCACCTCACAGCAAAAAAAGTCCCGGGTTTGATTCCCAGACTTGGAGTGTTTCTGTGTGGAATTTGCATGTTCTCCCATGCTTGTGTAGGTTTCCTCCTGGTACTTCGGTTTCCTCCCACAGTCCAAAAACATGCACAGTAGGCTGATTGGCTGTTCCAAATTGCCACTAGGTGTGAGAATGAGTGTGAATGGTTGTATGTGTGTTGGCCCTGCAGTGGTCTGGTGAGCTGTTCACGGTGTTCCCCATCCTCGCCCAGAGTTGACTAAAATAGGCGCCAGCCTTCCTGTAACCCTAATTAGGATTAAGCATCTTAGAAAATGAATGAATAAATGTATCGGTTTGAATTTTTTTTTTTAAGGAGCAGGATATGAAATGATTCTGTGTATAGCTCCTGTTTGTTTGGTTTGTTCTGCATTTTCACACCATAAAGACCCAGGTGTTTATTCTCCATTAGGAATCGAGGCCATGTTTTAAGCAATTCTCTGGCAGCTAAATTTATTTGCTGGAAAATCTCTTAATTTCTCAGCTTCTATGTTTTATGGACCATTTCACTCAGGTTAATAAAGTTCTGGATTAAAAGCTTACTCTGAAACACAACCGGTTCGAGATCCATGTGCACATCCATTGTAAATTAGAATAACAGATGAGGAGTTTATGACCAAGTGATGAAATGGTCAGCATCTCCCATAATGACCACTGCCAACCAACGTGTTGCTAAAATTAAGTTGAAACCACCGCTGTAAAATCGGTACTGTTGAGTCGTGATATTTCCCATCTGGTACTGTTACAGTGCTGGAAAAGAAAAGTTCAGGATCCGTTTTATGAGCTTCCTAATGTGAAGTGAAATGGATTTTGCAGCACTGCTCTGTGGTCATTTTGTAGGATTGTACTGTATGATTAACTAAATGATTGGGAATGGTGTAAAGGCTGCACAACATAGACAAAATATCAAAGCCTATATAACGTTATGATGATTTTGCTGTACAATATGATTATGATATTCCTTATATATTTTAATGTAAATTGGTAATCTCATGATGTGTCAAGAATTAAGAATAGCATTTTATTCAACGCTAGTCTCATTTTTTTCCCCCATTCATTCATTTGTTAACTTATTTACATATACTGCGTTAGTGGCACTTAATTAGCCATGAAGATCTTACCTGAATCCCCGAGAGGTCAGACAATGGCCACAGTAAAATCGTGGTTTGGTAGAAGGATTTGGGAATATTGCAATTTCTCATATGGCAATAACACTTCACCAACAATATATTATTTGGCCTTATAGCATATCTTATAAACATTGTAATAGGGTGGCACGATGGCGTAGTGGTTAACACATCTGCATCACAGCAAGAAGGTCTTGGGTTTGAGGCTTGGCGAAGGCATTTCTGTGTGGAGTTTTCATGTTCTTCCCCATGGTTGCATGGGTTTCCACCTGGTGCTCTGGTTTCCTCCTACCATCCCAAGACATGTCGATTAGGCTAATTGGCTGTTCTAAATTGCCCTTAAGTGTGAGTGTAAATCGTTGTGTGTGTTGACTCTGTGACAGACTGGTGAACTGTTCAGGGTGTACCCTGCCTTGGCTCAGAGTTGGCTGAGGCAGCTTACGACCCTAGTAAGAATAAGCAGTTTGGCAAAGTAATGAATAAATGAAATAAATAACAAGCAAATAAAATGAACATATACAATACGATACAAATAAACATTTAATAGGTGTGCTTATGGTTGTGTGTCTGATTTGAACGTGCAGTGTCGATTTGTTTAGCGTGTACCCCACCTTCTCCCGGAGTCAGCTAGGATTGGTTCCAGCCTTCCTTGTAATTTTTTGTTGGTGCTAATGAAAGCAAAAACATCAGCAAGCTGGTACAGTTTGCTTTTCTATCAACCAGCCCACAATTGAAGGGATTTTTCCTTAAACGTGGTGGCCGTCAAATTTTTTTAACCAGCTATCCCCAAAATTAGTCACGTGCATTAAAAAGTGCAGGTCCCAGTTGAGTCGTATTTTTTCAACATGCCCTTTGTTAAAGAAAGAATCAATTTGACATTGACAAACTGGGATCACAAAAATCGTAGACAAGGGCATTATATTGGTGCTCAGTATCACCTACATGTGTGCAGAACCCAAGCTCTGATATCATTTTATAAAGATAATTGAAATTTACGGTCACTCTTGAATCGAGTTCTAGATTTTCAGTGAGAGGAAATTGTATTATAGATGACCGTGCATTGCTTCCATTAGAAGCAAGCCATTAGTTCTCATCCAAAAAGGTAATTGAAGTGACCAATATGATGATTTTTTTTTTCATGGCTATCACTGCCCCATTAATCAACGTGGAAGCATATCATTTGTGTCAAATTGGCTCCAAAAAGCTTTAAATTGGATTGATCTGGTCCAGATAATGCTGAAATCAATGAATAGTGGCTATAAGACAAGTTTGAAAAGTTAAATGCCACTATTAATCTCAGGATCCGAATCCAGAGTGTTCCCTGCTGTAATAATAATGGCTCCTTGTCTCATTTCATGTTGTGGTGATTAAACGGTGCAAGCCGAAAAAAGAGCATCAAAGCAACATAAGAATAAAGAGCAGTAACTCCCAGATGCTGTCGTATTTAACACACTCTAAAGCTGTTGGCTGAAACGTGTTCACTCGCATCGCTATTATTATGTGCTCATTTAGTTGCTAAAAAGAGAGTAGAACAGAGTACGCTGACATGCATTCACACAAACACTTGCAGCTTGGTCTTTGTCTCTCTTATTGGCCAGGCGATGCTGTGAGGGCTCCCGAGTGCCAGGGCTTTAGCAGATTGTTCCAGCTGTGGCCTGTGAATCCATCTGTGCTGAAGCTGGCTGCCGGGCATGGCAGCGTGTGGCCTTGTTCGTGTCTGTGGTTGCTGCCACAGCACTAAGAATTGTGGCGTTTACACGCATGCTATAATTCGGTTCTGGCTGAGCTTTTAGTTTAAGTGTAGAAAGCTGAATATATTGAGTTCAGCATGAAATCAAGGCTGCTGTATCCTTGCCATTTTTTTTTCTTTAGAAAAGGACTGGATGTCACGCCAAACCACAATAGACTGTTCAAGAAATACAACAAAAGTCTAAGAGGTACCATCAGTGTCTCCGGCTGTAGGGTGACCCAAGGTCTGCCGTTCACTGGTGTGTTATTGTGTGACGGCCAACACATAGCAAACCGGAACATTACTCACCCACATCTCACAATGATGTGGACAAGTGGGTCAAACAGATCTATTTTGGGCAGAAACAAAATGTGCTGGTTGTGTCTCATCACAGCTCCACTCATAGCTCCTTTTCGGCTGGTTTGCACATTGAAGAAATTTCTGGTTTTCCATCACAGAGCTATAAAGCAGAGTATGTTCAAGCGCCTTTTTTCATTTAGTCTTTTTCGATTTCATATTTGACATTTTGCGGCTGCTTTGTGATGCACTAATATGTGCGTATTTTTGAAGCATTCCAGCGTTACAGCCGCACTGTTTCATCTACTCATTACATCTGCACAGTGTGTGCTGGGAAAGTCTTTTAAGAGGATTTGTCTCCTTTTACTCCACAATTTGGTCACATGCAAATGTCCACCCATCAGCATGCTCTCCTCTTATATACTACAGTTTGCAAATTGTAACATGCAACAAACCGGACTGAATAGTGACAAGATACCTTTTAATGGCTTGCCATTAATGATGGTTAAAGGGGTTTTGTTTTGCTCTGACACTACACACACATCATGAACTCTGAACAGATGAGAATACATGCAAACTTGTCTGTCTAGTCTATTTTCATTGACCATTTTTTAGTGGAGCACCATAGTCATGGAATATGGCTTGGAATGTTGTCCGGGGTCTGTCTGTCTGTTGTCTGTATGTGCCCACCACATGAAACTTGTAGCAAAGCATTTAGGCCGCATGAATCTCAAAATTCTTTGTTGCAAATTAGTGTACATTGTGTTTTTGTAATATAGCTGTTTTGTTTGCTCTTTATCCAGTTCTTCAACCTTAAACTTCAGTGAAATCCAATTAGGCTGCTGCATCACTGCGTTGATGTTAATTGGCTGTTATATATCGCTGACTTGCATGGGGATGGGCAACATTAAAAAAAAAAAAAAAAAAGATTTATTATTTATTATGAAAGTGAAACCCTGAAAATAGAGACTCATTTACCCCCACTGTAAATGTTTGTGAAGCAAATGTCAAAATCAGAAGCTTGACAGAACATGAACTTGTTAAATGGATAATTAAACTAAGAAGACAGGTGATATGAAACTGAATGCAAACGGAAATTGGCTATTGAAAAACGCTTAAAAGCACACCCAGGCTCGAACACCTATCGATATTCAATATCAATCTAATGGGACCTCTGCTTTTAGGCAGTGCCTAAATCCCATTGGCGCATACTGCTTTCTTAAACTGGTGATTGGCTGACTGCAGAAAACCTCACCATAGGATCTGCTACAGAAGCCGCAGTATTTCATGATTTGAAAACTAAAGGTTTGACTGAGTGATGACCATTGGTTCGTACACTGGTTATTTTTTTTCTGCTGTATGTTTTTACATTTACATTTTTACATTTACAGCATTTGGCGGACGCTCTTATCCAGAGCGACTTACAATTATTATTAGTTTTTTATACAACTGAGCAATTGAGGGTTAAGGGCCTTGCTCAAGGGCCCAACAGGGGTGATAGTGGGTATTGAACTTTGGAATCAGTAACCCATCGCCTTAACCACTAAGCCACCACTGCCCTGTCTTTCAGGTATTTGCCTCACTTAACTGAAGTACTTGGCTGTATCTGCCAGTTGATGACCCCTGCTTCAGGGCTAGGCCATTTTCATTATATTTCAACCTTTAGACTGACTTCTTAATAGTATTTTTGCTCTCCTGAAGGGACTGAGACACCACACATGCTTTTGACATGTAATTACCAAATCGTATGTCTGGGTCGAATCTTATCTATGATTCATAATCAAATCAGATTTAACAAGAAGGCAGACATGCAGTTCAATTAAGTGACAGACATATCAAAATTATTAGTGGTTGCTTTCTGAGCCTATTTTTTTTGTCAGTGAGTCACTAGTTATTGATTCTCTTTATTTACAGAGACAATCAGATCAGTCATGTCGCATCCTCATTTCGTCGTTTTACATTCCATCATGACCTTTTCTCACTGCGGGTGTGTTGTAAGGCTGAGAGGATTTATACATGGTAGAATCATCATTACAAGGAGAAACTTTTGCTTTCTCAGAAACATCACCGACCTGATGGCTTGACACAGCAGACCAAGCAGTAAACTTTTAATGAGGATTAATGTCAGAGGTTCTTTCTGCCAGCAGCCACTTTTCCTTCCCCCATACTTGTGCTGATGTGTTACTTGACAAAGCTTTTAATGTCAGTTTTTGGGAAGGAAATAACTGCAACACTCTTGGGAAGAATACGGATACAATTAAATCGAGAAACTGGTTCTCTATGGGATTGTTTAGCTTTCAATGTGTTTCAGATGCGTTACAATGAAGACTAATGTATCTGTGATTTGCGATTTGTTTATAATTACTGCCATGTGTGTACGTTTCTTACAGGACCAGCCCTCCATACTGCTGTGTGGACCTCTATTCTCTACGGACTGGAGAGATGGTCAAGTCAATTCAGTTTAAAACACCCATTTATGATCTACACTGTAACAAAAGGTATCCTGTTAGTACCGTTCATGCCTTGAAATTTCTCAATTACAGAATGAGTTGCAAGATACAGACTCAGATCTCTTCCATTTATCTATATGTGCTGTTAATCCCCTCACCCAATGTCTTTAATAACAGGATTCTTGTTGTCAGTCTTCAAGAAAAGATTGCCGCCTTTGACAGCTGCACTTTTACGAAAAAATTCTTTGTTACAAGTAAGTAAGTATGTTGTTGTTGTGGTTTTTTTTTTTATGTAATTTTGTTTGCTCTTTGTCCATGTTCCTCAACCTTAAACTCCAGTTTTGATTAATCCCTCACATGCAGTGACATCATTAAAAATCACTCACCTTGACTACTGCTGGGCAAGCCTGCGTCATCTCGTCTCCATACATGGAATCAAAGCACTGGAGACATTTTACCATGTCACTCTACACAGCTACATGATATCAAAGACCCGTCCCGTCCCAGGCTCTGCACTTTGACAGGCCGGTACTCACTCCCCATGGCCATTACATGAAAAAACACTTGTGCACTTTCTTAAGTCTGTCCTTTCCCAGCACCTAACATTCTTTGGCTTCTACAGTAAGGGCCATTGTGTCCTCTGAAGTCCATATCACAATCCGAAACCAGGCCTTCTATCCCCACTTAAGCAATCGTCTGTTGTAAATTGCCATTAGCGTAGTTTTAATGGCTCTCATTGTCTGTCTGCTTTCCCAGTCCACGTCTGTGCCACAGGAAATGACCGCGGTCAATAACCCCTTACATCGTTAATCTCTCTTCTAAAGCTTCTTCATCATAAAAAAAAAAAAATCAAGACTAGACATGTTTGTTTTTGAAAGTGAGTATGAGTAGTCATAAACCAGAACCAGGATATTCTCCATCACACTGTCAGCTCTTTCTCCATTTCAAACAGAAGACCAGCTCTGTAGTATAGGAGCAGTTGGTTCAGTACGCCTCCATGCCTTGCTAGAGATAGATGTGAGGTTTGAGAACAATAGTGAAAATAGTTTGGTTCCTGCACACATGGTATGTTAAACACATGTTATCTTGTAACATTGGCTTCCTCTGTCTTGGAGAAGTTTTGCATCACTTTCAGTTTGTGGTTTACCTCAAGTTCTCTTCATCACAGCTTTGGATCCAGGCTCCAGGCATCAACCTATTGTCTGCATTTTAAAAAAATTTCCATGCTCTCTTGAGAACTAAATTAGTGTTACTGCACTTCTTGCTTCTCAGAGAGATATATGTTTAAAAATGAACCTATTCTCTTGTCTGCTTTTTCCTTTGTAGTATTTACAAAAAACATTGTGTCACATTAAGCTCATCTAATATGTGACATATTAGGGAGTGGATATGTGTGCATGTTGTACCATGCAGGCACTTTTGGCCTGGCTGCATGGTGCCAGTGTTTCCTTTATGGCTCTCAAGGGTCAAACTGTCTGCTGGTTAATAAGCTTATGAGCCATCTTGCAGTTGCTAAATTCCAAAGCCTGCAATTTTACTTTTCACAAATTGGACCCTGTATCCTCAAGTATGAGGATGATATCTAATA
Organism: Tandanus tandanus; assembly: GCA_039654325.1. NCBI lineage: Eukaryota > Metazoa > Chordata > Actinopteri > Siluriformes > Plotosidae > Tandanus > Tandanus tandanus. The sequence goes on from JBCNYH010000013.1 coordinate 16,288,126, forward strand.
AGTAAATGCATTCCAGTCTATTACCTATATGTAAGGAGCTGTTTGTATACATTAGTGTACTAGAAAGCTATAGGGAAATATAGCATACAAATTCTATTCCATCTCAGGTGTTCATGTTCTGTGTTGCAGGCTGCTATCCTTGTCCTGGACCCAACCTCAACCCCATTGCATTAGGAAGCCGGTGGCTGGCCTATGCTGAGAACAAGGTACAGATCATAAACACTTTTTTCTCCCTTTTTTTCTCACTCAAAATTTTCATTGTGTTGTGCAGAAGATCTTAAAAGCCTTACGAGAAGAACCAAAAGGCCAAAGCATCTCATTCAGTTTAAAATGGACTAAATTTTATTGTTGCATAGTTTTTTCTTTTAGGTTTTTGATTTGCTGCAAGTTCATTTAATGGAGTGTTATTTGCTGCTATTGTATGATTGAGGTCAGACATTTCTCAGTAATGAACAAATGGATCAGTGCGCCTGGTGTAGCATAATGACTTTTTTTGTCAAGAGTGGGTGAGTTTTCTTGTTCTAAATGTTGAATGGGACAGAACGTCTGGAGGAGGTAAGATGTAGAAAGGGTTAGGGGTTCATGGATGTCCTAATGGCTCTCTCCACCCTTTCTGTATGAAGACGCCAGGCAGGCCTCTCTAGACTAATGATTATTGTGTGTGTGTGTGTGTGTGTGTGTGTGTGTGTGTGTGTGTGTGTGTGTGTGTGAATGCGCACACGCGCACACAGCTGATCCGGTGTCATCAGTCCCGTGGTGGGGCATGTGGAGATAACTCCCAGTCCTACACTGCCACCGTCATCAGTGCTGCAAAAGTGAGTATATGAATTGAGCTCATCTATTTCAGTACAACACACTATGCAGTATACACACATTGTGAATGTGATAAATTTAAATGAATCAGACACAAATCAGAAATTGAACTTAGATAGAAGCATCTGATTCTAAAATGAAAAATAAATACCCTAACCTTGACTTGAAATCTAACTCAAAGATGAACTGTAACACAGTCTGTTACTGTTAAGGATTATTGCTAGTATGCTAGTAATAGTGATGATATAGTATTTTATTGCTCTTGTGTAAATGTTGTATATTAATATCACTGGTTGTCACAGTCACTGATAGATTTCACTTCCAGAAGGGTGTCTTGGCGTGGCCGATACTTCCTTTCATTCTTTTTCCTTTGAGTTATAACAGTACTCCTGTTTCGATGTCTATTGTGAATAGGCATGCCCATTCTTATAAAAATCTATTCTTTATTTTATTTGGATACTATATTTGGTTTAGTGTTGAAAAGTGACTTCATAGTGATGGCTTTTTGGGTTTTTTATTTTTTTTGGTTTGTTATCTGAGTCATTATTTTCAATAACAATTTTTTGTTTGGAATTTTTAATCTGTTAATATTGTTTTCCTATAAACACTTAAAGCTACAGGAGTGGAGTGATTATATATTTTGTAAAAATGCAGCATTTAGCCATTTGTCTCTGTAAATATTTAGGGTTTTATAATGCTTTTTTGTTCAGGCTTTAAAGTGAAATGAAAGGCAAGCCCTCCAATCTCTCCTGTTACACATGAACATATGTATATTTTCATTATCTGGTGGTCCTTACTTGCATTCTCAAAGTGGCATTCTGATAAAATTGTTGGATAGGTTACAGTGGGCAGTTTGAAAAGACTGCTGTTTCTACTGATTTCAATCCATTAGTTTTTATAAGGCTCGTTAATAATTACAGTATACAATAATAAGAGTATACAGATATTAAACTAACAAATCAGATATAAACTAGGGAACTTCTGATTAAAATAAAAGAAGGCACATCTACAAATCATACACACCTCCGTTTACATACACTAAACAAGAGTCTGATTGTAAATATGAAAGTAAAGAATACTGTGCCATGTATTCCTATGCAAAGTAGTTCCCTATTGCTGACGTAAACACGGAGTGATCACGTGACCTTTCACTACTTTTCGCATTACGATGTGTGCAATTATTACTCCTTTTTTTTCCTACACATGAAACAGAGTGTGTTTCCATAGAAACAGACATAAACTATGCATGCAAGCTTTTAAGTTTGGGTTTATTTATTTATTTTTTAATAAAAAGCCTGACTTTCATCACACCTAATATAAACCCGTTTTCACTCATTTTGTTTATCATTATTCTAGCATCATCTTCATGAAACCATCCCATAAAGGGATTCATACAATATTTCTCGAAGGTACAAGGCAGTACAGTCAGTTTACCATAGGCCTTACACTAATTCCGATATAATCCTCCTCTGACACACTCCCCAGTGCATCTGGTTTTAAGCTCCTCTCCCCAGCAGGTTAATTGATTTATTAAGCCCGCATCTGTATTCCCAAGTTGGCCCCCTCCCCTCCATAACGAGCTCTAACGGCTTACGTGAGAGAAGCACCATTAGCCCTAATGGTGGCATACATCAAAAGGAGCACCCTAAAGGTTAGCAGGGAGGAAAACATGGTTAAAAAAGGCCTGATGCGTAGACGGAGCCGTCTGCAGATGGAGCCTTGATTTATAACCACCTTCTCGGCTCTGACACGCCGTCCCTGTGCTGAGTGGCTTTGAGTGCGGCTGTCGAGGGGCCAGGGGGCTATCTCCCATCAGTCCTGTAACTCAATCACAATGCCAGGAGGGGGTATGTGCCACGATTTGGAGGGGGGGGACATTGGGAAAATTGAATTCTGACAGTGCACAGACTGTGTAAATGAGCGGGATGGGACTCTGAGAGCGATGCTGTCGCGCCAGCCACAGGACAGTGTTTGAGGTGATTCTGGTGGTGGCTCCAATGTTTGGTGTCTGTGTAAAGCTGAGCAATCGTGTACTTGCTGTAAATGGATAGCACTGCTTAAGTGGGGTCTCTTGCTAGTTTCTCACTTGATGTAGTACTGAGCTGCTTGCTGTGTGTGTGTGTGTATTTGTGTGCTGTCTAGGCCGCTGAAGAGCTTAATCAAGCATTCAGGCCGAGCGGCAACGTCAATACCTAGTGGCGCCTGTGTTTGTTGGGCCCTCTGGATAGTGCTCTGACAAGCCCACTAACAGACTGTGTGTAAATTGCCTTGGCCCATCAATTATTAAGAGAAGCGTTTGCCGCCTAATTGATCAACGCTAATGTGTTTTCTAATCACTGCAGTTGGAGTTTTTAGTGCTAATCCAAACAGTCAGCATTGATCAAGGCGCTGCTCAGCGGGGTAGCTGGTGGCAGATCCTATTCCTGTCTCCTGCTGTCCCAGCATTTTCTTATCTCTCTGTTACTCAGACCGCTAAGCTAACACACTCGAACAGTGCATTCGCACGCCATGTGTCTTGATGATACCTAATGAATAACATGTTTATCTTACTGGAATTTGCACAACCACAAATATCCGGAAATATTATCAGCTGACTGAAGAGTTTGTGAGGGGGATAATGCAGAGTTGTAATCAGTAATTTGATGAATTATCTGCTGAGGGATGGGTGTAGGACATTTTAAATTGCACTTTGTGATATCAAATAGACTGGGGTCTTTTGTATTATAATCTAAAATCTGTAAATATTGCTGAAAACTAGCTGTTGAATGATATGGGATTTTAATGGCCGATGTTGATGCTGATATCACAGAGCAGGGCGGCTGATGTCTAATACATAAAATTTATTTATACAGGGAAATTTATTTGCTGTTTTCAAGATTACAATAAGATGTACAGTCATTAAAGCTGTTTCATGTTTTATCATTTTTAAGCTTTACAGTTTCTTATAACATTAGTTCTCTGGCAATTGAACAAGAAAATGTAAAACTTGTCTAGGAATAGCCTTAATCACTTAATATTTTTGTTTATTTTAATCTTTGTTTTTCTGCGGTGAAATACTTTGAACAGAACCTGTGTGAAAACTGCACTGATGAACCACATCATCTCAAAATGCTTGCGTGAGAGTGAGTGAGGAAATTATACGACCGAGTGCATTCTGCTCATAACCGACGGCGTTCTTCCCTCTTGTCTAGGCGTGGCTGCATCAAGTTCCAGCTCTATATTTGCTGCTAGCTTGTCTGTTAGAAAGCAAATGCAAGTATACAGTTCACTGAATGTGCACGCTGTTTCATTCCTGCATTTCTTATAAACACAGAAGAGCATGGTTGATTGGAATATTCAACACGTGGTCACGTTTTCCTCCAGTTTATGGTTTGTGGTTTCTGACTTGCGTACTGTACAGACAGACTATTAAAACATTGGGTGGTTCTACTAACTCAATGCATCACTAATGGTTCCACATATCCAATACTTTCTGGTTAGGACTCCGGGTCAGACTGCAGAAGAGTGGAGATTATTTTGTTGTTGCTATGTTGGATACATTAATAGGCCTGACTAATCAGCCACCACTACTGAAAACTGGAGGTAGTTAAACAGGACACTGCCTCATACCTTTAAATGAATTATGTTACATTACATTACATTGCAACAAAAACAAACAAAAAAGTCTGTATAGCTGTATAAATAGTATAGTACAGTCTACGGGCATGCAAAAGTTGTTTGTGACCATTACAGCATTAGGTTTAGATGATACACTTGCTCTTCAATAGGTATAATCATTAACAATTTAAATATATATTTCATTAGAGATGACTTCATTGGACAGTTCTCCATTTCAGGAATTCAGATATGTTTAAATAAAGGATATATGAGCACTCATTCCAAAGATATTTCAGTTTCTGTATTCATATTCATATTGGTGTTGATGCTGTTAATGATCAATAATTAATTCCAGTACGTGATTGGGAAGGCCAGCAATTTGCATAAGATTTATGGAGGGCCAAATATAAGACATTATTACATTTCCGACCAGCAGTTCTTTGGTCCAAATCCCACAGCGCCCCCAGTGGCACCTGATACCCTGATTTCCTCCACATCATTGTTAAAGTAAATTATTATTGTAACTACTGAAATTAGTAAGAAACGTGGAAAGATGGAAAGATTCCACTCAAATTTTTGTTGCTTAAATATTTAGTATCTAAAATAAATAGGTGACTATGTTAATGAACACATAACCACAGGCAGAACAAACAACAACAGTTTTGCTTAGACACTATAAATTATACCAGTTTGTATAGAAATGTTTACTTTTCTAAGGCAATTTTTGTGAGTAAAAAAATTTGTCATATTTTCCCAGACTGGGTTATTATTGCTGAAGACTTCATGCATATGTATATGTTTGTATATGACACACATGCCTTTGTCTTATCAAGCTAAAAGATTAATTTAGTTTAAGTGCTGGATTTATTAAGCAGGATAAATTAACATGAAGCCACAGTTTCAAAAGTTGGGTTGTTCTAGTTTGACAGGTGATCTATGAACAGTGTGGAAATTAATGCACACAGAGACAGTCAGTTTATTTTAATAATGACCAATGGAAATTACTGTAGATTTGCAGACAGCTGCATAATAATGTGCTTCGGCAGTCAATATGTTCTTATAACATCTTCCTCTGGCACTCCAAATAAATTAATGTGAGCGGACAGTAGAGCACAGTATTAACAGTGGAACACCGTATTAACAGTGGAACACCGTATTAACAGTGGAACACCGTATTAACAGTGGAACACCGTTTTAACAGTAGAACACCGTTTTAACAGTAGAACACCGTTTTAACAGTAGAACACCGTTTTAACAGTGGAACACAGTATCAACAGTCACAGAAAATGTGCATTTTAGAAATGTATTGAATTTGCAGTTTATGGGGTGCAGGGGTAGTGGAGCTGATTCCACTGGGGTAGAAAGTGGTTTTAAATCTTTTGGTTTTAGTTTCAGTGGACCCGAATCAGAGGGCATAGGGAGAACAGGTGATATCCCAGGTGGATGTGGTTCTTGATAATTTTGTTGGCTCTCTTTTGGATTTAGCTAGTGTAGATGTCTTTGAGGAGGTGGTAGTGTAGTGCTGATAACACGCTCTCCTCATTGACATTATAGTAGGTCTTAGAATTCTATACTTTCAGAAATTTCAGCCTAGTTTGTAAACTTGTCGTAGAAACATCACAGTTATTCTATTGCCTCACCTTTTCTGCAATGTTCCATGATTTCCAGAGGGACCCAGTTGTGAAAATGGTATTTTATCAGTAGAACGTCTCCAGATACGATTTTGGGTACAGACGAATACATAAATATTTACCGCATTCAATTGTTGCGCTGTGTAATCCGAGTACTCATGCTTGAACCAAATTTATTGCTTTTACATAGCTCTCTTCAACACACCTCTATTCACTCACACACATTTCTCTCTTGCTCTCTAAGCAGCTTTGAACAAAAGGACATTCTTCTTTTTGGCCATTAAATAATGGTGCAGTTAACAGTCATTTTGTGCAAACTTGAATAAATCACATTACATGATTCATTTAAATACCATTCTCCTTCAAATGTTCTGATTGGGGACCTCCTGCAAATGCATAAGTATTGAGGTCAGCTGTGAAAATAACTTTTACACCTTTCCATCACTGTGTTTGCTGAGAATATTAAATAAATCCGAAGTGCATGGTTATGTAACACTGTATGAGGGTTTGCACAAAATGCAGCCTAAAAATGATGTTACTCTATGATGAATAAAAGTAGGATATGAGATCTTAAAGATATGTTGTACATACAATGTTTATTTGTCCTGGTACTAGTAAAGGATGTTGAAAAAGATGATAAGAGAGTAAACCATTTATATATGACTTATGAGCAGGAGATGAATTATTGTTTGAAATTTGATGATCGTGTCTTCAGCGTGAGAAAACATTTGAGTGTTTTTCTTTTCTTTCCATAGACACTAAAGACAGGGCTGACTATGGTGGGTAAAGTAGTCACCCAGCTTACAGGCACACTGCCGTCTGGAGCACCTGATGAAGAGGGTGCGGCCCACAGCAGCACTCGCCGCAGCCCTCACCAACCCGGCGTAGTTACTGTCATAGACACACATGCTGTGGGAGAGGGACAGGTATACACACACACACACACACACACATCGTACATCATACATTCATTCATTTTCTAAACCGCTTAATCCTAATTAGGGTCACGGGGAGGCTGGCGCCCATCTCAGCCGACCCTGGGCGAGGGCAGAGTACACCCTGGACAGCATTTTAACTGTATTTTAACTACCAGTATTTCTGTTTAATCTGAATCTTTTGAAGAAAATGCAGTGGTTAATAATAGTTGCAGACAGTTTTAGCTGTAATCTGTATCTGCACAAGTAAAACATAACCTTTTAATGGCTTTAAACCAAATCTGCTTCTTTTTCTTTCTACTTTTTGTAAGTTTCAAGGAGTAACAATGCAGTTTCATTGTAATTCTTTCAGACAGTAGTGTGGCATATTTTCTAACATGTGAAAGCAATAATTTCCTAAACTCTGAATCGCTCAGAATTGGAACATTTGATTGTTTTCCACCTCTATTGCAGGATTACCAACTTCCGTCTCCTTTTTTTTCTTTGATGCGTATTGAAATGATTACCCAGCTAACACTTTACAGTTAGCATCCAGACCTGGATCAGAGGAGACTGGGGTCTAGTGATGTGCAAAACCCCAGTGGTGTTCTCTCACCTCACGAATTGCATGCTGCAGACAATCAAATAGCACAGAGTGTGTCCTAATTACTTGCCTTCTATGTTCACCACAGTATGGAATATTATTTAATGTTTATGAGAATATGATTTAATGGAAAAAAGGTTGATGAGCATTTTTTTTGAGTGTTTAAGAACAAAAGCAGGACTATTCACTTGTATTATTTTTGTGTGTAAAATATATATATATTTTTTTACATTAGTTTGACCTTCAGGAAATGCAACCTGAATCACTCTGCGTTGTCCATTAATCCTATTCAGCATTCTTTAACAGGAAAGATTTTGACCTGCACTGATTTGTCATCACTATGTTATAAGGAAAAGGACTGTGTACATTCAGAGTTCATGGCAGGATGACGGCTGCCAGGCTTATGACACAATACCACTTCCTGTACCTCAGCTGTCCTGGCATGAGGGCTGTTGTAGTGAGAGATGAGAGCCAGGTGAGCAGAGGTGAAGGAAAACCGGCCCTACTCTGTCTCTTCTTGTTCTGAAACCTGAGCATGTCTGAAAATGAACAGCATTCCACCCGAGAAGAACATCATCCTTTCTGTTTTAGACCTCGTATTGTGGACAAGCAGGAACTGCTCACAGGTGGTGATCCATCACGCAGAATCTCTTTAATGGAGTGTCAGCTTAACAGGCCAGTTTAAATGTTTGCAGTTCTCTCGTTCAAGGATTTTTACTCAGACAGCGGTTAAGTTGGAACAGATTTCTCCCACCCCCCACCCCCCATGTTGATTTTGACCCGTGTAAACAGCTCGTCTGGTTTCCTGAGCTGTTAAAAATCTGAAGGTTAAACCAGAGTGTCCACAGAGGCTCGACCTCACACGCTTACACCCATTCAGAGGTGTGATTTATTCTGCTTACGCACACTTTCCTTTTCAAAAGAGTCAACACTTTTTACGTCTTCATCTGAAAGCTGTGGAAAAACTGATGCTTTAAATAATTGCCTGTATGACTTGATGGAGATGAGATCCAACCTCACACGAAGCCGACAGTTTGGCACACTTGTTTTCATAATGACATATTTAATATTCCTGTGGCTGGCACACTTGTAACTACACACATATACTGTGTTTTTCTGAAGCCTTCATGACATGCCTGCGGCACCGATGGGACGTAGAAGGACTGGAACACAACGCAGCATGCTGTCATAATCAGAAAGTAATCAACAATGGCGTGATGTGACGCCAAATCAAATTTGACCATTTTCTAATAACAGCATGTCCCAACTTTTTTTAATTTCTCTTATATCACATAATTTGTCAGCAAATACAGTTTTTAATAGAGTAAATTATAAATAAAAGTAATTTTAGTAAATGTTGGGGAACATCAGTTTCTTATATGACTCACAGCACACTCTTTATCATCTCACATCCTTTCCTCAACAGACTTCCCCTCTCTTTTTAAAAACAAAAAAACTTTGTTTATATTAGAAAGATAAAATAGCAACTTGTCATATTACAGGAAAAAAACCTGGAAGTCCTCAGTCTTAAAGACTGTACATTGATGGTAAATCAACAACTAGCAACAAGGTGCTGACGCCACAGACTCTTTCCGTAAATGTTAAACAATAATATTAATATTTAGGTACTGCTTATAAGCTGAGCTCTGAAAATGTTTGCATGTATGAATTTACAGAAACATGTATTTGTAAAGTAAGAGAATAAGCTACGAAGTGCAAGCACACTCAGTGCCAACGGAGGTGGTTCGCACGCAATATATAAATTTCCCGTCATTTTCTTAATTTACTGGGTTGCCTGTGTGGGCAGGTGAACACGGGCACAACAAGAAATTCGAGTTCATGGCTTTATGACTCAGGAGCTTCGTTAATATCCCCTTACAAAAAGCTTCACCCTACCAATGATTTTACATCTTTTTCTTTTTCTTTCCCTTTTCTCTGAATATTTTCTCTTTTCTGAATATTTTATTAAATCATGCACAGTGTCTGTCATGCTAGTCTCTGTATACATTGTTAGTATACAAATGACAACAGATTAATGGCAGCACATTCATTTAGAATAAATATAAAAGCGTGATTTGAATCGCACTACGTATCCAGTCCGAGTCCCCGCTATAGAAAATGAATCAACACTGTCCAACCAATCAGCTTTGAGAATTCAGCAGCTCTTTGATATAACTGTGCAGTAATTTCCTGGCTAGATACTGCGTTTATAACATCCTCCAGGGTTTTCTCTTTCTGCTCTTTTTCATCTCAGTGCCTACAAAGTGCTTTTTTTTTGCACATAAATTTTCAGTCATACCTGAATCCCTGTAAAACATTATCTGTTCTCTGGTATGAGACCTGTTTTTTGTCACTGGCATTTTTTGTAGGTCTGAACTAAAATGTCTTGGTTTGAAAGCAAGGCTGTTTTGTGTTTGGACTGGGTTCTATTAAAATGAGCGGCATGCTCTTTAATGCAACACCCCGCTAGATTTATCACTCTTCTCTTTGGCCTCCTCGTGTCTGGCCTTAGTTATAATCTCTTTCATGAGGCTACTTTCACAGAGGGCCACGGACTAGAGAATGGCCTCTTGTGGAGCACCACCACCTCTCTTCCTCTCTCACTCTCTCTTTCTCTTGCTCTCACTTTAGCTTTCTTGCTCTTCTTTATCTCCTTTTTTTGTCTGCTTTTGCTTTCTGTACATAACCCCCCCTTTCAATCTCTGAGGTCGTTTTTTTCTTCCTGTAGGAACACATAAAGGATGAGTTACAGATCCATAGTGCTGCTCTTTTAACTGAGAGCTATTAATCTCTTTTGGATATCTATTAGCAGAGAGACAGTCTAGAGTTTCCTTCTGCTGTGTGTGTGTGTGTGTGTGTGTGTGTGTGTGTGTGTGTTTTAACTCTTTCAACACTTCATTTATTCTTTCAGTTTTCAGCCTCTGGTCCTAGATATCGTGGCTATGCATATGATGTGTACAAGTGTGTTTTTGTTTGTGTAAGACTTTATGTACGGATGCTTTGTGCTTTCATACCAAAGCACTGCTTAATACTAAATTCTGATTGGACAGACAATGTTTATTTCATTTAATATTATAGTACCTTGGATAGACTTATTTTTAAGTGTTTATTACCTCTGCCAAGAAGGTTATGTTTGTTTGTTTTTCTGTTTGTTTGTTAGCATCTGTTTGTTTTTCTGTTAGTTAGCATAAACATATTTTTATAAATGATTTTAAAGATTTTGGTGGTGATCATGATTTGGATCTGGGTATGGGGCAATTTTCGCAATTCAGTATTTGACTTTGTGTATTTGACAGTACTTCAACAAAAAATTATAGCGGAGCTCTGTGGGCACCATACTTAAGAGAAATTGGTATAACATTGATCAGATCCTTTTGTGTCGCGAACATTTTGTCCATTCGTCCGTACGTCTGTCCTTACGTGTACATACGGAAACCCTGAGGTAATATTTTGCATGCTGGTGTATAACTGTCATAATGGGAATGAATGTCTGAGTGATAACGTATAACGTGCTTACGGAAGTAAACCTATCCAGCGGAATGGCATCTCGCTACCCTGTGGCGATATTGGGTTAAAGAAATCTTATCTGAATATCATAACACTTTCAAACAATATCATGAGATTATACCATCGATGGTGTCATCAAAATGAATTCACACTGAAACCTTGTATCAGAAGTGAATTTTTTTTGGCGCTCCACTTTTAGGCAGTGCCTAAATCTTTATATTAGTACAATATCTACATAAGGTCTGTCACAAACCAAAAGTTTGGTCAGGATCCAAGTATATGTTGAAATATTTAGGGCTTGACGAAAAAAGAATTGTGGAAATAATATTTAGCGGAGATGAAAATAAAGAGGAAAGTAAGTTGTCTTGGCGGAGGTTTGCACTCCGAGTGCTTCTAGATCTAAAGTTATAATTTCTGTAGTTATATCTTGCACAGAAGCTTGTATGGCAAGCAGTCCATATATAATTAAATGAAAACACAAGTTTATAGAATGTGTCTCCAGTGTCAACACTTTAATGGAGGTAAATCTGTAAAGGCTTTTGAATTTTTTTTACTTTAAAAGTAAGAAAAAGAGCAAAAAGAGAGTCAAAAGAAATTACGGTTTATTTATTTTAAGTGATAATTTATCTCATGGATGTTCCACAACATTAAAGAAAACTTTAAAAGAATCCGAATTGTGACGTGTCATGCTGTAATTAATATAATTATAATCAAATTTGTTAACCTGACTGAAGTAAAACACTTCAGGATGTTCTGTTATTCGGGGTATCAGCTATGGTGTGGTAACAGTACCTCCTCTTCACTTTGTTCTTCATCAGACCAACCTGCCATTGATTATTTTCCTGCTGTAGTTTGGATGCATCTTGGTATTCAGGCAACGAGGTAGGGTGCATTGCAGCGTGCTCTTCCTTGGCGGTCGAGTGAATACAGTCAGATTATATTTGGTTATGTTTGTTGGGCTGAATGCAGTCTGTCTAAAAGCATACGTTTTCACATCTTTCTTTCATACCATCTGATGTAACTAAACAGATTATCGCACATCGCTGAATGAAGGTTGAAAGCCAGTCATTTTCTTGGTAAAAGAAGTCATTTTTTAAATTTGACATATTTAATGTTGGAATGCTTTTTTCTAGGTACTTGTGAGTGAAGACTCTGATGGAGAGGGAGTGGTCGCTCATTTTCCAGCTCATGATAAACCCATATCCTGTATGGCATTCAACCCGAGTGGTAAGTGTACACACTTATAGTGCCTTACTGAACCTCAGCAAAGCACTGAAACCCCACATCTATTAAAGTTAACAATCCTGTATTTACTCTTGATCCCCAGTGTTTATGTGCATATGGTGGAATTTGGAAATGAAATGTAAATGGCAAAAAGCAGCAAGTAGCACTGCCAATCCCCGTGAAACGCTTCACTTTCTGAATGGCATAATATGTGCAGTGGTTTATGTGGGATGGTGTTTTTTTTTTTTTTCTAAATGATGTGATCTGATCATCTACTTTAGAAAAGCGTCTGGCACCAGGCATTGATTCGAAATGAGTGATTGCATCCCCTGTGGCATAAAATCTACATCCAGGCCTTTTAACACACTAGCACCCTGACTGATCAGTTCATGTGTGTCCATTTGAAAGTGTTAACCAAACCGCGATGTGAAGATGAAGAACCGGCAGAGCCCCCGAGGCCCGTCAGGTCCAGTTTCACCTTCTCAAAGATGAAAAGAAATCTGAAGTGATCACTCTGTTAGAGAAGACGTTGCTCAAGTTGGTCATTTGTTATACTTTTACTTCTGCATGTCACAACACGCTTTACCTCACAGAGACACAGAGGCAGCAGTGACGTTCTTTACATCAGATCTTTCTGAGAGGCTCATCATGTGATCTAGCAATGCCCTTGACCTGACTTTGCATGCACTGTGATAGCCAATCATCAGAACAGCGTTGTGCTTTTGCACATCATTGTGTTTGTCCTTCCGGATATCCACTACAGCCAGCGTATTGTGCGGGGAGTGTCACAGGTAGAGTGGCCAGTTAATAAAGAGGTGCTGAAAGCGGCTGCTCGCCACTGCCCTTAGAGGAATCCTTCACATACCTGTCCTTATTAATGCACTGTGGGAAAGTCCACCAGGACGGCTCATTTTCCACCCCTTTTTTAGTCGTCGTGTTCTATTTTTTTTCTCCGTGTCAGGTGTTTGTTAGACACATCACTGATTGCTTAGGAGTAATTTCACTGATGGTGAGAAACGTGGATGCTTCCATTCAAGTTTTATTTATTTATTTTATTTTTATTTTTGTCTGTATAGTTCTTTTAACAATAGATCTTGTCCCAAATCAGCTTTACAAAAAGGGGATTAAAATTTTTTCTGGCTAGTGACTATATTTTAAAGGCTCAAAATTCTCAAGTGTTCACATTTGTGCATTTTATTTTAATACATATGACATGCAAATATCCGTCATTGTTACAAGCAGGAATTACCACTGTTGTAAAGTTTGAGATTTCTATTTATCTCCAAAACACCAGGTTTTTTGCGGTGTTCCTGGTATGCAGTGGTGGCAAGAGTGTCATGGGTGCCCATGGCTCACTGTATGTGGGGAGCGAAGGCTAGTACGTATAGGATCTGATTTTAAACGAGCTACAAACTGCTGAAACTGTTAATACTGGATATGAAAGAAAGGGCACAGGAGCTGCCTGACCACAGACCAGTCAGGTAGTTTTGATGTTATGGTTGTTTGGTGTATGAGCCTTATTGTTATTATACCAACACAATAGGTAGAATAAAGTCTACAGTTGATATTATAGGCCGGAGAGAATTTGCTGGTCTCATGGGGGCGCTGTTGGTTAATCTTTATGCTTGTCAGCTGAGAGCAACCTTTAGCCTATTAACTTGCATGTAGGAGAGCTGTAGTGGACCAAGAGTGTGCGAGTGTCCTGTTGCTCTGGTGAATGACACAGTGACCATCATCCACACAGCCTTTTCATGTTTGCGACTTGGCGTGGCCGCTTTGCATTGCCGAGCAAAACACAAACACAGCTTCTGCATTCACCAGAGTGTGACACACCATTTAAATGCTGTCCAGAGTGAGTTCTTTTTCCTGAAGCTCCAAAAGTTGTAAGGGCTCTGACAAAATAATGACACACAAGCTTTAAATTTAAACCCTAAAAATCTGGTTTCTCTGCGAAGTTAACTAACCTCTTCTAGAGCTCGGGCAGCTGTGTCAGTGTCCAGTGAAAGTGTGATGTAGTGTTGTGGTAATGCTTTCATTGTAGAATCAGACAGAGGTCATAGTCCCAGCTTAGGGAGGCTCCGCTCAGGTCCAGTGCGTGTTAAGCCTGTAGCACAGCTCTTTGTCAGACGTCCTGTGCCCCATGCAGAGAGGACTCCAGGCAACTCGGTTTAGATAACAGCAGGGTGCACGAAACTTCAAACAGCTTAATCTTCCACTTGTCTGCTTTAGTCAGAAATAATGGGATGTGTCTGTTGTCACGTCATTTGCCCAGGCATAAATCGAAAGGACTGTAACAATTGTTTCGGAATTATGAAATTGCTTGGCACCGAAAAGGCTGGGAGAAACCCCCAAGTTTCTTAAGACAAAAAAAAAAAAGGCTGAGTATTTCTCATGAATGGACACAGACACACACACACACACACACACACACACACACAGACATGCAGTCATTTAGGTGCCTGACATCATTAGGGCACATGATCAAAAAACCAACTCCTTCAGCATTGTTGGGTTCTGGACTCCAGGCTTAGGGTAGAGGGATGGATTTTAATTAGTGGGGAACACTTTCCATCTCCTAGCTCCCTGATTTCGAGGAAATTATGTGCAAGAGCTCGCAACCGCAGAGGGAAGTGTCACGTTTGCTGTGGGGCGACCACAGCTCCTTCCAAAGTTTCAAAAATGGAAAGGCAAGCCCTAATACAATGCAGTGATTTGACACTGACTGACTGGCAAGCACAGCTCTGTACTAATAAATAAATAAAGTTAGTGTAAGAAACCCAAGCCAGCATTATGTGTTAAACACACAACATAATAATGAGGGTGGAAAATGTTGGCCACGTGGGTATCTGGCCCTTGCTTTGTGGTTTTGTAAGATCTATTCATAGGTGTGTAATTAAGGGGTACTACAGCACACTGTACAACCTTGTACATCTTATCCATGTAGGACAGTTAGACTTTAGTTTAGCAGCAAATAAACTGCTTTCCTGTAAGTGTAACATTGTTAGCAGTGTGGAGCATGAGCGTGAGAGAATATCCTCACGAGGTAGGAGAATCACTCTCGTTCTGCTTAATCACTTCTTTATGGTAGATCAGTTCTGCACCGCTCTGTTCTTATCTGGTTCAGGATCTCTAATTCATTATTACCAGCACTCACTGGACTTTTTGAGTTCTGTGTGTTCATTCAATTGTCTGCAGGATCTGCTTTATCATGCTAAGGATCGCGGAGACTATCCCAGGAACACTGGACATGCAGCGTGGTCCTCAATGCACATAACCACATCCACACACTCATTCACACCCAGAGGCGATTTAGTATTGCTAATCCACATGGAGGTGGGAGGAAACCGGAAAGCCTGGAGGAATCCCACATGGACATGGGAAGAACTTAAGAAAGCAACCTGTAACCTGAGTTCAGGATGGAACCGGTAACCCTGGAGCTGTGCGGCTGCAATGATACATGACGACTGTTCAGCATATTCTAGAAAATTTACTGTATTTTCAGAGGGGGAAAAAAAATGTAAATATGAACCCAGCACTGTAAACAGTGCTACAGACATTCCAAGATTCCAAAAGCAATTCTGCAAAATACATTGAAGTACTTTTACATGATCTCTCTCTCACAAAGTTTAGACTCTAAAAAGGAGTGTGTGCATGTGTGTGTTTTTGCACTTGCTACATATTGAGGACTGGAATACAGGCTCAGTGTGTGGGGCTGGTTAAAGTTAAAGACTTTTAGGGTTCAAGTTATAATTAGGTTTAGGTTAGGGTAAAGTTTGGGACGAGGCTAATACAAATATATAGCTCCAATAATGTTTTTCAGTAAAGAAACAGACAAAATGTAGCTTAATGTCTTTTCAATGGTATTCAAACACTTTTTTCTCCTTAAGTAGAAAAACCATTGAGCAAGAAAATTTTCTGCGAAGTGCAAGTGCACTCAGCGCCAACAACAGCATGTGCAATATATTTTTCCTGCCATTTTCTTCATTTATTGGGTTTTCTGTGTGGGCACATGAGCACGGACGTGGCAACAAAATCGAGCCCATAGCTTTACAGCAGTTTGCATAAGTATGGAGCTCCGCTATTAGTTGTGATGGTTAAGATCAGGGTAAGGGGCTATGGAACGCATTATGTCTGAACAAAGATTCAAATACAAGGGGTGTGTGTGTGTGTGTGTGTGTGTGTGTGTGACACAGTAGCCGAGGATCATCTTTCAGTTTTGCACAGAGCTTGAACACAGTGGGATGGTCAGAAATGATTACAGGTTCTAGGTGGGAAGTTGTCTATTTTATTGCCCTGTTCCAGCAGGGAGTTTGGTATTAGTGGAATTTGCCTCGAGCACCAGCTTTGTTTTGTAAAGTTGATCACTTTATTAAATCTGATTATTTGCATTATTTCTTCTTTTTTTTTTTTTTAAGATTTGCATTATTGTTATTACTATTATTATTATTATTATTATTCATATTATTATTCATTTTTTTTTTTTGTTCTTTAGATTTTTTATTTTAAATTTTTTGAATTTTTTGCTAGATTAGTAAATATAGCTTTCCCCCCCCCATCCATAATGGTAGGGTGACATATTTTTGACTATTTGCAGCCTTGTAACAGTATAATTATATATTTTTTATAAGTAATAAATATTACATGATATAATTCTTCAGATGCATTTCTATTTTCTACATACCAGAACATGCTCAGGGGAATAGATTCAGAAATCTTTAAAGTAATTATTTCTATTCTTATTGACTTGTTTTACATTTCCTGTTTTTGTTTTTCTGAATAGAGGAAGCTTTATATAGAAATGCATAAAATAATAATGTATTGCCTGGAATCTGTATGTTTACATGTAGAGCTGTAAAAGAAGCTTTTCTGGAACAAGTTCTTTTCCTTCGAGCCAATACTTTTTTCTTTCAAGTAACATGTACTAAAGGAAAGTCTGTAGCTTTTTTTTCTCCAAGTCTAAACTAAACCCACATTTAAAACAAGGAAATGAAGCCATTCTCTCACCCCAGCTTGCATCCTCTACTTTTTTCCTTGTTTATGTATGAATAATTGGCCACGTTGACTGACATGGTGCTTCTGCACTTTATGGCTCTTTGCTGGCTGTGTCAGCCGGGCTGCTTCACTTTATACTCTTTCAGCTGTCTGTGTCTGTGTAAGCCATCAAAAACCTCTTCCCTAAAATCTAAAATGAATCGGCCATTGTCCAGGAAGAACCTTGAGCTCACCTCCATCCGGACGGCATTAGCGTTGAAGCGTCACCAAGAACTGTGAAATCTGATCTGCTATGGTGAATGTTTCAGCGGATTAATTAGTTAACAGGACAGTCTGTGAAATAAAAGAGAACATTTAGATGAAATAAGATTATCATCCACTGTGGGGCGAAAAAAACAACAACCAAGGATTAGGAGTTTCATCCGTTCACTCCTCTTATCTGGAGATTGTGGTTTTACCAATTTGTTTTTGGGCTTTTAAGCATTCACATGAAAAGCCGTGTAAGGCTGGCTAAGCCTCTGTGGGAGAATGTGCTTTTCAACCACCACAGCACTGACGAACTCTGGGTTATAAGTGGCGCAGTAAAGCATAAAGCATGGATGAACGTAGAGCAGAACGTTTAAAAGGATGTGGACCTTAATTACAATTACTCACACTAAACATATTTTCTTCCTTGTTCCTCCCATGTTTAGTGGTAAAACTGCTTTTTTATGTTCTGGCTGAGGATCAAATGAACCACGAGCACCTTTTCCCCTTTCACCCCTTTTCTTTAACCCTTTAAATAAATAGTGGATGAGGTTTCCTAGCTAAGACTGGGAAGAGCTGCTCTAAGCCCGGACGCTGTAGGAGTGCTGTGCCACAAGCTTGTTTGACAAGCATGCTCTTGGTACCAATTTGCCCAGACAAACAAGGCTCCCAGCCACAGGATGCTGACGCTCTCCAGTCATCTGTGGAATCCTTGCACTCCTCCCTATAGCCCAGAGGAATGGAAACTCTGTAACATTCGGTGGATTGCTACAAAGTCGATATAGTCCACTAGAACCGCATCCGTCAGTACATCCTCGCTAATATCAAAGCCGACTCCTGCTCGGGATCAAACAGCTCTGCTTTTAGAAGTTCTCACTTGGTCTGTGAAAGATTAACAAGTTATTGACTGACCCAAGCTGGTCCCCTCCTCTCCTCCGCAGTGTTATCTGATGGCTGGATTGAGGGTGGCCTCTGGACTCAGAAAGTGTTGCTTGTTTTAGGCCTGAGTGGGTGGCTTTGATGTGAAGCTGGAGCCTTTTTTATTGCATGTGTGTGTTCCACAGCTTTCATAAACACCTTGATAAGTGTAACACGCAGGGTGATATCATTGACCGAATGGACACCCACATGAATACACACACAGTGTACATGCCCATGTCATTACAGCATTGCAACCAGCACCATAGACAAAGCGCAGTGATTGATGTGGTTTATTTACCCTCTTTATCTTCACTTCAGAAGTGCATGTCTCTGGTGTAGAAGAGCTCTGTTTCCTCGGTACTGTCCCTCAGAGCTCTCTCTCCACACACACACACACACACACACACACACACACACACACACACACACACACACACGTTTAATTTGAGATTTCCTCTTTCTCAAAGGTTTTAGACAACTGTTGTTAATTAAGATCCTTCTTTTTGTTTAAGCTGTCTGTACAACCAAGATGAAGATATCAATGCTAGGCAGACTGCTGACATCAACTGCACTGCTTTTAACAAAATGACTCAGGGGGGTGACTTCATGGGTTTTCAATTATGTTTTCTGGTCGGGTTGTTGTTTGGGGGGGTAGTTTCAAAATGGAGTTCAAAGGGCAACATGAGTCATCAGAGCATAAAAAGTTCAATGTGGTGTCCCACAGGGCTGTGTTTTACCTCCTTTAACGTTTTCTATATTCACTTAATCATACTGTTAGCTTTTACTTCCTCCAATGATACACAGTGATACTTGTACATCCTGCTAGATTCAGCAGCACAGCTACTGTGGCCAAGACCTGAAAGTTTAAACAGGGGTACTCGTGTAGCTATTGTCTGAAATCTAAAGATATATTTAATGACCTTGCTGCAATCTGTGTTGGTTTATCTGCTCTCTTTCTCACTCTGAAAATAGGCCATATGAGTTAGCCTAAGAGTTAGCAGTTTTTAAAAAGCAATATTGATCTTTTAGGTAGTTTTATTAAAGATTATATAACAAAGCATGTCACGCTTCACATGGTAAATTACTTATTTTAACTGAAGCCAGTATGCTTGTATGTGTGCCCCACATGGCTTCCCAATATCATAAATAATCCTTTTGCCCAGGGGATAGGGTGTTATAAATAGGATGTGTAAGAGGTTACTTTAACGTCTCAGGTTCCTGAAATTTTGTGGTGGCTTACCAGCACCGAAAAGTCTGCTTTTTAATCTTGTTTCCTGTGGGCTAACCAACTGACGCCTCTCCGCGAGGCTCCGTATTTCAACAAGGCCACAAAAGCCCCAGCACTGCCTTGCCAGTCTCCACTGGCTCTTGGAGAACAGAGTGTACCATCAGCAAACTGGTGTCTCAGTAAGCTGGCCAAGCCTCATCTGTCAAAGCCAGGGTAAGCAAGGGAGTGAGCGTGCAGGGCGAGGGAGAGGAAGCTCCCAGATAAACATACCGCAGCGCCTAAACTCCTAATCACTCCACGCTTCCGTTTCCAGCCTCTATAATTAGAAGGCCATCTTTTCCATGTATTCCCAGTTGATGCAAATGCTTCTTGTGGCTTGGCACCTCATTTGGGGCGTAGGTTAGTTTATGGCCGAGCCGTAGCTCGGTTTAGTCTTCTGATACAGCATAAATAGCTAACCGCCATCTAATTCACTGCCTGACTGTTTTTCTTTTTCATGTGAGCAATCTGTGCATGACCCTTCCTCCACCCCTCCGCACTACTTCCTTTCTTGCCGCCCAGTGTGAGGGCTCAGCCACACCTAAAGCAGCTGCAGCTCTGAAGTGTGAACATGAGGATGCTGGAATACAGGCTGGATGAGCTCATCTAGTACTTTAGCTATTTTTGTGTCAATTTATTTCAACCCTCTTGCACGTGTCAGCGCAAGGTCTTTTTCATGCCCTGCCATTTCAGCTCCTTTTTATACATTTGTCAAACCGCTTTATGAAGACTTGTCTCTAATTACAACCTTCTGAAACCTCAGCATAAAAGTTTGAGCTTTGGAACATGACGACTGTCGTGTTAAATTATGATTGAGAAAGCTGCGTCTTGCTGGGTCTTTTGTGTGACGGGACTTTCATATCTGAGTAAAAATAGCTGGTAGATCTGTTGCAGCGTTTTGAAAATTATATTCTATACAGAGTTTTCGTAGGCATCGGGTTTAGATTCGGGCTTTTCTCAGTGTGGTTTGCTAAGTGTGTTGTTTATAGTAAGAGTCTATACTTTCTGTAACTTGACTAACATACAAGTGGTGAAATGAAAGGCTCTGTCAGCAGAGGTTCCACTTGGGTTCTCCTGTGGTTGGCTTTAAAACAGAGCCGTGCATGGTCGTGCCCTGAACGCTGAAGGGTGAGCATGGCATTTGGTGGTGTGCCAAAGCTGCAGCCCTTTATTACATTTTATTGCCGTATAAACTTGTCCCTTTTGCCATGTTCATCCTCTAAAGGTGGCCTGGGTGCCGTCTTGGTTTATTTTGGCTCTGTGCTGACCATAATGGATAACAAGGGTTACACTCTGTGATTCAATAGTAAGCTAATGTTTCTGTTTGCAGGTATGTTGCTGGTGACTGCGGACACATTAGGGCATGATTTTCATGTGTTTCAAATCCTCACACACCCATGGGCATCATCACAGAGTGCAGTTCATCACCTGTACACCCTGCACAGAGGAGAAACTGAGGCCAAGGTAAGAGAGTGTGCACTCACGTACTGGTCTAGAGTAATAGCCGTATCTTTCTGCAGTATAGAACCAAAAATTTCTTAGTTAGGTCAAATTCAGCACTGCGACCTGATCTTTTAGGATGTTTTATCGAATAGCAGTGCTCTGTCCGTGTTCCTTAGTTGCGCGTAAACACATCCACACCAGCTTTTTTCACTTGGGACTGTGATGAAATATTGCATTTCTGAATTCTTTTAATCATTAAACTAATCACTAAAAGTCTTTGAGGGCCACCCACAGTGTTGATGGTCCCTGTGTTTTAGCTTCTCAGGAAATATGCAGTTTGAACATGTTTTTCATCCTCTTTGGATCCCTTTGTGTTTTCTAAATACTGTCAAGAGACATGACTCGGAGCACAGTGCAGCTCTACACAGAGCAGGACTCGGCCCTGCTGCTGAACTCTCTCTGGCTCTTTCATGATTTTCCTGCACAGCGTGTGAGAGACAACAAACAGTCTGGTTGGGATCCTAGGGGAGCCCTAACTGATCTGAAGTGTAATGTAGATCCAGACTACCTTTAGTGGTGTTGCAGTCCTCTGGAAGAAACCCAGAGTGATAGTAAAAGGGAAAGGTTCCTAGAAATATAACTTCATTATAGAGATGATTCAACAATGGGTAACCTCTCTGGGTAAGACAGAGGAAAACGCCCTAAATTATTGAAGCGTTTTGTGCAGCTTTGTGCCATACTTTTTTTAGTCGTACCTACAAAAGTGGAATTAGCTGATGGGTATAATAACAGAGGGAGCCCAATCACATTTGTGTGAAAATTCTCACTTCTATGCCTTTTTTAAAAGTAGATATTTTTCCCTGTGCAGTTGTTAAAAGGTACCTGTGGTGAATTAGTGTTACTAGCTATTTATAACGATCATGAAGGGCATCAGCGGATTCTTCCAGCAACATCCGTCGTTGTCCCTTATGAAAGTACAGGCGAGTGATGCAACACTAGGCATGCTCGGAGACATGTTGCCTTCCTCATTGGCTTTTCTAGGCTGGCAGTGACACGGACTCGTTGGATTGGCTGGGCTGCGTCGCTGACCCCATGCATCATAACACATTATTGGCCAGTGCTGAGCTGCACAGACAACAAGTGCAGAAATAAAAGGAAATCAATCAATCAATCAAAATTCTTAAGTATTTCAGATCTAAAGAGAAACTCAAAAGACCTCCTTAAAACCCTTTTCAGGATGAGCGCCGCCATGTTGGATTGATGTCTCAGAAACAGGAGAAATGGCGAAGCTCTTGAAATACTCAGAGTATCAATTACGAGGTGGAGAGTTGTTCGCATTGATCTTTTCTAGGTGGAAGGCAGAAGTTTCCAGTTTGCACATGGTCATGAACGTAGCATTAAAGCATATAAAAACAACCACTGGTGATCATCAGACTCTCACTTCTGCCTGACTGTTTCATATTGAAGTTAAACAGTTTCAGTGTTTGAGAATATGAGGCTGTGCCCAGCAGTCAGTCCCAGTGGGCTAGTGATATTCCCTCACTGACTTGCTCGGATTTACACAAAGATTTCTGAATCAGGATGGGTTTCAATCTATTTTTGTACTTTATACAGTTCTAGGTTTAACTATAGTTTTCTGTTCAGCTCCCAAGTAAGTGTTTATTGTGTGATGGAGACGTGTATCGATATTTCCCTGATTTGGATTCCTTTAACAGTGGTGCCTGCAGAAAACTGAATAAAAGTGTGAGCAGCAGGTTATGGGTCCATCCAGGAAAAAAAAAAAAAAAACAGCATAAGCAATCGATTCACAATGTTCTTGTGCTGTGCTGCAACGTCTTTCAGTTTTATACTTATATGATTTTTTTCATTCAAATTAAAGATGAAAATGTGGAACAGTTTGAGAAGTCCTCATACATGTGCGGTTACCCAGAGTTCAGCAAAAAAAAATAAAAAAATTCCCCTAGTAATCATTAATATTTTCCAGGAATTGGTTGCATGTCTGTGCATTTTAATGTTTAATTTAATTTTATAACATGATGCTGTTGCACAAATCAGTTGGGGAACAGCAGGTTATGCAGCTATTATAGTGACCCTTCTTTTTTGGTTGGCAACTTGTGAGGTATTATTTGCTTAAGTAGAACTAATATTAATCCCTAAAGTGTCATGTTTGGATGTGCACATGATGATGCTCTCTATTCCAGTGTGCATATAGTCCAACACATCACCAGCTCTGAAAGCCTGATTATCGTTTTCTCCATTTATTTCTCATACTTACAGACACTCATATCATGCTGACTTTAAAACGATTCACCATTAAATGCTGCATAGAAATCCTCTCTCACAGTCAAATCTTTGGACATTCCTGGGTTCCAGTCCTGGGCTCGGCTACCCACACACTGCCCTTAGGTGTGAGTGTGAGTGTTTGTGCGCGTTGGCCCCATGATTGGCAGGCAAGTACCCCACTTTCGACTCCCCACTGTTCAGCAAATAAATGAATACATTTTGGATTGTTTCAATACATTCACTTTTCCATGAATGCCCTGTTGGGTAATGTGTCAATTACCAAATCAGTGGACGTCATGGAGTTCCTCACATTTTATTCATCACCCATAAATAAACAGGTCAGCGGATCTTTTCCAGTAACATGCTGTACCCTTTCGCGAGTCCTCCTGATAATTTCCCCAAGAACTTTCCAAGTGTGCATTCCTAAAACACTGATACATCAGTCTTTTCTTCTTCCACGGTTTACCCATCCCTATTAAAGTTCTAGAATAAATCGTACATGAATACACAGTGAATATTATATTTCTTCTTAATTCTGATGTTTGACCTGAATCTGCACACTTTTTTAAAGTAACCATCGTAATCATCATTGTTATTATCATCATCAGTATTCCCCATCCATTGCTCTCACGGGTTGGGTGCCAAGGACTTTGTTGGGTAGAGACAGAAACCTCCTTATGATGCATTTCCTTTTGCAATTAAAGTTTCGGTAAAATGATTCAGTAAAATTCAGGTATCGCGAGAATATGGCTTCTTATTAGTAGGGAACGTACTTGTTTCTGAAAGGCTAGTTATATATTTCTAGTGTTAAGACAGACAGAAGTTACGGATTGGCAAGTGAGTGAGTAAGTTGAAGTGTGTCGGTACTGATGTACTTTTAGCACCAGTCCATGTCATCTTCAATGGATTTTAAATCTGTGACATTGTCTTAATGCAGGGGTCTCAAACTCGCCGCCTCGGACGATAGTTTGTGGCCCCCGCCTTAATATGAAAGTTTAATGTTACTGCGGCCCGCGAGTTTGATATGTATGGCAC
>JBCNYH010000013.1:16325216-16332716 GCA_039654325.1 Tandanus tandanus
TGTATGTATGTGTGTGTGTATATATATGTGTGTATGTATATGTGTGTATGTATGTGTGTATATATATATGTGTGTATATATGTGTGTGTGTGTGTGTGTGTATATATGTGTGTGTGTGTGCGTGCGTGCAATAAATGTTAATTTTTGCGGTTCAGCTGTGTTCGTGAATGCTGTGATCATGACATCTCTTTTACTTTGATTAATGTTAGAAAACAACAGCGGCAATGGAATTATGGCCCCTTAAAATGTGTTGCTTTAATTAATTAATTTATTTGTATGTGTGTGTGTATATATATATATATATATATATATATATATATATATATATATATTAAATAGAGATCAAATTAAATTATAATTAAAATCTTTGTTTTAATCAAATAATTGCAAAAAGAACTTTATGCTGTTTTTTTTTTTAAGAAAATGTATACAACTCATTTTATGTTGAGTGCATTTAGTTTATTTACAGTTAAATGGATACTTAATGTTATGTAGCTAATAATTACCATTTCTGTTTGACAAAAATATTCTTACTGAGTGAAGAAGTATTATTTAAAAATGGTAGTAAATTGTGAAATGTTTAAAATTAAAAATATGTTACCATATTGATGTTAGGTGTATATGAAAACAAATAGGATACATTTGAAAGCTCTGATATATTCAGGATCCGATAACATTTGCATTACACTCTGCACCACTGAAGTAAACAAGCCTCGTTCCTTCACTTATTTTCTATACTGATTTGAGGGTTAAAGTATATGAATTGACTAAAGCTGCAGTTTACAAAGTACAAGCTGAGGAGAGTAGAAAGCAGGTGTGTTCTTTTTATTAATGAAACTACTCTGGCGTATTTTGGCAGATTGTAATGATGTTAATGGTGCAGCTGATGTGTCACTCTGTGTTCAGGACGATAAACTGCCATGTCTTATCAGCTCCATATGTGCAACCGGCTTGTGTTCTATCTTCACTTTGAACCTACATGGCCCTCCACTTGTGTTTTTGTTTCTCAGATTCTCACTTCATGTGATGACGAGGTTTAAATGTTAGACTGCACAGAGGGTGCTTTTTTAAACCAGGGGAAATTAACTTGAAGATATGATTATATGTCACATGTTTTATGTTGGTTAGTGTGGGGGTTGTTTGATGAGTGGGGGTAATTTAAGCATGCCTGGTGATTGCGCTTGATTAATTCAGGCCTCTCTAGTGTAGCATCTTGAGCTAGTTAGCCTTAATCAGGCCTATGCTGGATGCATAGTGATGTGTGTGTGTGTGTGTGTGTGTGTGTGTGTGTGTGGGTGTGGGTGTGTGCGCGCTGCAGGTGATAGCAAATCACTAAAGAGGCTGCTATTGTGTTATTGTTAAATTAAAGAGGTGAGAGTTAGGAATTTTATCCCGTCTAATCATACCATTCGCAACGTGGTTGTGGATTAAGCTAATAGTTGCAAAAGGCAAGTCATGCATATTCAGTGACTGTTGATGTACCAAAGAACATTTTGTATACTGAATGACATACATAAAATCAAACAAAAGCCCTTCATGAAAATAAATATTACCCAATGCAGTATGTTTTCAGTTTTATTTTGTTTAGGATCTTTTTAAATGGATTATAGTTTTCAGACAATATTTCCTCATCATGGAGGTTGCTGTATTGCCTTCTCTACAGTTCAGCTCAGTATCGCAGAGTAGTGCTCCTGAGTGACACATGGACAAGGTGCGTGCATATCATCCTGCAAATTGCAAGCTGGAATCAAGGCTGATGCCACCTGTGGCTGGGAGGCTAATTGGCCAAGCTGTCAGGGGAACGAGGGATGGCATATGCTCACTTACAGTGATCACCAGCCAATCATGGGCATCTGTGAGCTCATGCATCCAGGTTGGTGGATAGCACTTTCCCACTGAGTGTGTTAGGCCACCCCTGAATGCGCATGTGGAGAAGTTTGTAAAGATGTGGTTGGCAAGCATCACGTGTCACAGAGCTTGCTTTCGCCCCTCCCTGCTTGGTGGTGATTGGTGAGTGGGTTTGCTCATTGGGGATATAGGGTTTGTAGAGAATATTTTTTTTTTTACTATATGTAAAGCTGCTATGCAACAATGTCAGTTGTAAAAAGCACTATACAAATAAAACCGAATTGAATTGAAATAAATTGAATTGACTAAAAGAGGGGAGAAAAATTGGGGCAGCATACTGCAGTGTATGTGAAAATCGTGTGAGACAAAACAAGATTGTGATGTACGAACATAGCTTAAGTGTGAAGCAAAAACACAATTTGTGGAAATTAGGCTTATGTGCTCAGTGGATTTAATAATTCTTTGTGTGGCCTGTAATGTACATAAATAAAAAAAATTACTGCATATTAACAAAGAATTTGTTCTGGTAAAACCTAGTAAAGCAACAAGTTTTCATCAATTTGTTAAGAGTTTTTCAAATTTATAAAAAACTCTATTTAATGACTTACTAAGTCTTTGCTAAACACTCCCATTCACTAATAACTAAGAACCAAAACATTGCTCACATGACCCGCGAGATACATAGTATATAGTTTCAAATGCTGTCAGAAGGCTGGAATGCCAAGTACATGGCTGTAAAAATAAGCAAGGCACTAAGATATAATAAAGTGTTGATTTAAGCATTGAGTATTGCAGCTTCACTTGACCAGTCTTCGGTTTCATGCACATAAGCCTTAAGTATGTATTTCTAATACAAGGAACATGCAGGGTGCTGAGTATGCTATGTTAAAATCAGATATTCAGTAGGGGTGGTAATGGATGCCATCATAAAGCTTCATGTCTATGAATATCGCAAGTCTTAAAACTGTCAATTTATTGTTATACCTAAGTAAAAAAATACTGGGGACAAATCGAAAGGCTGGGACACAGTTAAATATTTGACATTCTGAGAGTTTTTTATCGTTATTGTAATTTATTATATTATATATTATATATATTATATGATTATAAGTTATTGATTTTTGTTTTACGAGATTAAAAACACTATTTTGCACATTAGTGTGACTGTAACAGTTATGGAGTACTGGTGAAAAATCTAACTCTCCCATATTTATTCATAGCTTTCCTTTTAGCATGCATGCTAACATATCATTTTTAACATGCTGTCTTTATAAAGATCTGATCACTGATATCTTTAATAGTGTAACCTTGCTGAGGTTTAAAAGCACTGTTTACTAGAGGGCTGGTCAGAGCCTACAACTATTCATTTCTTACCAATCTAGACAATCCAGGCAGGTACTGTCTGGGCATAAGAATGCCGAGATGTTTGCTGAACCCTATAGTTTGTTCAGTGTGTTCAATGTATTCAATGCTGTACGGCTTCCGATGTTTAAATTGGTACTACACCTTGGCAGTGCATCATGTTCATTATTTTGGATGTGCACAGTTGACACATCAAATACAGTAAATGCATGATATGTAGGGTAGCCATCTTAAGGACACAACCTGTGCACAACCTTACACACATTTATAACACGTATTCATTCATATACCTACAGCTGGGTGTTAAGCCCCAGCAGTTTTTTTTAGGTCAGCTCGGTAGCCGTGCATCTTTCAGGCATGGTGATGTTGGACGCGTGTTAGCTTCCATTAGATGTGTCCAATTCCAAAACTCCTCCCAATTCAGTCATTTTTCCTATGAAATATAAATACAATATTTTCATGGCAACTAGCAGCAGGTCACCATCAGCAACCAACTCTGCACAATGTTCCTATCAAGCATCAAACAAAACTTGATGTGCATTAAGAACTTTCCTTCGTCCTGCACCCTGGTGATGCAATAAATGTTTCCACGTTCTGTAAACAGCGGAGTCACTGGCTGTTTTCAAACACAAGCTAAATACCCACCCAATAATTCAGTGATGAAGTCTATGGTTTACTGATCTAAAGGTCAGAGGTTCAAGCCGCACTGCCACCGAGCTGCCACCGTTGGCTCTTGAGCATGGCCCTTATCCCTCAACTGCTCAGTTGTATGACTGAGATAAAAATGCAAGTCGCTGTGGATAAAGGCATCTGCAGAGTGCAGTAAATATGAATTACCTAATAATAATAAAAAAAGATGTGTGATGGTTTATGTTTCTTTAGACTCAGTCCTAGTGAAATAACATGAGGATATTGTTTTGATACAAATTACACTTCTGTAAGTGTAAAAATCCTTCAGCTCCACAGCTTAAATCAATTATATGCTAACTGGTCTTTTTCTTTTTTTTTTTCTTCCTTTTCCCCCCCCCAGCCAAACTCACCAACCAAGAGTCCTACAACAACTTCACCAACAACAACATGGGGAATCCACGACTTTCCCCTCTGCCAAGCCTGACGGTGGTGCTGCCGCTGGCTCAGATCAAACAGCCCATGACTCTGGGCACCATCACCAAGCGCACAGGGTGAGTTTCTACACCCGTTTTCAGGATCAAACTGAGATGTCTGAGTTTTCAGATTACAAATGATCTCCTCCTATTCATACAGTACTAAACCGGGCCATGTTTGTTATTCTTGACTGGTGACTTGTTTGAAATGTAAGAGCATACAGTTGGCAGACTGGCTTCCCACACTAGCTGCTTAGCTGCACGGTTACCCTTTGAACTACATATAAACATGTCTTAGCTGATCTGGGGGTGTCATGACATTTATTTTAAGAGTGAAATTGGAAATTTACATAGTTAAAGAGGTTTTAGGGGAATGCTGATTTTAAAAGAGTTTGTTGAGCTTTTTTTATAATTAACACCGAGTCACTGAGTGTGAAATAGGAATTTTTTTTTTTTTTTTTGCTGCAGTGTATCACTCTTCCCCTTTGAATATGTCACTCGCCATGTCATCTCACTGTGCTGCTATACTTTTGGCAAATCATATTTTCCAGTCTCATTAGTATCAGTGATATTTAGTGAAAGTTATCAAATTAAATTTGATATTTAGTGAAAGTGCATTGCCCTGTAATTGTTTTGTGTGTGTGTGTGTGTGTGTGTGTGTGTGTGTGTGTGTGTGTGTGTTTGTGTGTGTGTATGCATATGTGTGTGTGTGTGTGTGTATGTAGAGCATAAGACAAAAATGATGATAGTGAGACTTATGCCATGCAAACCGTGTCAGTTTTCTAAGCAAGCACGAACGAGTTTGCATCTGTCGTGCGGACTGGATTTAGATTGCAGTCTTCTTGCTGTGTGTAGTTCGACTGATATGCAAACCCAGTGCCATGTTCTCCTTTATGTTGTTCTTATCTCTACTCATTATTGAGGTGTAATCGATGAATAATACCTGCCAGACGTGTACCATAGCTTGCAGTATCGCCTCCGTGTAATATGAACACAACCTTAAAGACTAGTCAACCGTATCAACGTCTGCAGTAAACATTTACATACTGGCTCGTCATAATTACGATTTATTCCAGTTGTTTATTTTTATTTAAATGGCAAGTTTGAAAGGGAAATCCACTAACGAAACAAGTGATGCAGGAGGAGCAATGGCAGAGCGATAAACACAGACAGGATGTATTCTGGGTGGAGGAGTGGAGGCTCATGTTTTAGTTCAGATACCTGTAGACTTATGGAAATGTGTTATCATTCATAGAAATATGCAAACTCCTTTTTTGTTTTTGTTTTTTTTGTTTTTTTTGCATGAATTTGAACAATTCTTAGTGTGGTGTTACATTACATACACCAGTATTCTTCCTTATTGCTCAATGTTAAACTATGAATTTTATTAGATCATTTAGTGAGTATAATTGGTTGCCAGTTCCACAGGAAAATATATTATTTAATTGTAATATATTACAATATATATTATATATAGTATAATATTTCCTTATTGTAATAAAATAAAACGGTTAAGCTTTCTAGGCAGAAGCTGTTTGCGCTTTTAGGTTTTTAGGAAACATGTCAAGCTAGATTTTTTTGCTTCATCAATACGTCATAAAAAGAGGAAAAAGGAGGTTATTAAATAAATGCGGTAAGTGATAACAAGAAGGAGTTAATCCATGGGCATTGCACAACCATAAACCTAACTACAGTCAACTGTTATTAATGCTGATGTTGTTTATTAATTATTTAAAAATTGCAGTTGTCGATAGCGGAGCTCCTGAGTGAAGCACCGTATTCATCGAACATGGTTTGGATGGTTGTCCCGTGTTCGTCCTGTGTCTGCGCATGCCCACCACAGGAAACCCAAGAAGGGTGCCATGTTGTTGAGTGAATGCTGATTGGCTGTTGTGTAGTGCTGACTTACATGATGATGGGCAGCAAAAAAAAAAAAAAATCTGATTTTAAAACCCAAAAAATAGAATAAAATGTTAGGCAGGTAGGTACTCGGGTAGGCAGACAAACTTGCAGGTGTATAAATGTTCTTGGAGCGAATGCCAACATCAGAAGCTTGACAGAACATGAGCTAGTTAAATAGGTACTTAAACTAACAAGACAGGAAATACAGATGAAAACAGGAATCAGGTCTTGGAAGGAAAAGCACTGAAAAGCAAACCCAGATTCAGATACCTGTTAGTAGAGACGTCTATCTGCTGGTCCGCTTTTAGGCAGCTTCTAAGTCTATATATTATTTTTGTGGAGTAAGAGGACTAAAACTTTTTAGAATGTGCTGTTTTGAAAAATACGATGGCGTATTGGTCAGTACGTCCGCCTCTCAGCAAGAAGTTTCTGTGTGGAGTTTGCGTGTTCTCCCCATGTTTGGGTGGGCGTCCTCCCGATACTCCGGTTTCCTCCCACTGTCCAAGGACATGCACGTTAGGCTAATTGGCTCTTCCAAATTGCCCCTAGATGTGAGAGTGTGTGTGAATGGTTGTGTGAGTTTTGGCCCTGTGATGGTCTGGTGAGCTGTTCAGGGTGTACCCCCACCTTCACCCAGTGCTGGCTGAGATAGGCTAAAGCTTTGCCGCAACACTAGTAGGATTAATCTGTTCAGTGGATGGATGGATGTTTTGGAAAATAATCGACCTTTGGGTGGTGATTGTAAGTAACTCCATGACACTATGAGCCATAAGACAACACTTATTGTGTTTCTACAGCATCTCCCCCCCCCCATTTCCTGTTTCTGTAGTAACTTTTAAACCCTCCTAAAAAGTATCCCTCCATTTCATTAACATGGTTATGAAAAATTCCACACTCCTCCACTGTTCCCATTTCTGGATATCAGCCAGTGTACACAAGCCCACACTCTTTTTGTGCTTTTACTTGAGCAGATGCATTTATTTTCATTCTCATCACTTTCCTTGTACTGTCAGTCTTCAGTTAAGGTCAACATTTGGGATTTAAGCAGAAACTCAACTCCACACACACACACACACACACACACACACACACACACACACCAATTCTCAGAGTGTACCTCTGCCCATCCAGCCTTTCCTCCCAAAGCCTCAGTGCCACATGTGCAGTGAAGCGATTTGTCTGGGCTCTGCATGGTGCCTTACTATGAAGAGACGTAGCTATTTGACATTAGCAACATTGTACCAGTGAAGATTGTAGCAAATTGCAGGTTGGAATCCTCTCCTGG
>JBCNYH010000013.1:16341049-16354607 GCA_039654325.1 Tandanus tandanus
ACACACACACACACACACACACACACACACACACACACACACACACAAATAGGGTCAGGGATAGGGCAAAAAAAAAAAAAAAAAAAGAGAGAGAGACTATTTCGCAGAAATCCCACATGCTAAGTTTGTACAGCGGTGCAGGTTTAAAGCTTAAAGCTCCATAATCTTCAAAAATGAAAGTATTGTAAGTACATCATTTGTAAAATAATTGGATTTCAATCATGGGTGTGTTTCTAAATTTCTCAGTTAATTAAATACACAACAGTATTTTTGATTTTGATTATAGTTTAATAACAATAATAACCTATAATAATAATAATAACAACAATATTTTTACGAGTTTTGGAAATTGTCTCGTTTTAATTTTAGGCTTATATACTTACCATTCTTATAATTTTTTTTATACACACACATATATGTACACACATATAGAAAACCTATTTTGGCCAAAATGTATTGTGTTAATTATGACCAAGCATTCTTGTAGCATCCTATGCTTGGAGTATACGGAGTAATAACTTTACAAACTGCAGACTAGTTTCTCAGTATTTTGTTTTAATGTCATATGACTTTGTATAAATCCTGTCGTTATTTTACATGGTCCAACTTCTATTGAAATAATAGTGCAGAAATGATGTCTTCAGTTAGCTGGGCAGTAGTAGATCATCATCTCACCTCACCTACAGGTAACATGTCATTTCATGCACACTGCATGGGACCACCAGACACAAGTCAAATTTGTGTTAATAATTTCTGTAAAATCATTTCAGTATCGTGGCGCCAGCCTCCCCGCGACCTTAATTAGGATTAAGCGGTTCAGAAAATGATGATGATGAACATTTCAGTATTGACTGCTGTTTTATTTCAGCTGCACTGCTAATGTTTAGTTTTATTTGTCCAAAACCACACCTTATTTACTACATAGTGCTCTGTTCAGTCAGTGTTGTCCAAAAGAATATACAGGGGGCTATGTGTTAGTCTCCACAGGTATATCCTGGTGTGTGCTGGGTACCGTAATGCACTTTTTGTGTATAGGGGATAGGTGGGGGGGCACTATTTCTCTCCAGGGGCGGGCGCTCTCTCTCTCTCTCTCTCTCTCTCTCTCTCTCTCTCTCTCTCTCTCACTCTCTCTCTCTCTGACTGCATCCAATCAGAGTGAGCCTTGTGAGATATAGTAATCATGATTGGGTATACATAACAGCCAATGAAAATAGTCAAGGCGGGGCTTAGTGCTATCAGTTAAATAAATAGCCAGAGTGTGATAAAACTGTTCCTCTGTACATAGCAGTTAACAGAAACTAGTTAGATATGATTTACATTTTTCTGAGATTTATTTTGTATTTAAAGCAAAATTCTTTAGTCTCTTACGTTTTTATTTATTTGTTTGTTTGTTTGTTTGTTTATCTATCTACCTATTTATTTCAAAGTAACCGACTGATACCAAGACCTTAAAATTATGGGTGTTTTTTTGTTTTTGTTTATTGTCCTTATTAATATAGACATGAAATCGTTTGACCATTCCGTTTTAGTTTTGAGCGTCAGGCAGTATTTATTATTCCAGTTTAAACCTCTTTCAAAACGATCACTTGTGTTATCACCATGAACATTTAACCTAAGCCGCAGGCGCTTCCATGGGGACCAGCAAAGCCCACACTGCCTTTTCCGTTAACACAGCTGGACTTTTACTGAAGCAGTTTGGCTGAAGTACTTTACTTAGGGAAGGAAGCAATTGAGGACCAGTTCTGCAACCTGCTGGACTGATCACGTACCTCTGTAATACCGTCATCTGTCAGCCTGTGTCTCTGTGTCACTGTGAATCAGGTCATAAATCAGAATATCACATGCAAAGGCCCATGTAAGCCGACTCATCTCTAACAACTGTCCTCAGCATGCTGCTGCCATCCCTCACCATGTTGAGTCGATCAGCGAAGCACACGTGGTATGTTAGCAGATGTTCTGAAACCGGTTTTCAATAAGAAGCAGATTTAAACTCTCTGGTTGTTTGGGTTTTTTGGAGAGTGATAATAGTGATGAGTTTTACACAGTAGAGCAGTGTACATAATTAACTGTTCATGGATAAATATACTCAAGGACTTTATTAGGAACACTGTACACCTGCTCATTAATGCAATTATTCTTTAATTTGAAATTCATAAATATACAGGGCAAAAGCTTCACTTAATGTTCACGCCATACATCAGAATGTCAGCTTTGACCAAGGCAGGGTCTTTGGTGCCAGATGGGCTGGTCTGACTGTTTAAGAAACAGCTGATTTCCTGGGATTACTACACAAAAACATTCTCTAGAGGAGGAGTCACCAATGCTGTTCCTGAGGATCTACCTCATTGAAGACTTTGGCTCCAACCCTAATCATGCCCACCTGACCGTATAATTATTGACTTAAAAACGTTCTTGATCAGCTGAAAGAAGTGCGTTAGGTTTTGGTTGGAGATAAAGCCTGCAGGAAGATAGACCTCCAGGAAGAGGGTTGCTCTAGAGTTTACACAAGATGTAAAAGTAAAAAATAAAATCCCATCCTGGGAGAGACTGTTCTGCAGGCAGAAACTCCTTGCTGAGGTCTTATGAGAGAGGTTAGAGGGATATGGGCAGAATAGTTTAAGGTGGCGTGTAGTCTATAGGAGCTCAAATAACCACTCTTTACAATTGTGTTGAGCAGAAAAGCACCTCAGAATGCACAACGGCTACAGCCAGGTTAAACCTGAAAGCGGACGGGCTTCAAAAACAGGAATCTGAGGAACTGGACAGCTGAAAGCTGGAAAAGACCATGCCACGTTTTATATTGTTTCAACACCCATAATAGTACTCAGTGGAAATACTTCCAATGTTACAAAGAACTTTTGACAGAAAATAAAAAAGTCATACTCCTTCAGCCGACTTCTAGGTTCTCATTGCTTTAAGGAAATCATGTTATTTTATTTTGCTGTTAGCAGTTAATATTTATTTGTCCTTGTAATCCTGCTGAGTCCTAAATAGACGTTTTACCTTTATATTATATATTTTAATGCTGTTGAAAGAATGAACCAGGAATTTAAGAAAAAAAAGGAAGAAAGAAGAAGCCAGCCCGTGATCGCTCTTCTAATTGATTTTTGTGATTTCCTCACTAATTGTTTCTGTGATGCTTGTGTGCTGACTGTTTTTGATCAAATGAATTGGACATTAATGGTTTTTTCATGTATGTGTGTGTATCTCTCCCGTCATGAAGACCCTACCTCTTTGGGGCAGGATGTTTTTCCATTAAAACTCCATGGTGAGTTTTTTCCAATTCATTCCCAGCATGCTTCACTTTGTATTCTCTCCCGTGACCGGCTGCATTCATTTCATTTATTTGATATTTTAGCTTGCTGTTATCAGTTGTTTTTTTTCCCCCTAGAAGCCTGTGATTACATTTAATATGCTTTATTCTCTTTCTCACTGTGCTTCACTGCATATTATTTGATGAGAGCTGATAATTCACTTCAGTAGCATGTAACGTAAATGATAAATAGGATCATTAATGTAACTGCAAACAAATACAATCTGAATGTTTAAAATCAGTTTTACTTTTAGTAAAATAATTCAAGTTTAGTTACATTTTTAAAGCAAAAAACAAAACAAAAAAAAAAGCATTTCCCCCCCCCTCGTCAAAATATAGATTTGCCTCATGTGAGTCTAGTCAGTGTGTTCATGTGATCGTGGAGAGAGTGTGTCTGCGTGTGAAGAGGTTTAGGAACCTCACAGAGCTTCACTTGTGCAGTGCTTGACTTCAGGCCAGTTTCCCACAATTACTTATCCATTGCTTGCTTCATTTATCTTGTTTGGACTGAAGGACAATGATTGTTTAGTCAACCGCATCATCTTTGTGCTCCGATTCATCTTAATTTGTGATTTCTAAGACCTGGCGACTTGAAAAACTGAGCTTCACAGTGGAGGGGAAGAGTGATGGCTGAGGCAGTCATGCACAGTGTTTTCCTTTAGTTTGTTGTAATTACATTGTAGTAGTGTTGAATTCTTCTCATTGGTTAGGTGTTGATTGATTTTCTGTAACAGTGAAGCCGACAGTAGTTCCAGCTACAGGGTTTATTTAATTCCTAATTTATAGGCATTCATTAAAATACACAG
Source organism: Tandanus tandanus (assembly GCA_039654325.1). Taxonomy (NCBI): domain Eukaryota; kingdom Metazoa; phylum Chordata; class Actinopteri; order Siluriformes; family Plotosidae; genus Tandanus; species Tandanus tandanus. The sequence goes on from JBCNYH010000013.1 coordinate 16,345,169, forward strand.
TGATAAATTTATTGTATTATAAAGTGATCCAAATCTTGTGTAATCGTTGATGGGGTTAAGGTTTATATACGTAAGCAATATAAATTAATTAGTTGTCTCTTCGAATATCTTTGATTATAAAAATGCTAATTTTGCACCAAATTTTGCGCAGGTCCAATTATTTTCTCAAAGACCGCCAATATCGATCATTTACCTTGAATTTGACCGTCTATTTCCGAAAATATGCGAATTCCAGTTCGACTTTATTCAATTCCCTTCGAAATAAAATTCCCTTGTACGTTTGGACAAGATTGCTTACATGTGAGTCTGCTTTAAGGAAATGTTTATTTAAGGTTCTCAGGTATCAGTGTTTGTGACGGTCAGTAAGCCATGGGAAAATCTTCCAAGCAGAGACTTCATGCTTTTCATTTCTTTGGTTGTTTTTAAGGAGTAGTGAGGAAAAGAGTTTTTATAGCTGCTATAATGTAAGGGGTAATAGGTTTTACAAATGTTATACAATAAAAAATTATCCAAAACTAATAAAATGACCTAAAACCTAGGACATATTCATAAATAAACAAAGCACTGTAGTCCTTCCCAAATTGCTGTGTTATAAGAGGAAGTAAATACTTATTTATTACTTAGATCCAGGAAGAAAAACTGGACCTAATCTCAGGTTTGTGGCAAAAACATTATGGGCTTCATGAAAGAACATGTTGGTATTAATATTCGTAAATCCTTTGTACTTTTTGAGAAAGCAGTGGAAGTATCAGTGAGCCATGCAAGATACAAAATTGTGAAACCAGCCTGTGTGCAAAGAATCAATTGCACCTGTGTTTGTGCAGATGTGCATAATCCAGGCCCTACTACTCCTACCATACAAGTTGACACTTCCCATCTGACAGGAAGTTTCATTCAGAAGAATGGCATCGATGGTGAAGGGAAAAGGTTTACAAGAGGAAAAGGGCCCATCTTTATTAGTGTGGACAGCAGAAGTAAAGGACGTGCTAAAATGAAAGAGTGGTAACGTATAACAGAAGCTATAAATGCAGTATCACCTACAGTTACAGGTCACACTTTTGGAAAGCATGCTGTCTTCACCGGGCCTGACATGTTAAGGCTTCCAAAAATATCAAGTCAGCCTTGACAAACCTGCAAGAGCACACCTCACACTGACCTTATAAAAAGAAGATATATAGAGAAGACTTAATCATAATTATTATACTTTATCATAATGGACAGATGATAAAGTATCAGTGCTGCTTCAGCACCCTGCAACGGTCTGCTATGGTGAAGAAGGGGCTGAAAGGTTCCGATTTACTGGTCCATCTGCATTCCAACCCTCATCTATGTTCATGAGGTTTGGGTAGTGACCGAAAGAATGAGATTGTGGATACAAGCGGCTGAAATGTATATCCTTCAGGCTCAGAAATAGGGTGAAGAGCTCAGGGTAGAGCCGCTGCTCCTCTGCATCAAAAGGAGTCAGCTGAGGTGCTTCGGGTGTCTGATTAGAATGCCTTCTCACCTCCCTCATAATGCTTTTCTGGGCATGTCCGACTGGGAGGAGGCCCCGGGCAGACCCAGAACTTGCTGGAGGGATTATATATCCCATCTGGCCTAGGAACGCCCTGCCACCCCCAAGAAGAACTGGAGAGTGTTGCTAGGATGAGGGATATCTGACTTTCCCTCCTAGACCTGTTGCCTCCATGGCTCAACCTCAGATAAGCGGAAGAAAATGGATGGATTATAAGCCACTTTGCAGTCAGAGATGTTATATTATCGTTACACAATGGCATTGCTGTTTGTAATAAGGTATAAAATCATGTCAAGTCATTATTAAGTTTATAGGGTTTTAAACTAAAAAAAGATTTATTCAGTCAACACACGTAAGTCTTACAACTGGTCTCTACCACGTTGGTCTCTACCACGTCTTTTTTTAGCACTGAAAATACTTAAAAACTCCAAAAAAGACTGGTGAATGCCATGAGTTTACATAAATTGTTTGTATGTGACGTTTACTAACACATCTGCTACGCATGGTTCTTACATGGTTTTTCTTAATATGCATATTTCTGTGCAGCAGTACTAATATTTTTTATTAATAGTATCTTTTTATGTCTGATTCTAACAAGGCCAATGATTTTACTTTGAATCATGGTGTGCAGTCGTGCTTAAAGCATTTAATACTCAGATTAAAAACCTGACATCACTCCATTGTATTAATCTTATCACCCACACCTGCGAAAAAAAACAAAAACTGCCAACACCATGTGAGTATGCGACCAGTACAGATTAATCACATGCACATCTACACATGCTGCTCCATATTTTCTGGAAATGTTTGTAGTCAATGTGTAGATGGTCGATAATCTACATTTATGAATGGCCTGATTTAACTGGCCCATTTACAAAGAATCTCAGGCTGTTTTTGGAAGAAAACTTTCACTAGATGGTCTTGTTAAGTTTTTGATCCGCCTCGATTCTGCTTCTGAATAAAAAGCATGTGCTGCCTTCCACTTGGTCTGGGAATGAGAGCTCCACCTTATACTCAAGTCCTCCTCCACTTCTGTTTCTTTCCCCCCCCCGTTTCTTTGCTTTGAAAAGTCAGAGATGTTTTGTCATGAGAAACTGTAATACCCTTAATGGTTATTAAGGCAATAACCATTGTTAATGCAAGTGGCACCAGTACCATTCCCTTCCCTGCATTTCATTTACCGAGCTCTTTTTCTTGAGTTTCTTTTAATTGAATGAAATAACTCTTCAAATGGCCCAGGGGATCACATGACAAAGGTTGGCCTGTGAAGCCAATGAAGCCAAACTTCAGCTTGCCCTGTGATAAAAATCTTTGACGTGTCCTTTGATGATGCATGTTTTTAAAAGATTATACCTTCGGCTTTAACGCTGATCCATTCATGCTTTCCACGGGTAGGAGTGTGGTTAGAGCCCCAAACCATTATAACACAACCGCATGAGCTCATCGTTCAGTTAAATCTTGCTGCACTCCAGGCTTGCGGAACTTGCATTAGTGGCTGTTTCATCGCGGAAAGAAAAGTCGCACAGGAATGAGAGTGGCTTTCTCAGTGGTGTTGTGATGAGGTGGAACGATGGAAATGGAGGAGAAAAGCCCTCGTTCTTGCCTCAGCGTTTGATGCACGGCTGTGCTGTTTACGGCGGAAAAAAGCACTCAAGTGGCCACCATTAGCACATTGTGTACCGCAGCCATGTGCTCTGCCTGTGTTTGGGGAAAAGACGGCTGTAAAACAATAAAAATGATGGTGAAGGACATTGCCACATGCTGCAGAACTCCTTCAAGCACACTTTAATACTGACCCTCCTGATATACGCCGACCATATGGATGCCTTGGCCGTTCCTCCCACAGCCACTGCAGCCCTGTGACTTTTTGTAGAGGATCTAGAGCTGTGTCGTATTTGTTTTCTACAGGCCCTGAAAATAAATGGCGGCTGCTTTTGGTCCTCGATGGCGCCCTGCCTATTCCCAGACTCTAATGCACGGGGACTTTGATCGTGGACATTACAGATTGAATTATGCCCTTGAGGAAAAGCTATTAGCTCAAGTCAAGAGGCCTCATTTGTTAAATTAAAAGTGGAAATGACATGCGAGGAGTCTTTTCAGTGAATTAGTAAGACAGGAAGGGGGGGAAAAAAAGCCCTATCAGAGTCTGAGCGTTAGGGAGCAGCGAAGGAAATCCAAAGTGGAGAAAAAGGAAAGTACGAGAAGCTGAAGAAAGAAAATTGGACCCTGTTCATGAACATTCATCTTTCTTTCTGCAGCGGCACACTAAATATGTTTATTTTTTATATTTCATTGATATTGGGTTACATTTTTTTGCAGAATGTTTTCGCTGCCAATATTTATTCTGAACAAGCCACACATGCACATGGTCTGCGGAATCGCTGCAGCCTGTGTTGTCTGTCATGAGAGCTAAAACCCCAACACTTTCAAGCCACTTACAGTGAGAGGAAGAGGAAGAGTGATTTAAAACGCAGGCATATCAATGCCAGCGGTTGTTTTACTTAAAGAACCAGAACATTGTGAACCAAGCTGTGATCTGGCTTTGCTGGCAGCTGCCACTGACCAAAGCCTCTTCAAAGAGTTTTCCTTAAAACCTCACTGGCAAGATGCTTCTTAGTTGCCCGGGCTCAGAATCGCAGCCAGACCTGCTGTGCAGCTCTGTCCAGCGCCATACGCCGCTTTCGTTCTCATAATAATAGGCTGTTTTATATTCAAAGGTTGCCATTTATACATTAAGACATGTTCTAAAGAATAATGTTATTCCCAGATTTTATTGAAAGCTCTCAGCAAAGAAGAGTGAGGTGATGGGGCTCCTGTGACATTTAGGAATTGATGTTGTTCTGGATTCAGGTTTTATTTCTAATGCTAGTAGAGAAAATACTAGGTCTTGAGGCTTAAAGGAGGAAAACACCCTTAAACATAGAGGTTTTACATAGATTTTCCTTATTTTAAGTAGTTAGTTGTTTCTGCAATATTGTTTAATATAGAAAAAATTACCAAAACAGAACATCAGGCTAATGGTTCACTGTTAGCCCCAAAAAACCGAACAAGCGTTTTGTTTCTCACTCACCATTATCCACAGACGTTCTATAGCATGTTACTGGGATCTCCAAGTAGAAGTTGTGGAGACATCAAAATTGGACTTGTAGTCCCAGAATGCAGTGCAGCTACCTATCTCAGTTGTGCAGTGTAGGTATGAGGCAGAGACTTTGCTAATTAGCAGTGTACAATATGAATAGCATGATTGTTCCGGCCGCAGCAGTATTAACATGCACGTTGAAGCTTTGGAACTTTCTCTTATTGAGAAGAGTGTACAGAGGAGGAGGTGAGAGAGCTGGACAGAATAGATTAAACTGCTAGTGCATCTCTCTGAATCAGACAGGGATCTAGTGGTATTATGGGTAATGTAAGAGACTGTTAACCTCCTGACAGAAGACCAACATGTCAAGAAGTTTAAACCCAAAAAAATTCATCTCATATTTGTATTATAAAATAACTCCTAGATGCCTTTGAAGCTCACAGGTTACAGTGCTTTCCACAATTATTGGCACCCCTTGGGAAGATTAGTAAAGAGGGTTAGAAAAAAGTAGCTAGTCGCTTCATCTTGCACTGTATGTAAAAACATCCAACCTAATTTATTCAAAGAAAAACAAATCCCTCATCAAGAAATAATGATTTAAACCAAAAACTCACATACCACAATTATTGGCACCCCTGAAATTGAAAGCTGCTACACACTCCATTCAACTCACAGATGTACTGTTTAAATGGGGAAACATGCCTCAGTTACACTGCGTTCACTATTATCTCCAGGGGTCCCAGTGATCATGGCATGTTTTTTTTAAATGTAAATAATGATGTCTTGATAAGGGATTTATTTTTTCTCTGAAAAAAGTTATTATAATTAAAACTTGGGCTTTTTAAATTTTTTTCAGTGTGAGATGAAGCTACCAAAAGGTGGACTTTTTGTAGACCTTCAGGAAATTATTCAGACTGGACTTCTTGTAAAGAGGGGAAATCCACGATTATTTAGACACTTTTTTTAATTCCTCCACTTTAAGGATTGCTGTAAGAGTTATATCTGTGAACAGGGTTTTAGTCATATGCCTATCATTATCATGATCATCATCATCATCATCAGATGGACCATGAGAAGAGGAAGGCATATGGAAAAGTGAATGTGTGGGGGGTTTTTTTTGTATTTTTTTTTTAGGTTATTTAACTCTTCACTTATACAACACTAATAAATATACATCAGTAGCAGCCCTTTTTCTGCACCGTAGACCTCATCCCATGCGTGGTGCTAGCTAAACAAAGACGTCATCATCACTCCTCATCCTAAGAGTAATTTATGACTTGCTGACAGCTTTAGAGGAAGTGAAATAGTGAGAGTTGAGCACAGCAACAGGTCACTCAGCACCTAGCAGTGTGTCATGCAGGGCAGAAGGGAAGAGTTCAACTACTGGACAATCTGTCCACATTAGCTGTCAGACTAGCCTGAGTATAAAATATTCATATGTATAACACCTGCAGCATTGTTTTCACTGAATCCAACAGTAATGCACATCACAAAACGATCATGATAAAATTATTTTTTTATACAAAAACACAGTTAATGCCTGTTGCAATTTTTTTTAATGTGTACTGATTATTAACGACCGACATGAAGAAGAGCATATACCTTCCATCACAGGCCCAGATTATCTAAAACCTTTTTTTATTTTTTCATATACTGAGAGTGTAGTTGTCTCCTAGTGCTGAGAGTCTTACATGGCAGGATTTTACAGTTAAAGTTAGGAAGGAACCATTTACGCCACACTATATTTCCGGTCCAGCATCCATATGGCCACCTCGTTATTCTGCTCAGCCATTTTCTGTGTTAGGTTTCATCAAACCAGTTGTGGCATGTACAATAATTCAATAGCCTCTAATAAATTCTTTTAAAGGCGTGATCTAGATTGAGATGTGCACAGACAGCTGCTCAGCCTCCATTTGAAGCAGATTTATAAGCAAATGACAGCAATTATGTGACCGGCTACATTTTATCAGCATGTATTAGAAGCTTTTTAGAGCTGCAGAACACAAGCAGTTGTAGGTTTTATTTTATTATTATTATTATTATTATTATTATTATTATTTTATGCTTGTGATGTCTTCCTTATGTGAGAATATTGAAGTGCAGTTATGATAATGCTCTATATTTTAAGAATAAATATATTAATATTAATATATTCTCATATTTAAGAATTAATTTATGTAGATTATATATATATATATATATATATATATATATATATATATATTTCTTTTATTTTTTTTAATTTTTAAAAATTTTTTATTCAACAAATTAGAGTTTGAGAGTCCCCATAACAGACAAAGTTGTTAAATGGTATGAAATGGTGAATATTAATGCACACTGTATGCTAATAGAACTCGGCACTAGCTGGGACATCTCGGCCACCAGAAAATATAAAGTATTTCTTACTCATTTGTAAACCTTATATCCATAAGGACCATAGGACAAACTTGCAGATGGATGGATGCAGAACCTGGAAAACACAAAACCTTCACCACCTAGTGGCATAAATAAAAAAATACAAACATAATTAGGGCGTTAACTTTTGTTTACTTTTTTTTCCCATTTCTTGGAAAAAGAAAGATCGGTGTTTAGGTGGTACTGGACTACTTTGTATAATTGATCACGTTAAACTTTTTTTTTTTTTTTTTTTTTTATAAATACCATCACATGCTCATTTTTTTGTGAATATGATTTTTTTTATGTAGTGCCCAGCTGTATGTAAAGCAAAAGTTGGTGTGAGGAAGGCACGATATAGATCAAACACAATGTTGTTGTTGTTGTTTTGTTCTGGGGTTATGTTCTTGAATGATTTGTAGCATTTGAAGTACATCATTCATTTGTGTGGAATATTGGATTGATTTATGCAACCCAACTTGTATTTTCTTTTCACTGATGTGGCTTTGAGTTTCCATGTTGCATTGACTCTGGACCTCAGATTCCCTAAAGCAGAAGCCATTCTTTCTATCCCTTTCAAAGATCTCTCTCTCTCTCTCTCGCTCTCTCTCGCTCTCTCTCGCTCTCGCTGTCTGTCTGTCTGTCTCTGTCTGTCTCTCTCTGTCTGTCAGTCTCTCTTTCTCTCTTTCTCTCTTTTTTGTTATCCTTTGTTTTTCTGTCTCTCTTTCTCTGTTATCCTTTGTTTCTTTCTTTCTCTCTCTCTCTCTCTCTCTCTCTCTCTCTCTCTCTCTGTTATCCTGTGTTTCTCTTTCTCCTGCAACTCGTTGCTGTGTTTGTTTCCTCCTCTAGTAAAGCCAAGCCTCCGCCCCAGATCTCTCCTAGCAAGTCGATTGGAGGAGAGTTCTGTGTAGCTGCTGTGTTTGCATCTTCGCGCTCTTGGTTCCTCACCAACCCTAACATGAAGAGAGAAAAAGGTCTGAGCTGGACACAAACAATGCATAACTTGTATACAGTTATGAAGAGTAAATAAACAGCATTCACATGACTCTTAGAGTCCTGTTATTGTTGCCTGACAAATTCTGTTTATCTCAAACTGGATTAAAACGCCACTTAAGGTCCATTTGTTCCTCTTGTTTTTAATAATGAATTCTCTAAATAAATTTAACGATGCCTCTGCTCGCTATAGATCAGTCTCGCCAGGCTGTGGTGGACTCTCTCTACATCATAAGCTGCTATGGTAATCTGGTTGAGCATGTGCTGGAGCCTCGGACAATCAGCACTGCACAGAAGATAGGTGACGACACACCTCTGGAGTTAAACAGCTGCCCCAGGGCATGCTGGTCCCTAGCCAGGTACAAGCATCATTCCTCTGCTTTATCTATGCTTGTCATGGTCTTCCGCAGCATCTGGCAGCTACAAGACCAGTGCAATGCACATACAGCATTAATATTCTTTCACTCTATTCTTTCATGAATAGAAACTAGTATTTACTTAATGGCATCCAATATAATCAGTTTCTGCAGCCCACATGCCACATTTGAACACAAAGCATTTTCTTATGGCTAAGTTTGGTAAATGAAAGTAGACAGAAAGACTTGGAGTTGCTTTGATAACTTTGGGCTTTGATCAGCTCTTGAGTGTAAACTGATAGCGTCTATAGTGATGTATGTTTGGGTCAGTCCACATGAGGTAAAAGAAATGGAACGGCTGCCAGGCGTATGGGAATTGAGTCCATTATTGCTCAGCAGGAGACAGCGCTATACATCTGGTTCTTTGATATGTGCTTCCTAAATTGATTTTTGTGTTTGTTTTGAGTAGAACGCCACAGTGGAATGAGCTGCAACCTCCTTTCAGCAGTAGCCACCCCTTGGTGCAGGCCTCAGACTTGGTGCAGTACTATCAGTGCCTCGTGGCTGGATGTAAGTACTTGACTTTGTGTGCATGTGTGTGTAACGTTATTCACAGTGTTCAGTAAGACATGCAACAAAGCACGTCCCACTGAATAATGTTAGACTCTCCCTAAAAAACCTTTACATTTAACAGGATTGTGCAGAATTTTACCCTGAGTGTAGAACTCCCCTGAATGTAGAAACCTGCCCTGAGTGTTAAATCCCCTGGGGTAGAACCTGCCCTCTTTATGGTAGAACCTCCTGAATGTTGAACCCCATGAATATTGAATGGAGAAGACAAAGATCCATCCATCCATCCATCCATCCATCTAAAATTCTCTCTTTTTCTATTTGTTTATCCCTCTGTCATTCTATCTGTTCATCTCTCTCTATCTTTCATCTTTTTTTCTCTTAATCCCCAGTATGTTCTTTTTCTCTCTGTAATCTCTCTGATTGTCTGTTCCATGTATGTGTCTGTCTGTTCATTAATTTCTCGTGTATGTATGTGTGTGTATGTATGTGTGTGTGTATGTATGTATGTGTGTATGTGTATGTATGTATGTG
>JBCNYH010000013.1:16382001-16397635 GCA_039654325.1 Tandanus tandanus
AGTGGGAGGCAGGGGATCTGCACAAAAATGTGGGTGAATAGGGAAGAGTGCGTGATCTCTCTCTCTCTCTCTCTCTCTCTCTCTCTCTCTCTCTCTCTCTCTCTCTCTCTCTCTCTCTGTCTCTTTCTCCCTCTCTCTTCCTCTCTCCCTCTCTCTCTCTCTCTCTCTCCCCCTCCCTCCCTCTCTCTCACACTAGTTCAGAAGGGAACTGATTGAGCTCTCTCACTCTCTCTTCCTCCCTCTCTCTGTCTCTTTCTCCCTCTCTCGCTGTCTCTCTTTCTTCCCCCCCTCTCTCTCTCCTGCTCTCTCTCTCTCTCCTGCTCTCTCTCTCTCTATCCTGCTCTCTCTCTCTCTCTCTGTGTGTTTCTGTATGTGTGTAGGAGAGAGGGAGAGTGTGAATGTGTGTATCTGTTTGTGTCTATTGGGTGTGTCTGTAAATTTTTCCTGGCTTATTCTCCATATGAGAATTGTGTGTGTGTGTGTGTGTGTGTGTGTGTGTGTGTGTGTGTGTGTGTGTGTGTGTGTGAGTGTTGTAATTGCTTCAGCGTGTTGGTGTGCAGTGTGTGACAGGAAGGATGAGTCGCTGGTTGCCGCTTCTCCTTCACACAGGGGAATATTTGTCTGGCGGCTGGTTCAGGCACAGCATAACTCACGCGAGGCATCTCCAGACAGGAAACGCCACGGTGAGCTCTGTTATGATAGAGGATAGCTCGGAGGATGAGCTGTGAACTTTACATGCACGCAGAGCCACTGAGCTGACCACCACCTGAGGGCCCGGCAGCCTCGGCAGGAAATGAAAGGATCATTTAGTTTGGGCCAGAAGAGATGAGTTAAAAGCGAGTGAGAGGGTCAGGAGAGGGGACAACTTTTTGACGAGATGTACAGACACCCTTCGTTTAATCCAGAGACAAACCAGAAGAAGAATATTAACACGTCTCACTCTCTTTTTCTCTTGATTGAGTTAAAAAAGACTGGTTTTTGAGCTTATTTGCAATCAGCTCACAGAAAAGCACATCAGAGATGAGAGAACTTGGTCTCCAGCTGTGACACGACAAACATGTGTCGGAGAAGGTTGTCCAAGACACATGTAACCTCCCCAGACTTGAGTGGGCTATTTTTTCTGTAATACTTTCTTTTTGGTTACTTTTCCACAAGTTTATTTTAGGCACCTGACTGGGTGCACACTGTAACTAGTTTGTGGCCACTTGATTTTCCAAATAAGTGCATAGGATTTCAGTGAATTTGAGGATTTCACAGGAAAGTCAAGATGTCTTAGTCTACACTATCCATCTATCCATTATATATACACCACTTATTGGTCAGGGTTGCAGGTGAACTGGAGCCAATCCACTTTGGGTGAGAGGCATGGTACACTTTGGGCAGGTTGTCAGTCTATTACAGAGAATTCGAACAACCAATCACCTTCATGTTCTATGGGTAATTGAGAGTATCCAGTTGACGCAACTTACATTTCTTTGGACTGTGGAAGGAAACCACTCAGTCACGGGGAAAACATGCAAACTTCGAACAGAAAGGTCCTGGTTGGCTGTGAGATTCGAACTCAGAACCTTCTAGCTATGAGGCACCAGTGCTAACCACTACTCTTCCCCTCACCACTACATCCATACCAGAACAGTGTTTTCTGACAGCAAATACGATTCCTTTCAGAAATGCTCTGTGAAAGTGCCAGCTTCGCATTGTAAGGTGGACAGCAGCACCTGAGAGGTTCAGAAACTATGACAGGTGGTTGCTATGACACCAGTTACAGGTTGTGCTCCAGACACCAAAATTAACATGACAGGAGAAGTGCAATCAGTGTTCCCTTTGTCAACTTTGCTAATTTACTGAAAGGTAATTTGCATGTTGGTCAATGCTTTCTAGATATGATTGTGTTTAATACTCATTTGTAACCCAAAACTGTAATTATACCCCATCATCAGTCCATAAAAAATAAAAAAAATCGGCTTCTTGATGTTGCTTCAAAAAAAACAGCTGTTCATGCACTTGCATTAAAAAAAAAATAAAGAGTTGATCAGAAATGAAGTGACAGCAAACACGATGGCACTTCAGTGTTTATTTTGGTGTGGACGGAGAACATTTGGAAAATGATACAAAAATCATAGTGTGTACAGAGAAATGTTTTTACATAAAATTTGCATTTTCAGATTTTTTCCAGCTCAATATGGATATAGTCTTAGTGTTCCATTACGCTTGTTGAACAAGTTCCGCACAGATTTGAATATGGGCAGTGTGGTTTTATGCTTAGCTTATATCCATCCAGGTGCACAACCCATAAACATGCTGATGCTGGTAGATATGACTGGGGATGCAATGATAGCAATGATAAGCTTCGCACTGATCAGTCATCATTCGTATTATAGCTGCTATAATCCAGCCTCTCTCTGTAAAAGTTTATATGGGTGGGGTAAAGTACAGCTTGTCACGTTACAGACGTGTGTCCCAAAAACATACTGACTGACATTGGAGACGCCTTCTATAAATGTAGCATAAACATCCTGCAGAAAGCTTAGTAATTGTACTTAAAAAATCCACTTAATATTAGGATGCTGTCAGTTCAGAGAAAATTTATCAGCAGCTTCAACCAATCAGATTCAAGGATTCAGCAGCACTGTGGTTTAAATATTAATCATCCAAAGCTGTGTACTGATGACTTGATGGAGCTGCTTTTCATATGGAATAAGTGTTTTGGGACGTAGTTTAGGGTGTCGTGTACCTTTTCAACTTTTTATTGTATCTTGTCAATCACTGCTGCAATGATTGCAAGTCATTTTCACACAGGCACCAAAAACCACCGGAGACTGCAACAAAATTGCTACTGTTTTTTTCCCCTTCAAAGATATTCCCACTTAGAACATAACAAGGTTCTGTATCATCTCTTAAAATAAGTTCTGACAAACCATAACTCAGGCTGTAGTGGAAGTGTTGGTGCATGTGTGCCCATGTCATGTACTGTTTTGGCTATGTTCAGGTGTGATACAACGAGAGCTGTGGTGGCTCTTCGAGGTGGCTGGGTCTCCCATCAGACTTAATCTTTCAGCTTCCTCATGGTGTGCAGTTTCTTGTCCTGCTTTTATCATGTGCTTACTTTTCCCAATTATTCTCCCAGTAATTTTGCATATCTAAACTGAGCACAGAAGCAACAGACATTTAAGTCCAAGAAGTATGGCTACTCTTATTCTGTCGGGATTCATCACCTGATACTTTTTCTTGTCCCACATGCAGCAGTTAAGCCTCTAGTTAAAGATGGCTGTGAGAACAGAGCGAGCAAATGAATGCTTCACTTGTACTCTTCAGTGCTTCCAGTACAGACCTGAATGGCAGTATTACATTTAAGTTTTGGGAATGCTGAGGGTGGGTTATATAGAATGACTGAAGGAAGCTGATGATGCCTGGAGGCTCCTTCCATAGCGTTAGCCTTGCTTATCCTACCCATAGACAGGAAGGCTGTGGGGCAGGAAGAACACAGGGGCACCTGTCCACCACATATCAAGTCCACATGTTGTATACCGTTATAGCGGGGGTTGTGGGGGGTGGTTATGTTTTCTCACATAAGATGTTTTGGATAAGTATTTACATAATATGATTTTACTATGCCTTATACACATGCACTCAGTGCAGATATTTTTGGTGTAAAGAAATAGTTCACATTCTCCTAAATTACATGTACACACTTATTCACAGCAAGGAGCCAGGACTTTTCAGATTGCACTGGACATAGAAGGCTAATATAACAATGTCATATTTTCTATAAATGCATGCCCAGTTTTTTTCTCCAATCCGAGTTTTTGGCACCCATGGAAAAATATTTGTGGAATTCAAAATATGGAAATTTGCACTGATTACATAAATCAGTGCATAAATCCGACCAGAGCCTCAGGTGTGGAATGATGAGCAAAAAATGCCAGAGTCTATGAGAATGTCTTTACTGAACAGATTTTGTTTGAAATAAACCAGCATTAATTGTTATAATTAGGTTATTAATGTTGGTCATAGTGTAAAGCTCCCTGTCTCTGATCATTTCTTTTAAAGGTGAAGTTATTGTTCATATTTAAACCCATCAGCCACCCCCTTTCAGTGCTCCTTCAGAAGATTCGCCCTCAAATACATGGACACACCTTGCTAAGGCAAATAATGACGCCCCACATAAGGCTAACAGGTACTTTCTTCAGCCAACTACATCCTCATGCGGCATAACAGGGCAGCATACCACCTTCAGAGGAAGGTGCTGTCTGCCTTTTTCCATGTACACATTTCTGCATGCATACAATTCCCATTTTCCCACCTGGAGAACCTGACCAAGTTTTCTCTCTTGACTCCCAGACATGAATGTTAGAGCTAATGCTTATTTGTTGTTTCACTCAGAAGCACGTCATTACTGCAGCTTCATGTGATGGCAACCTGCCCCTGTCAGCACGCTGTGTAAAATGAGGCTTGGGAATTACAGACTTTAGTGTTTCTCCAGTACGTCAGTTCCTGAGCAGTCCCCACGTTTAACTGTGTGTTTTAAGAGTCATGCTTGCAAAAGACTTAAGTCCTGTTTCTTGGGGGGAAAAACACCATAGCACTGTAGCACAATGGCAAAGGTTGCTGAGCTGACAGGCTGTTGACCATGGGGACGCATACTGCTCTCTGCATCTAATTTGGATGAACAGGCTGTCGGTTGGGTGAGCACTAAAGCTCTTGGAAAAGACTCATTTTTGCTTTAGATTGACATATGGAGGGGGTGCTGTCGAAATATCTACTGTTCTGAACTTATGCTGCAGGATGAATGTACAAGAAAATGTATAAATATTTTTTCTTATTGTCTGTAGAGCAGCTACAGAGATATATTAGGGACATGACTGTGTTTGTGACTATTGTAACAGAGGCAGTAACTGGCACATGGCTTCAGAGTAGGGTGATGGTCCAAGGCTCACTACTCAGCCGAGTATGTGCCATTTGAGAAATTAAGGGGTGTAAGAGCCCCAGGCTCACTGTAGGATCTGGACTGAGTAGCCCTTTAATAGTGGTTTCTATACTCTCATCTCTGTCAGCTTTTAGCACTTCTCTCAAAACTTCATATGGAACTTGTGAGCTATCACATGTGAAGTTGCCCAGCTGCCCTTTGATGGACATAATACTGCTGGGCATTTTAGTATATGGTGATCGCCAAAGAAAAGAGGTGTGAGCCAAATGCAACATTCTCAAGCTTATGTACTACTTATTGCAGTGGTGGAATGTCCCAGTGCCTTCTGGGAGTTCCACTCACTCACTTGTTAACTGGTTTCATGCAGAGCGCCAATTAAGAGTTAGCACTTTCCCATCTTGCTTTGTCTCTGTTTCTTCTCTTGGTAAAGGACTCTTTGCGGATAAGCTTTAGTGGTAAGTAATGTGCCAGTCCTCCCTGTGAGACTGTCGCTTTCCAGCCTCCTTGACCCTTTGGCAAGATCCCTCTGGCAGTTCCAGTTCAGTTCACTGCTTAGTATCTTTGGATCCACCCAATAGATCCCTGGCTTGCTATTTATGGAAGCAAAACGACTAGCTCTAAGCCATGACTGAGGATATAATTATAGCATAAAAGGCTTCAGACAAGAATGAATTAGATGTTCCGGCCTTAAAGTTGCTGATTTAGAATGAGGTTAATGGAATCTCACAGATAGAGCTTTTTGAGGCAGGGGATAATATATGGAGCGTAGTTAACGTCCAAAGAAAGGACTCACACCTTATTTGTTTTCAGCAGTCACTACTTAACCTCCAAGACATTAATGGATGTTCAGAACACGTGTAAAAATGCTTGGTGAGAACAGTGTGGTTCTCAGGAGAGCATAGAAAAAAAACAGGTCAACGCAGACCATCCAGATTGGTTCCCTTTCTTCTGGCAAGCTGTCCTGCTGTACCACATCCCAGCTTCATCTTGCACACTGTGAGTGTGTTATTTTGAGAAGTATAAAAGTCTGAGTGATATAACTTTTTCACATAAACTAGATCCCTCACACCCCTTTTGATTGGAGTCCAGGCTTTAATTGTAGAGTTTTTTCAGTGGCTACTGTGGAAAAGGTCACAACAGCCAAAGAGAATGTGTCTATTAAAGCGCGACTGATCTGACCCTGTTGTTTAGAGGGTGTGAATCGAGGCACGAAAGCGTGGCTAACCCTTCTAGCCCCAGTGATCTTAACAAACGCCTGTATGAGTACACTGAGGCTTGGTTTTAGAGCCGGCGCCGCCTGCTCCAGTCACCCTGCATCACTGTCAAGGCACCCACTAATTACTAAGAAGTTTAAAGATGCATTAGATAAATGTCACTTCACCACAGAACTCTGAACGGGCATTTCTAAGCCTAACACCTTGGGCGTCACCACTGGCCATCGGAGCCTTGTTAAAGTACTTGGTATACTGCTTAATTTATGCACATACAGCAGAATCAGGTATAATGCAACAAAAAGCCTGACACGCAGAGCATGTTGCCTGTGGTTGTTTCTAATGTGTTGACTCAGTTTGATGGAAGATGATGCACTTACTGATTTAGCCTTTTTTGCTCAAACACAATCTGTGTCAAGGATACAGGACATAGTCCTTGAGGAGAGGATGGACATGTGCACAAATCTTATTAGCTGATAAAATTATATGATCATACACATTCTCGTAAACAATATTTTGCACAATTTATTTATTAACTAAAACACTACTGCAGTCCTCAACACTCCATTGAATGATTCCCAGTTGTGAATCTTTGGGTGGTGTGATTTAAAATCCCTGTGGTACACAATTAACAGTGGAGGTGGATGGCCCTGAATTCAGAAGAGCTGTGTAATGGCATCTCTTTAACTCTGAGAGTTTGAGTATATACTACATGGAAACATAAAAGCAAACTAAAACTTTTTTAGTATATTTTTACATATATTAACCATGACAGAGACCGGTCAGGTAAGCTTTGTGCTTCAAGTCAAAGTCATGCTAAGTGCTATGTAGCAAACGGCATCTTTTGAGCCTGCTCGTCAGTGCTTAGTATATACTACACAGAAACTTAAGAACCCCTGCTCCGAAAACACTAAAACAAACATTTTATGGTTTATTTTATTTTAAACTATGATAATGAGGCTGCCTGCTCCAAGTTACAGTGACAAACTGTGAGTGTCTATCATATTGACTCAAGCATTATCCACTTAGAATAATGTTTTAAAATCCCGAGATAGCAGACCAATCAGATCACGCCGTTCCTGTGTAGTATACACTAATAAAAATTACATCGACTGTTCGAGGTGTTTTAAGTGTAGTGTTGAGGGTATTATGTTTTCTGGTTGTCCATATGTCAATCCGTCCATCCATCACTAATCAGGTCCCAGCCTCATCGCCGCTGTATGTAGAAATCAGAGTCTGCGGGTTAAGGTAGGTCTAGGACAGAGTTGTTATACTTTAAGGGCCATGGTTTGTTGAGTTTCTCATCAGTGTTTTCATTTTGTCCTCTGACTTTGTGGTTGTTGGTGTTTTTTTTTTTTTGTTTTTGTTTTTTAGTAATTAATTAGATCACGGAAATAACTGACTGTATGTGGGCAATTAGAGCTCCTAGAACAACATAATTGGCTTTTAAAAAATTTAGGATTGGCTGGACTCACACCACAAGCATAAGACAGCTCGCATGCCTCACTGTCTGTACCTCAAGGATAAGTAGTGGTGGATGGATGCCTCTTTTGAATTATTTTCCCTCTATGCCCGCATGAAATATTAAAGTTCATGGATAGAGCATGGCCTTTCAGTTCATGTAAGAGTAAACCATTTCAGTGTCACTCTGGCTGAAAGCTGCTTCTGTCTCTTTCAAATAGATCGCTGGCAGGCTAACAGGAGGCATGATGCACTAGCGGCCTGCCACTACTCATTCTTTTATACTAACTACAATCACCACCGCCACATGTTAGTCATGTACAGATTAATGAATAACTAAAGGACAGACCTGCAGATGCTACAGCTGACATGGGTATTTACTGTGTGTGAGTGTACTGGTTGCGGATTTTGGCCTCTGACCTTTTAAAGTGGGAAAATGATTGCCTGCTCTAATTTCCCAGGCCTGCTTGCAGCTTGAGATTATTTCAGTAATCACAAAGGGTGTAAGCTGCCTGAGTGTAAGTGTTTTGATTGAACTATTCTTCAACCAGGAAACTTTGGTCTTACATGCACTAGGTGTAAAATAAAGTAAAAACAAAATATTCTATTCACATAAGTAATAAAAATCTTTAACTGGATCATATAATTCTATAGTTAACGTAAACCTTAGCATTAAGATACCATAAGCAGTTTTGATCAGGGTAACACATCTCACTCACTCATTTGCCAAACCATTTATTCGTTCTCTTAGTGATCTCAGCCGACACTGTGTGAAGGCAGGGTATGCCCTGAACAGCTCGTCAAACCATCGCAGGGCAACGACACACACAACCATTCACACTCTCATCCACAACTAGGGACAATTTGGAACAGTCCATTAGCCTGATGTGCATGTCTTTGGACTGTTGGAGGAACCTGGAGTACAATGAAGAAACCCATGCAAGCACAGGGAGAACATACAAACTTCACACAGAAACTCCCGAGCCCGAAACTCGAACCCAGGACCTTCTTGCTATGAGGTGGATGTGCTAACCACTACACCACTGTGCCGCCCCTGAACAGAGTACCTCTGATTTTTAAGTAGTAAGAATGCCTTTTTAAACAAAATTACACTTTTGTTTACGGATGAGCCTTGGTTGAGTTCTTCCCTCTGTTCCCCTTTGAAGTCAGGACCTTTGCTTGGGGTAGTAAATTAACGAATGCATGATATTGCTGTTTTTCCATATAAAAAAAAAAACCCACCACACTCACATACTTCTTGATTATTTTTGCTTTGAAGCAATGCAAAAGGCTGCCAACTGTCTGGGAAATTAGAGCAGGCCAAATCTAGCGCATTAGTGCCTGAAGTAGAGAGCAAAGGCTCAAAGCCAGAGAAAGAGCTCCCCAAAAGCCACTGTGATGCACGACAGACTCATGGCCTAATGAAATATCTCAGTTCCCAACACTCATGTGCTGTAGACCCTGCACTTGACATCGCTCCTGAACTCTCAGCTTTACTCGCGTTGTTCTTGTTCCTGAGAAGCTCTGGTAGGATGTACTTTGTAATTGGATACAGATGTTTCGAAAGCGAATCAGCCAGCCTGTTATTCTAGTCTATGCTGAGTACTTTTTTTCCACTCTTCATTCCAAGCTCACTTTTAAAGTTTCCCAAAATTCCAAGCCCTAATACAGTTTTATGTTGTCTTCAGTTGCACGGTTACCAGGATGGAAAGGTAATATTTTCGAGATCTAAATGTTTTTTGGGAGTCTTTTTTTTGTGCCGAGTAAGCGTTGCCCTGGTTTTAGGAGAAACTACTTTTTATTTTTTATTTTTTATTTATTTATTTTTTTTAAATAGTCTATTGTTGGTATTGTTCTAACATTTCTGCTGATGACATGAGTGTGAAGTACATCAGAGTGAGGATCTCCAGATCTGTTGCTTAGGACTACGCATGCTTTCTCACATCTGTTGAAATCTTGATTAATGTTAGCATTTGATCGGCTGAATTATGAAAAATTACTGATACGTGCGAATCAGAGTACAGCACCAGTACCGCAACCCCCCAGAAAGTTTACCGGTGATGAAGTGTTGATTCAGTATCCCTCTTAAACATCATCTTAAATCATATTGATTAGTCCAGACGTGGTATTATGTTGATGAAGGGCAGAAAAGCTGGCATTTAAAAGTCAAAGTGACCCATCACACACCATCACACACACTTACTCACTCACACACCCATCCTTTCTCTCTCGTTCTCTCTCTGAGGGGAATTCCCCACACAGATGTAACCAAACTTACTGCTTTGATCTCTTATGAGCACTTCAATTATTGCGAGGCTAGAACTGGGCTCCGTTCAACTGTGGTGTGCGGTGGAGCAAGAAAAATTTCCTCCTTTTCCATCCTCAAATGATTAATTTAGCAGTTCACGCCGGGAAGACTCCACCAATAATATAAAGTGAGTATCGCCTTGGCACTTCAAGCATCGCGGGGAAAAAAAAAAAATACCCTGTGGCAGATACTGCAGAGGTTTCAAACACACTATTGTGGTTAGCATAGTGTAGGGGTGTGTGGAAGTGCTGAACTCAAAGACATATTGTGCAGTCAGTCCCGTTTTCATCAAAGTTAAATTGGTCTGTCTTTAAAGTGGAGTAAAGGCTTAAATTAGTGGCAATATGTGGGACACCCTTAAATCCATGTGTTTGTGGGCCAGGACGTGCCTTTCATAAAGGTCAAATGTTGCACAGCACCAATCACACGTGACTAACACAGGAAAAAACACATTTCAAAATAATTGGGAAAGCCCATGTAAATGAGCTGCAGGAGACTTTCAACTGAACTAGATTGCATTCAGTCTGTACATCTGTCAAAACGGAAAAACAAACGCATCATATATGGCTTAAACAAATCAGCTGTATTTTTTTTATTATAACACTAATATTTAACACGAAGTGCATAACCTTTTCTTCTGGATTAGACTGAGAACTTTAACAAGACGAACAGGACACCAAACCGAGTTTTCAGCTGATTCTAGTTGCTGTGCTCAGTAATGAACCTTTAAAAGACTTTAGGTCTGAAGCTGATGCGTACTGGTATCTAAATTGAGAGGAAATATTACTGGATTTAATCACATTCCTAATCTGAGAATAATGATTCCGTAAAACTGTGTTTGGTTTGGGATGCGTGCTACAAATAGAACACCTCCACTTTTCATTTTTTCCCCATTTGCCAATTTCTACTCAACAGCGAGCTCCCCCCATCACACGACAACTAGTGACTGCACTTCTCAAAGGAAATCTGCTTCCTTCAAAATTCAGGAACTCCTACACCCCCATGATTGGCTCCTGACACACTGACTGACAGTGGAAAGAGTAATGCCATCCATCCCACCCAGAGAACACACAGTTTCGCTCTCCTGGATTCCTGGCTGTGGATGGTGTGGCATAATTGAGACTCAGTCTTCTGCTCTCTTGTCAATAGAGAAAAGCTTTTTTTATGATTGGATATAATAAACATGCAAAGCAGAACTTCAGAATATAATACTATCAGCTCCAGTCACAGTCATTTCCATATTTAGTTCTTACTGCCATGTCAATAAACAAAGTGATATAATATATTGATTCAGGCACTGGCTTAAAGTTAGTCTTTGGCTTAAAGGGTATTTGTGAGGTTTATTTCTTAATTATTATACTGATGTTTCCCCACAAAAATCAGTAGAAGCATTGAATCCTTGTTTGCTAAAAATACTGCTATCCTAGTCGATCCTGCTCTATCCTAGAAGGATTCTGTGATGAGAATTATTAGCTCTGCAAGGGTAAGCGTGCATTTCTTTTCTAGCAAAAAAGGCCGTGTCATATGTTTAGGAAGAAATCAGGATTTACCCCAGTATGAAATAATTTTAGTTTCTTCTTGCTTGGAAGAAAGTTTTTCAGTTAAAAGAAAACAACCTTGACAAGCAAAAACGGCTTTAGTATGTATTCCTTGATGTCAGCACGCATCAGGTTCTCGCCAAAGAGCAAACAGTCAATCATGGTGCATAAGGATGTCGAGACGTATGTGCAGCCACAAGTAGACCAACATGGCATGAAAAATCAACTCGATGGATTCTTAATAAATATGGAGTACCGCTATAATCATTTTAATTTGTTAACTACTTGAAATGTTTTCAGAAACAAATTTTCAGTGATATGTATTTCTGAATCTCAGCATGCGTCAAGTTGCTGCCAAAGAGCAAACAACCAATCAGCATTGAGATGCATATGGACATACAGAGTCAGCGGTTTCTGGAGTATGGCGCGCCACTTGTGCGGCCACCACTATATCTATGTTACTCTATAACTCTATGGTTTTGTTGCATTAACTTGCTGCAAGAACAAAACTACTATCATTTTTTCTTTACCTTTTAAAGGATTAAATGCTAATAACGTTTCCTTATATACTCAGTTACTTCGATTTCGAAGCTGTTTGTGGTCTCTGGAGATAAAAAGTTTGACTTTCCATAAAGTAGCATTAAACTGTTTTTAATGCAAGGTTCTAACATCTGGAACACTCGAGCACGTAAAGGGAATTAGCGCATCTAGTGCTATTAGATGGACTTTATTGCTCATAATTCTTTTTCACGTTTTTTTCCAGTGAGACTGGTTTCTTTCACTCACACTCTCGAAGCGCACGTCTTTGCCACTCAGGATGCCTCAGTGACAGTGGCGTTTTCTTCACTCTTCATTACTCCAGTGGAAAATCTCTCCCTGTCAACACTTAATGCCGCCCCCTGCTTATTGAACAATTTTCCTTGTGAAATCTTCTTCCCCAGTCAGTCCGTCTCTCTTTCTTTCTCTGTTTCCCTCTCTCTTGTTGTGGGTTGTCTTCATCTGTCCTGACAGCTCTGTGCCTCATCACCAGCTATATAAAATGACAGCTCACATCCTGGGGCTACAGCAAAGGCTGTTTACTGAAAAAGAGCAACACACTCTCTCTCAAGCAAATCCTCCCCCACCCTCCCATGTGTGTACATATACACACACTCTCTTTCACACAGTATCTATCCCCCCCCCCCCCCAATTTTGAACTTAATTCAGAGATGCATTTGCTCTAGTTCTCCTTTGGCACTGCGGGGGCACTTGTGTGGCTACGGCAAGCTTCACAATAAGGCTCAGCAGATTGACGCACAGTTTCACGTGCTGCTGGAATCCCCCCACTACAGCCACAGAGGTTTTTACACAACTAATCTAAAGAGCTAATCATAGACTTTTTATATTACATATAGACAGAGATATAGCTGAAGGTGTGATGAATGAAATCACATTTTTTGAGATATTATCCGTTACTGATATCCTTTGCAACATCATAAAAAAAAAATGTATTTTAGAGTTTAGCGGATGCATGGAACGTCAGTATTAAATAGTTTAGTGGGGGTTTTTTTTAATTATTTTGTATCAAGTATTTCATTTTTATTAATAATAATAATAATAATAATAATAATAATAATAATAGTGATATAATTTCAGCTTCATTTAACTCAAGTTGTTAAATAAATAATTATACATAAAATCACAAATAATTGTCGACCCTCCCTTTTTGGCACATTGTTCACATTTCTGCCTTAAGTATCCTATTCAGGGAAAGGTGCAGGATTAACATAGTTGTGTGGCAGCAATACACCATGCAAATCAGGCGCCATGGTAATAAGTTAGCAAGCTTGCGTCATGTTGAAGGGGCAGGCATCACAGATACTGAAGAACCCTTCCTGTTCACTGGCCCTCATTGCCCCCCCCCCCCCCCCCACACACACACACATGCACACACTTTTGAAAACACATGAACGCAGTTTCTATGCCAGTCAAATACAAATGTCATGACTGTGCAACATGTACCTACGTAGCAAAGTGAAACATGGGGAAACAGAATAAACACCCGTGCCAGTCATTCACCATCCCACTGCTTCGTGTCATGTTTTTAGGTAAATGGTTGTGTAATTACAGCTTTGCAGATTGCTATGGACAAAATAGGCTTAGTAATGATGGCTTGAAATGCAAATAAAAGTGAAAACTCGGCAATGTGACGTACAAACTGAGGTATATTTATACCCGAAACTGCTGAGGTAATCAGGAGAGTTGTAGGTGTAGGATTCTGGTAGCTCTTGAGCTAGGCTTATTCTATTAAAATGGTGTTATTACCTCCAAAAAAAAAAATTTAAGTTCAAGTTGTGGTTTGACTGAGGTCATGATACGGCCAGTGTGAATTCTGGGTAACAACACTGTATTTGAATGCACTCTTTCAGTTTGTTTATATCATTCATTTGATCCATATCATTTGGCCCTAGATTTAAATAGAAATCAGTAGCTAGTGTGGAGCTGCATCTGTGGAAAAAAGACATAAATACAGTTTAACAAACATGGGGGATAAATGCGTTTATTCCTATTGTCAAATATGAATTTGTCACCCTGAAAAGACAAAGTGAAATAAAAAAAATAAAAATAAATGAATGTAGCTTGATAGAGTATAAAAACTCTTGCAGAAAATAAACATGTAGTGAGTTTTGTAGTCAATAGTCATTTTGTTGCTCACTGCCATTTAACATGTCAAATCTTGGTGCTTATGTCTTTTTGCATGTTTGTTCGCTTGCCCCCAGGCTGCCACTGGTAATATTTAAGCACTCCTGATAGCCCATCTGACTGGAGTCACTGTAGAGCGAGTTTGAAAGTGTCTTGGGACCTCGTGAAAATCAAAAACAAATCTGCAGGAGCAGTGTGGTTTAACCTACAGGCGCAGCGGCTTTTGAAGTGGGGGGCAGCGTTGTTAATTGTCAGCGCCAGCTTAGCGAAAGGTGGTAACAATTTAACAGGACTGTGTGGTAGCAGGGTGCTCGATGCGTATCAGGTGTTTGCAGGCGTCGTGTGCTGTGCAGCAAAGAGGAAGCCACTCCAGCGATGAGAAAGAGGCAGACTTAACAACCAGTAATTCTTTGTTTGCACTGCCAATCGTGCTGTAATTGGCTGGGAGGTGAACAGGAGCTTTGTGATTGGACAGCTGGCCCAGTTACTGCTGCTATTTTTACTGAACGCTACCAGACCCAGACGCAGCCGGCACCTCCGTGCTCTACCTTAAGCAGACTTGGTATGAGCAGAAATTTCTTTCTGATGTATCAACCGGGTTCAAATGGGGCAAAGCGGTGAGCTTTCGTGGCTTAGAGGCATCTCTGAGTAAACAAGCGAGAGTTCAGTGCAGCCTGCTGTCAGAGATGTTCCCAATACTTTTCCCCCGAACCGTGGCACTTGAAAGGCATTTTAAATGTTTGGAACGTTCTCCACCCTTTCAAGTGTCTGTGTGTGCTAGTTTGTGTGTGTGGTTGCATGTTTCTGGTTTGCCTGTGGTATTTCTACAGGTTCAACACTGACATGTTAAGCCAACTGTGTCCATGTTGATTGGGAATTCTCCCTATGAGGTTCGAAATCTTCTTTTGTAGTACTCTCTTCAACCTGAAGGGTCCTTTGTAACCCATACACACACCAGCTGTGTCTCTACAATATATGGGTATAGTATGTATGTATCTATGTAAGCGTATGCTTCATTTTATGCAAATGCCATTTAAGAATGACTGAAAGTTGCGTGTGAGGAAATTTCGTATATTACATAAAAATGTATTGGGTTAGTCTTAATTAATTTTACAAGCATAACGTATGACGATTTTTTTGAACAGCCTGAATTAACCACATAACAATGTGCAAAACAGTTGTGAAGATCCCATAGTCGTTCCCGCCATACTCAAATCCGAAAGCATAAACAAACTGTCTCGTCTGACGCAAACTTCTCAAACTTCTTGAGGGTTTAATTATAAAATCAATTCCACAGACTCCCTGTACAATAACAATTTTGTCTGTTTATTATTGCATAGAGCTTTCTATTCCTGAACTTTCCACTGACCAATCACAGGCCAAGTTGGCAAGGAGTGTCATTTCTCAAGCTGGAAATGGACACTTTTTTTTTTTTTTTTTTTTTTTTTTTTTTTTTTTTTACACCCCATAAAGGAGAACTGAAAAAAGAAACGTGGTCTTCCAAAAA
>JBCNYH010000013.1:16409708-16449706 GCA_039654325.1 Tandanus tandanus
ATAATTAATATTTATGTGACACAACGGGTTTATACCTGGTTCAGAGAGTAATTAAGTAATAAGTTTAATTTAGACATTTAGCCGACCTAATGTCTAACACACACACAAAAATATTTACAAGGTGTTATTTTGTTTTAAATGTATCTTTGTTCATGCTCATATACTTCACACAGTTGGTTTTTGTAGTAAGTAGCAGATATGAAATGATTCTTTATTCAATTTAATACAATTTACCACAGATTATAATCTGTTATATAATTAATATTGCTGTAATAGCATTTTAATAATGCAAGTTGAATTTCATTTCACACCTTATTTAATAGCGTCTGTATCTATTCTATGTATACATAGAATAGATACATTCTTAAGTTGCTTAAACCTGCCTTCGTGCAAGAAATCTAAATATTCTTTGAAATCATGAAAATTTAAAAAATAATAAAAATAAATTAAAAAAATCAAGCACAGGTTGACCCTGTATGCATGTATACTACTTGTCGGCACTCGACTTGTAAGGTCTACCTTATAAATAGTCTGTGATTATAATTTCATTAACATCTTCATGGCATTAGCATGCATGCTAGTTAGCCACATTTTTCATATTTAATAATTTTATGCTAAACCTGCAACACTGTTACTAACTCGAGAGCAAAATGTTAGCAATACTAGTTAGCAATGTTAGTTTAATACTGAAAAAAGTTTTGTTAGAGATAAATGGTTCCCAAGTCATAGAATCAGCTATATATTTTGATGACTCTGTGATATTATATTTGCAATGTGAAAGAGGAACGTCCTCACTCTGTTTCTACTTCCTCTCTCTCTCTTCACTCCCTCATTAATGCTTCATCCCTCCTTTTCCTCTTTTCTTCTCCCTCACTTTCCATGTGCACTGGTTCTCATCCCTCAGTCCCCTCTCAGCACTCAGCAGGACATGATTAAATTGACCATATTTTAATTGGAAAGGAGCAGCCAACTCTGTCTCTTCATTCAGCATAATTAATACCTTGCAGTTACACTGACTTAAATGAACTTGCTTAATTTTTTTTTCCCCTCCACAAGAGTTTGAAAAGCTTTATGGACTTCGAAGAATAACACACATGGTTTCAGGGGAAAAAGTTGTAAGTCGTCATCAAAAGCCACAATTAGCTCATTACGACTGCTCGAATCTGGGACACCACATGAAGAGAGAAAAGTCATCTCTTTCCCTGCGCTCTCTAATTTCTCAGAGGAAGCTTGCAGGACAGGTTCAGAGGAAGGGCTCGTCTCATGAAGAAATACACGTACGGTTTTTACACTGGAATATTACCGCCTGATTGTAATGGCGTGGTTTGATTACGTCATCTGCCAGTGTGCTGTAAGTCAGGTCCACCCCAATGAGCTTTAGATGAGTTACAAACAAAAACCAGGATGCATGGATGCATGGAGCATTTCCTCGGTCATTAGAGTATCGATGTAGGACATGGGGCGGGGGTGTGCGAGTGACTCAGGTAGCTTTGTTTTCTGTTAGTTGAGAAAAACAGAAATCACAGTAATTCCAGTATTTTTATGCATCTGGTTCCAGTAAGCGGTAAAATTATAAAGTGATGATTTCACTAGGAAAAGGACAGGAAGGGCCCATTTTGTTTGGCAATGATTGAACCAGGGTCTGTTCAGACTGCTGGTGTTTTATTCAAGTGTGTTAAAATGGCTTGTTCTTTGCCCGCGTGACCGTGGTTAGTAACCGTTACCAGGGAAGAGGAGTAATGACTCTCTGTGAATATTAAAGCAGCTGCCTGACCCCTCTTTATTAGTTGTGCGGAGCAGCCAGGCTTAATCAAAAGTTAACGATTGCGTGTAGGATGTGCCCAGGGCGGCGCGAGGGCACTGCATTATTGTTAGTGTGTGTGTGTGTGTGTGTGTGTGTGTGGGTGGGGGGGGCAAGCTAAGTCAATAGGAGTGTGGTGTTGCTGGCACTGGTGGGGGGGTGGGGGGTTACACGTGATGTGCCTGAGAGATCAAAACACACACTTGATGAATGTGAGGGCAGAGGGTGGGAGTGGGGGAGTGGCCCGTGCTCCTAGCTTTGAATCGCCGATCAAGGTCGTTCTCAGTTCATTAAATTATGCTGAGAGCCTTGGCCTGCTAAGTAACACACACACACACACACACACAGAGGTATTACTTTATGCAGTTATTGAAGTTCTTTTTCCATTCTTCTTTTGACCAAGTCTGCTTCTGTATCCTCACTCTCCAGTAATAATTTGTGTGTGTGCACGAACTTGTGTGCGTGTGTGTGCATGTATTTTGGTCAGTGGAGTCTGGGCAGGAAAGAGTTGCAGATGAAGCCAGCAGTAACACAGTGCCTTGTGTAATGTTCTGCATGTCGTGTGTGTTTTGGCTTGTCGTCACACAACTCCCAGGTACTGGGTCATTCCTAATATTCACTGTTAGTCATCACGCTTAGCCATCAGACAGCTGTACCTCATGATACACAACACCAGCATCAGGTTCATCAATATTCCCATGTAAACACTGTACTCGGATATTCCCCTTCCTCCAGGACTTTGTTAGGAATTTTATTTATATTTTATTAGTTTATTTGTGGCATCCAAATAGCTACCTGTTGCTATGCCTACCAAGCCGGTATTCGTTATAGGGTTTTTTTGTTGTTGTTGTTTTTGTTTTTTTGTTTTTAAGTGTTCCCGTGAATTTAGCTGTGAAATAAACATGAGTGTTAAGGCAGAATGTAACACCTTTCTATTATAATACTATAATTGTTTCATTTTATGAACATATTAAATAATTATTCTCTATTTCCTAGATAATTTAAGGTCTGTCTCATGACACCACAAGCAAAACATCAACCTTTGGTCTTGATTATAAATTAACCAGGTGAAAGCTTTTAGCTACTCAGGATTAAATCTCATAACTTTTAATTCTAGTAGTATTGGGGGGTTTAGTTTTAATTTAGATTTGACTCACAAATTATTTTCTATCAGAGCCCTATACTGTATGTGTAATAACCTGTGGATACATGAATAGCATGTCCGAATAGCATTTTACACAGAGTACATTGTACACAGTGTTCACAATGAATTATATATCCAATACATAATTACAGTGCAGTTATATATCCACTAAGACCTGCCCTGATTAATGTATTAATTATATAAAGTTGGTTTGGGAGTGTAGATTATTGACAGTCACAGGATATGTTAAGCAAAATCTCATGCTTTTCATGAAAAAATTTTATGAATTGAAATAATACTGTATATACATTTTTTATGATTAGAGTTTGGAGATAATGTTTTATGTTATAATAAGGCGACACACATTAAAGCCTGTCTATAATTAAATATGATGCCGTATGCAGGGTCGGGTCGCTTGGTATTGGTAAATTGTTTTTATTTTTAATGCATCGTGTAAAGATTCATATTTAATAAAGTATGAATTGTTTATAAATAGTTTAAATGCTGTATGAATGCATTTTGGCACATTATGATAGAGTTCAAATAAAATGTAAGTAAATCTTACTGAATATGGCAATTTCACACAAAAGTGGACTATGATGCTGAGTAGCACACACTGAACAGAAGGGTCGTTCAGAAGTTGCATCATAAACATGAATTTAACTATGATGGTGTAAGTGCTTGGACATGAAAGCAGAGTTGAATGATGTATATGCGACACACTCACACTCCTGTCTTACACATGACATACTCCACCTTTCTGCCCATCTGTCTCAGGCTTGACACGCACACGCACATACTGTCATGCGAGGTTAGAGCAGTTCCACACAGTTGGGTAATAAGTACAGGGCATCTGGTTATCGCCCAAGGAACCGGGCGGGCTCAAGTGTAAAAAACTTGCTGTGGCCCACATGGCCAGTTTGGATGAGGTGTGTGTGTGTGTGTATTAGTGGGGTGGGGGTGCCCTGTTTGTGTTGAGCATAATCTGCTCTGCTCGTGCAAATGTGTTTAGTGTAGGAAGTTAATGTAATATTCACGCCGATCCATTTACACATCGTCCATGCACGGTTCCTGTTATGTGTTGATCCAGCGGAGCAGAGGGAGGATCCGAAACAAGATTTTATATATTCATCAGTCCATATTGTTGCATAGTCGAGTTCTTTTTAATCTGAAATCTTTTTCTCCCACCACAAGGAGGCACGGTTTCTTATAGCATACATTCTACACCAAAGCATAGAGGTAGGCATAGGCTTTACAACAGAACGGATAAAATGCAACCATATTACAAACTCAAAAGATAAGTGCATTTCTTTTCTCGACATAAATGAATTCTGGATGGGGTGGAGCGAGGGCTTTAAACCAGATCTGGCGCAAACATGAGCGTACATCAAATCTTCTACCTTCCTGCAGGCGCATGGTGATTGGGAAGTGGCTTTAAAGTACGGAAATGGCTTAACTTGATTTAACTAACAGCTTCCACATAGCCTGCTGCTGAAGACGCCAGTGTCTGTTAATGCCCAGGACTCGAATCAGACCCAGGGAAGCACACGTTACAGCGGAAATACTGCGGCTCCTGGGATAATACTTGTGGGTTTTTCTACTCTTGGTTTGAAATGTAGTGGCAGCTGTGTCATACCTTGCGCCACTGGCTTTGGACTTTTGATCATTTATGCATAAATCTGCTGCAGCACACCTCCGTGTTGTCTCCCTTTAGAGATTACACCATTTACATGGTCATTGCTCTGAACGCACACCATGGAACATTACAGTGAATGAAGCAGGAATCCTGGATTAAATCCTGCTTTTAATATCATTGTATATACAAACGCTTGAAGAATAAAATATAAATAAATAAAATCAGCACTTTGTTCGTGCTTTATGTCCTGCAGTGTTGTACATTTTAACACAGCAGCTAAAGAGTAACATTACACGCCTGTGAAGCAGAGAAGCCACTTTTCTTTTTAATCACCAGGCTTCTCAGTCACAACACATAACGATTGATCATTTCTGACAGCAAAGAATCGCCAACATTATGCACATTTTTAGCTGTTCTGGTCTACAACAAAACATGCATAAGTGTTGTGTTCTCTCCAGGCTGTACTCAGCAAGGGGTCTAGGTTTGAGCTTTCCACAGCACCATTAGCCCCGAGACTCAACAAGAAGCCAAGCGAATTCTAGATGCCCTCTAAACAAGGTGGAGAAGGGAACGAGGATGTTACTGGCCTCTCGTCTAGTTTTACATTCTGGCAGAGTTCACCATGACTCATGGCTTGCAGCTCATTAAAGCAGGAGTCTGGGGCTTGTCTCTGTAATCAGCAGGCTCACCCGCGCCTTTGCTGCTGGATCTGTGGAGAGCAGAGCAGCGCCAGTCCTCCCAAAGCAACCGGCCATGTTTTCAATAAAGCTTCTCCGCCTGGATTTCTGCCTCTGCTGTATCAAAGGCTTGGGAGCCACAGGCCATGAACCAGAGCTTAAGAAGGACGACTGTGGGGAAGGAGGGATAAAGCAGAGAGAGCATCAGCATCAAATCGGCAATAGTCATCTTTTTTTTCTCTCTCTTTTTCTCCATCCCTTGAGTGCTGCAACAAACCTTATTTTCCTTTTCTGTCAAACATTAAAGTAGGACTGGTGCTGACGCCCGTGCTTGACTGCTCACGTTACCCTTTCCAGGCATAAAATTGAACACAGCGGGTACGGCTCTGTGGCAGATATGAATATGTGATTGCTTGTGCTAGGAATCTTTTTAAAAGAAGGAATGCTATCTGAGCAGCGTGAACGTTGCGCGCCAACACGTAGCGGAATGAATTAGTAGACGAGCCAAAACACCGGATACAGGGAGGGTTATGTCTGTTCGGTGCATTTAACACATCACCCACGCAATTTGCCCCCTCCTCCCCTCCCCCCTCCCCCTTTTCCCCTCTTCCCCTCTTCAACAGGATTAGCTCACACCCACAGACACCGTTCACGGCGCCACTGACCTCTTTAACTATGACAGTTATGATGCTTTGTCTGTCTGCCAACTCATCGGAAATGCAGGGCTGCTTAATCATTCATTTGTATGTTCTTGACCCTAGTGTAAAATCTAGCTTGCTTCTTGATGAATGCCAGTAAAAAAACGCCACGGAGGCTTGTATGGTTTCCAATTATTCCCTTGTTGTATTATTTCCACAGTTGGAGAAACATGATGACATTCATGTCTGTATGAGATCATCCGTTGTTGGCATTAACACGGGTAGATAGGCTTTTTATTTATTTATTTAATTTTTATAATTTATTCACTTTTTTCAACTGTGATTTATCATTATGTTTGCTGTGGGTCATTATTTTGTAAAGAACGGTAAATTAGATTAAGACTGAGGAAAATGGAAACGGCTCCATTTAGCTGATAAGTGGGCATAGATTTTAGACAATGTGCAGTAAGTGTGTGTGTGTATGTGTGTGTGTGTGTGTGTGTGTGTGTGTGCACATGTGAAAGAGACCCATGTGTCTGAGAGTGCTCTCTCGTTATGCAAATGAGGTTCCGCCTCTTAAATCTCCTTTCGCAAATGAGCGGAAAACAGAGACGTAAACAGCTGTTGCTGTTGCACTCAGACATCTGTGAGACCGTCTCTCTTTCTGGCAGTCTCGTCACTCAGTGTGTTGCACTGACCCTGTTTTGTACCCCAGGCTTAACCCCTGTTTCTTCCCCCACCCCATTTTTTGTTAAGCGTGTGTTTGGGCTTTGTTGTCAGGCGTTGGTCGGAGGGGATTTACCCCATTTGACACCTCCTTAAACTTGGAGCAGGGACAGTTGGATAATGTTGTGAGATTTGTCCATAGCCTTTCTGTTTACAGTGACTGTGGGAGGTCTGCAACCTGGCTACATGACCAGGCGACCTCAGAAATCTGTCTTCATGTTTCATCATCTGTCATTCGCCGCATGATTCATCTTGACCTGACACATTATAAATGAGTAACAGTAAAAGGTTTTTTTTTATTTATTATTATTATTATTAGTAGTAGTAGTAGTAGTAGTAGTAGTAGCAAGGATAGCAGTTGCAGAACTAGTAGCATTTAATTAATTCAAGTACTTTGCCTTGGATCAAATCCCAAAGCATTGTACACAGTCCCGAAGTAAAAAAAAAAAAAAGAGAGATGCCGAAACGATGAAGCAAGCACTCGAATAATAAAATATCTTTCAAAGAAAATAAATGTAGCACCAAAGGGAGTGATTAGTTTACAGAATAAAAAGGGAAAATATCTCGATATTCTTATGCTTTCATACTTTAGTTTGATTCATGTGGAAACTAGATTTTCTGCTCACATTGTTGGGTTACATACAGCGCTAATATATTACTGTAATTTAATCCGTGCAAAAGCTGTCAGTGCACCCACACACACATGCACACACACCAGCAGTTTCACTAGCTTTGTGAGGTACTTCCACATAGATAAATAATGGTGTAATGTCATTTTATGACCAGCCAAATGCCCTTACAGTTTCAAACTCTGCATATATCATAGACCTTTTAACACATTTTAGATTTTTATTGCTGTCAATAAATAACACCATCCTTATTTTAACACCAGTGACCAGTTGAAAATTATTAAAACGCAAAAAGGGCATTAAAAATCACCATAAGGTCAGTTCTCAGATTTTTCTCTTACTTGTTTCTTACATGAGACTAAACGCATCTTAAAGGAACACGCTGATCCAAAGGTTTTAGTGATTTAGTAACCGATAAACATTTGTGTCCTGTGTTGTATGGATCATATGCACGTCGTGCACGTGTTATTGACTAGCCCCAGTCTTATTACACTGGCTTTCTCTGTCACAGTTGTTGGCACTGGATCATATCTTTTAATCCTGTGCATGTTTCCTGGCTTCTCACTCCAGCACTACAGAAACCGACATCGGTATCGATCAGTGTTCAGCTTTAGCCGGACACTTCACACATTCGGGATGTAAGCAGTAGTCAGAGTTTCCTGGCCACGGCTCAGCTCGTCTCCTTCTTTTCCTGCCCTGTGCCACTACAGCTGAACCCTGCACTTGGGATATTTATAGCCCGGGGCTAAAGCTCTTCTCTCTTCTCATTAGCTCCCAGCGCTTAGTGGTCAGTCCACATAGCTGCTTCTCCGTAAGTGTCATTCGCCTTTTCTCCTCCTCTTCTCGTCTGTTCTCTCAGTGCTGTGGTAATGGCTCCCACCTCAGGCGCCACAGCATGGCCCACACAATGCCAGTCTGTGTGTGGAGACGAAGAAAAGAGGAGTGATGTGGTCCAATTGAAGCCTCTGGTGTCTGACAGTTTTTGTGTCACACCACACACAATATATATACACACGCACATACACACGCACGCACGCACATGTTGTATGGGTCTGTACATACAGCCATGGAAAAAATTTGGAAACCGCTGCAAAATTATCAGTTTCTCCTCTTTTACTATTCATAGATATGTGTTTATAGAAACATAAACATTTTTATCTTATTCCATAAACTACTGATGACATTTTCCCCAAATTCCACATCAAATTATTGTCACTTAGTGCATTTAATTAAAAATTTTTTATGAAAATGGAAAGTGGTTTAAAAATAAAAAATAAAAAAGATCCAATGTTTTCAGAACTTGAATAATGGACAGAAATTATAATCTTATTCGAATTTAGATAATACATCGCTAATGTTTGAACTGTGGATGAGTTCAGAAATCAATATTTGGTTGAATAACCCTGAACGTTTAATCACAGCTTTCAAAATGCTTTCCACCAGTCTTTCACGTTTCTCTTGGGTGACTTTATGCCACTCCTGGCACAAAACGTCAATCAGCTCAGCTTTGTTTGGTGGCTTGTAACCATCAGTTTTCCTCTTTATCATATTCCTGAGGTTTTCACTGAGGTTCAGGTCCGGAGGTTGGGCTGGCCATGACAGGGTCTTGATCTTATGGTTCTCTATCCACACCTTGACTGTCCTGGGTGTGTGGCATGGTGCATTGCCTGTTGGAAAACCCAATCCTTATATTTAGGGAACATTGTTAGAGCAGAAAGACGTATAATTTCGTCCAGGATAATCTTGTACATGGCTTGATTCATGCATTGATTCATCCATTCTTCTGTGGTCAAATCTTTGTGGTCATATGCAAACTTCAGCCTGGTTCTTCTTTGCTTCCCAATGATAAAGGGCTTTTTTCTAGCTTTGCATGACCTTATATATAGATAGCAAACAGTTGCCTCTTAATTTGATGCACTTGACTTTATCACAATTTAAGTTCCTCTGAAATAATTTCCCAGAACGATGAATATTACTGTTGGTTGTAAGAAATACAACTTGAAGGAACTGTTACAGAAAGTTAGTAAATACCAAGGCAGTGTGAGGGATCCTGAACCTCATTGTTTTCCAATAGCAGCACATCCCAAAATTGCTCTTATACCACAGCAATTGGCCAACAGTTAAAATTTTTAATAATAATAGTAACATGTGGTGCATTTTACTCACAGTTAGCTAAATTTAATGGTTTGGATTTTCCACTGAGAAATTGTAAAGTATCTTGTGTCATTAAAACCCTCCCATGGTGGAAATACAAAACACTGACACTGGAGACTCCTTCCATAAATGTTAAATAATCATCTTACCATATCGATTATACATTTTTCCTTCGACAGAGAAATGTTTATTAAATAATTCAATAATAAATATTTAATCAGATTATTATGAGAATGTAGCACATCTGCTTCTCTGGAGAGGTCCCTGTGAATGCGCAATTACTACAGAAACGATAATGTATTCAAGCAAGCATGTTAGTGCTCTGTAAAGGTGTTTTGGTATAAACTGTAGAGAAATACAAGCTAAATCAAGATATTTTTCCGTTTGAAGTGTTCTAATGATGTCATCACTGAGCCAAATTGTGAGTCTGTCATTTTGCTTTAAAAAATTATTCACTCAGAATATATATATATTTATATATGTAAAATCCAATTTTAGTGGGCCAATATGATCTTGCTGTTCCTGTACACAATATACTATATCATATTATAGTATGGTATCTAATAATTTCAAACTAATGCAGCATGAGCTTATCCAAGAAGAGTGAACCCCTGATCAAGCAGAACCACCGAACAAACATGTTTCCACGCATTTGAAGTGTGATCACTGCGGCGTCCTGTCCCTGTCTGCTTGCACCTGCATCCCCAACACTGTCCCTGACTGAATGATGCAGTACATGTGCATGCTTGAAAAAGGGTGACCACCTCACCATTAAACGCACACCTGTTTTTTGTTTGTTTGTTTTTTTTTTCTTTCTATTTCCGTTATTGTTCTCTACAGGTATATCCTAAAGGAGGTCCTTCCTGCTGCTTTTGATTTTGTTTTTGTCTTCCTTTTTTTTTTTCAAGCATGCACATGTTCCACATCACTGTCTCCTCCATCCTCTTTCATTCCCCATATTTATTTGTCATTCACTGTCTGTAAAGAAGGAAGGGAGATGAGAGGAGAGCAGAGGAGGGACGCAGCCAGCTCAGGGCCATGCTAGAGCGCAGTGGAAGACGTCTGCACTCCTGATTCCCAAGGTTAGAAACGCTAGTGCCAGATGGAGCTGAGTAATCACTGCTTTATATTGTTCATTAATGATCAGAAATCCTTGAGCTGTGTTCTGAGAAATGCACCATGACGGAGTAGTGTTCATGTAGAGTCATTTCCCCCTGCGTCAGAATATTCCCTGCTGTTAAAGTCTTCAGCACAGCCCACGTTCATTGATCTCACAGTATGTCTTTTATACTGTAAATATTTGTATCTAATGTAGCTCTAACAAATCCAATAGATCTCAGCTGTAATGTGATAATTGTTTGTGAATGTTGTATTTAATATCATTCTAATAGTGTAATAAAGTATTTGAGAAAAACCTTATGAGGGAAAAGCTTTATTACCACCTGCATTGTAAATGTGTTAGTGGCTGTAATAATAAGTGTGAATGATGTATTATTCATGCACTGAACCCTGCTGCATTTAAACTTTATGATCATCAGCAGGATTTTGTTTGTTGATGCCTTTACTGACATCCTCATCACAGGTGTAAAACATAGTACTGTGATGTTAGCCAGCCATCTTAAGCATAGGTCTTACTTAACTGGTTGATACATGGCTGGGGTTATCATGGCCAGCTCATGACAATTCATGGCAGCCTGTCTGCGAAACGTAAGAATCTGTGATGCATAAGTCGCAGCCGTCAAGTCTACCCGCAGTAACTGTGATGCATATGTGCTGTTCCACGTACACTTTCACCTTCCCGGAAATATAAAGTAGCATCCATTAAACCATGTATGCCATACAGAAGCATGACGTTGCTTGACCCACGGTTAATTTCAGCATGACCAAACCTGTGAATGGAAGCCACGCTCTCCTGCTTCTCAAGGTGCCTTCCCAGCTCCCACCTTTTATGAAGAAATTGCCCTGAAAACATATAGTATAATACCGGTTGACCCCTGGAAGGCTAAAAACGTCTACCATGATGTCATTCCGGCTATGTGAGACCAAAATTTTAACTATTGTTCATATGTGTAATGGCTGGATCAGGAGTATTCTTTCTACACTTTCTTGTCTCAGAGTCTGGCAGGGAATGTCTGGTTAAATAACACCAAAGTGTGAATTTTGTTTTCCAATGAAGACGTGAGCTGACGACACCGGGCTTCTCCAGGACTCCTGCACCCTGTTATACCTCAGCTCTATCCAACGTGTCCTGCTCTGTAAAACCTTCCAGCAGTAGCCTGCGACCAGAAGCTGCCATTTGTTTAGATAAACCTTATGATATAGAATTTTATTCTTCTTGGCTTCACATGATGGCACACGCCAATTATCAGCCGGCTCATACACACTACCGCACTTTGTAATCAGCTCCAACAATTATACCATTGAAAATATGCGCTGATTGCTCTCCGTGTGTATTTTGGACCAAGCAGCCGAGCCAAAAACAATACCGGTCAAAACAAAGCAAGGGTTGCGCGGACTCACAATAATTTGCACCGCCTTTGAAGTGTCCAGTCCTGAAATTACAGTGCTGCCATAATGAAGTATTGCCATGCAATTACCCAGCAGTTTAGTGCACAGAGCCACAGAGCAGTGAAAGTGCAATGGGGTGTTGGGAGCAGAGGGCAGGCGCTGAAACTCGAGAGGTAGCGTGCTGCTGTTCTATGAGTGTTTGCTGCACTTTGTGTGTGTGTGTGTGTGTGTGTGTGTGTGTGTGTGTGTGTGTGTGTGTGTTTATGCTTGTGCTACAGTGTGTGAAGCATGTTTGGCTCCGTTCTGGGTGGCCCTCACCTGAGATGGCCAGGCTTTATGAGTTATGAAGTGCTTATCTTGTTAATATTGCAGGAACAAACCTACAGCATGCTGCCGCAGCCTGCATGTTCACAGACGATGCATTTTTAATTAACACTTAGCTTTAATTCTTGATTTGACAACACCCCGGACCATGGCACAGTGTGCTAGAAAAGTGGGCGTGAAGTTATTTCTAGTGCCCAGGTACCACCAAGAGCTTTAAACACTTTACTTGGCTGCTCTTATACATTCTGTCTCTTGGCTCTGCCCCATGGACTAAATTATGGAGGAGTGATGTGAAGTGCTACAGATGGACCACAGATTTGGAAATGCCTTATGTCTGTGTTTGTTAAACTGTCCTGTAACAGGATTAACTTAGGAATAAAACACTGTGGTGTGCTGTTGGAGGGAAAATATCCATGCATGGGTGTTGTAATGATGTTACTACCCTGAAGTGTTTTATTCCTCATATGCAGTACCACAGCAATTTGCTTCTTATAATAATGAAATATGTTATTAATGAGTGACGTATCATGTAAATAGTTTGATATAATATTGTGCAATGTGTGTGAGACAAATTGGTTCCTGTTCTTATTTATGTCATGTATGTCACTCCCTCGCTGTTTTTTTTTTTTTTTTTCCTTTTTCTTTACTTGTCTGTCCTTAAAACGCTTCCATGACTAAAAACATGACACTGGAGACTCCTTCCAGAAATCTAAATGAAATGTCTCTGTACAGAAAGCTTCACTGTATCAGTAATGTTAAAAATATATATTTTGTTTATTATTAGGCTTCGATTATGTAGAATGTCGAACATACAAGTCAATGCAAATGAGCAATTACTATATAAACAATAATGTATTAGAATGAGTGCATTAATATAAACCTGTCATTTGAATTATAGCCAGCGCTGTTATCGAAAATTAGGATTTCAACAGCACTGTGGTAAAAGGAGTAGTGTTATTCAGGAAGCCATGGAAACACTAGTTACTCATCATGGGCAGTTGACTCCATGCTGGCAGCGTTCCACGTTTCCACTTGCTGCGGCTTTGATTAAAAGCGTACACAGAGATGTTATGAGCCTCATAGTCACATGGCCTATAGTAGATACACTGGTTGTTTCTTGATCTTCATGTAGTGCTATACTTTATTAGCTCCGAAATCCTGCTTCTAATTCCACTGTAGGCGTCTTACATGCAATTTAACACCCTGCTTCAGCGACGTGAGTGACTAAACACTGTTATGTGACTTTATATTTGCACTATCATTAGATGATAGTTAACCAGGATAATCCCTGACTGCAGCATTAAGAATGATTTCACTCCCACTGCTTTGGCATCAACTCCCTCTTTTTTTCCCCCCACTCCAGTGGATCAGACCATGCAGAACAACAGAGGCAAGTATTTACACCCACCAGCACTTCTTTCACTTGGTGCTCCTGCGCTAGCGTGCTAGCAGTGCGAGGGTCAGGCCCTGAGCGTGGCCGGCTGAAATGAGATACGTGCCCTGCTCAGGGACGGGAGCGGGGTCAGCAGCTGGTGGAGGATATGGCAATCATTTATAAAAATATGCTTTCTCAAGCCCACAAAAACAAAAGCCCCGAACCCAACAGCTGGGAAGGGTTGGGAGTAGCCCCAAGGCTGGCAAGTTCCCTTCCAGATGGAGAGGTTAGTCCGGGGCTAGCCAGGCCGCTCCACTTAAACTTCCGATTCCCATTAGGTACAGAGAAGATTGCAGGGGAAGGGAAGAGGAAGAAAAGCAATGAGCATGACTGCTCTGTTTTTTCACCCTGCTTAATCAAATAAAGCAGGAAGCTTCCGAGACGGAAGAATTGTGTTTATTGATATTTGCGCGCACTCTGTGTTGTTTGTTTTAAAAGTCCTCTCCGTCATTGTGAACTCTTGCAAGTTTTTTTTTTTTTTTTTTTTTTTGCCTGTTTGAACCTTTTTTTTTTCTGGAGAACTTGCATCAGGATTTTTTTTTTCATTAACGTTCCAATTTATTTCACATGAGCCACCGAGACATTTCCAGCGACTGTGCTTCTACTGCAAGTAAATTGCCAAACCCGGGTCAATTTATAGTAATAGTAGGCGTTGGATTAAATTGCTGTACGGAGCAGGTCTTAAATAAAAATTGATGAGCCTCTCCAGTCTTGTGTTGATGTGACACTCAGCTCAGTGTAGAAGTATTATGGTCCTGCTGTGGGTATTGTGTTACCCTGGGCTCAATTTGGCTCCGTTAAAATGTGCAGTTGCATTTTTTTTAGGTTGTGTCAGAACTTGACAAGCGGTCTCTGGATTTAGCCTTAATAAGAGAAATGTACACATGGAAGCCCTGGGAACAGATTCACAGTGCTCTCTATAATGAAGGTGCGTGAACCCATGCCAAAAGCTAGTAACCTCTTACAGTGAGGTTGACATGGGGTCCACACAACCTGACAACTGTTGTTTTTTTTTTATTAAGAGGATATGTGCTATTGTAAAGCACTGCTTAGGTTTACTGTAAGCAGACAGAGCACTGATGTATTAAGCTCCATGTACACGAAGAGGATGTGATCACCATTAGGTGCCATTATGTGCCATTACTTATAAGTGTATATGGCAAAATAGTGCTTTCTCATACATGCAGCAGCTGCCCTGTTCACTTCATTATTTTAGAAAATATACAGCAGTCCATAAGAATAACTTCCTGTATAATACTCACTCTCAAACCTTTTTATACATGCACACGTAGACGAGTGGCGGCCTGGGAAAACCCTTCCTGTGCTGACATTTTGACATTTTCTATTATGTGTGTGTATATATATTTTTGAAAACTACAGGTTTTGTGAAATAATAATAATAATAATAATAAATGTAACGTACATCATCCAGGTGGCATAGTGGTTAGCACGTCCGCCTCACAGCAAGAAGGTCCTTGGTTCAGACAATGTTTCTGTGTGGAGTTTGCGTGTTCTTCCCATGCTTGTGTGGGTTTCCTCCAGGTACTCCGGTTTCCTCCCACAGTCAAAAGACATGCACATTAGGCCAATTTTTTGTTCCAAAATGCTCTCGTGTGAATGGTTGTGTGTTACCCTGCCATGGACTGGTGAGCTGTTCAGGGTGTACCCAGCCTTTGTCCAGAGTCGGTTGAGACTAATAGTAGAATTAAGTGATTTGTCAAATGAATGAATGCATATCATCTAGAAATTAAGTTATAACACTTTATATATAATGTGGTTACCTTCAAATAGCAGAGGGCGAAAATCATTTTTTTGTTTCAATTTCACTGAAAGATGCCACAACAACCTCTACGTTTACAGCCTAATCTTTTTATGGAAGAACAGCATCACTGATACATTATAAAGAATTCTACATTTACAACGGGAACTGAGTAAACACCTTGATCAGCAGCATCATCTTCGTCAGTCTCTGTGTTCTCACCAGAAGTGAGAGTAATTCACAGCATTTCAACACAAGCTTCTTCATTACTCGTGTTTCCGTGGTAACTGTGTAAAATAGACGCAGTATTTTAGATGTTACAACAAAACATAGTTGTGACGGGTCTGTGTTTCTATTAAGCGATGTTATGTAATTAAACCTGGGTTTTCTTCTTTCACCATAGTTTATCTTCTCTCTAATTTATTTAATTTTGGTTATACTGTATTAATTCCACAAGGGAAATTTTGACTTCTGCATTTAACCCATCCAAAGTGAGCTCACACACACGCGTAAGCAGTGAGCACACTCACACTTGGAGCAGTGGGCTGCTACACATTGCGGCACCCGGAGAGCAGTTTTGGGGTTGGGTGCCTTGCTCAAGGGCACTTCAGCCATGAAGGTGGAGGAAGGGAAGGTGCAGCTCACTCCCCCTGCCGCCACACATTTTTCCTGCTGGTCCTTTCTGTCCCAAAGTTGCTCCTCTAGCCATTAAGGCCATGGCTGCCCCCCAAAATTGAACAAAATTTTTACTGAGTACTTTTTTTTATGGAAGGTCACGTTTCCATTTACTGATAATGCTCTGTGACTTAAGTGAGAAAACCCTGATTCTACTTAAATTTTGTCAAATTATGGAATCATCTGAAAAACCATCATGATGGTAATGTTGGAGAGGTTTGTTTTCCCTGAAATTCACATTTTTATTACTTATGTTCATAATTTCAAATATTAACGCAAACACGGTCGTTGTCTTTTTACATGGAGCAGCATTTTTAACACTAACATTGGGAGGAAATGATCACTGCAGTCTCTCTGGGTCATTAATGTAGAGTGTAGTGTCCAGTGTTTGTGAATAAATATCTGAGCCACATTGATACTGTCCAAAGATTTGTCTCCATCTATACTCACAACAGACAGCCGCCTCCATAAATCCAGCGTTCAGTGCAAGTGAACTGGAACCCTGTGTTCACCCGGCGGGTGTAGTATCTTTAAAGCAGGTGAGGGCATAGCACTCACACTCATACAGAGTTAAGGTATCAGTCCGAAACCACCAGAGAGACGCATTCAGTGCACTTCCATGTCAAACTGGTTTCGATGCCAGTGAGAACATGAATCAAGCCCACACTGAGCCAACGTACAGACCTGGAGTGCTGCAGAAAATCACATGTTCATGATATCCAGACTGAGAAACTCAGGAAAGGAAATACAAAATTGCTGATGTTTTAAATGAGATCTGTTATTATTTAATCATTTATTGATCACCTCTCCAATGTTGTTTTCTATTTCTGCCTTCACTGCCAAAGTTTTGTTAATGTCGTAATATTTCTGACCCGGCAGCAAGGTGGTGTAGTGGTTAGTACATCTGCTTACAGCAAGAAGGCCTGGGTTCAATTCCCAGGTTCGTTTCTGTGTGGAGTTTGCATGTTCTCCCCGTGCTTGCGTGCATTTCCTCCGGGTACTCCGGTTTCCTCCCACAGTCCAAAAACATGCACAGTAGGCTAATTGGCTGTTCCAAATCACCCCTAGCTGTGAGTGTGAGTCTGAATGATTGTGTGTGTGTGTGTGTGTGTGTTGGCCCTGCAATGGCCTGACGAGCTGTCCAGGGTGCACCCCACCCTCACCCAGAGTCGGCTGAGATGGGCACCAGCCTCCCTGCGACCCTAATTAGGATTAAGCGGCTTAGAAAATGAATGAATGAATGGAAATTTCTGACCCATAAATAAAAATACGATGAGTATACTTAAAGTCCTCATTTCCAAATTTCCTGGATTTTTTTTCCAGAGATCTTAATCAAAATAAATAGCAAACAAGCCATAAATATCAATTTCACTCTAATTCTTATGAAAGAAGTAGACAAATGGGTAAGAAAGCTCTCATAAAGACTAAAAACTCTGTTACATAACAGTGTAGCTGAGTGGATTGTGATCAGTGAAGTTCAGCTTGTGCGGTCCAGAGCAGTCAGTTTGCCTCCTTGTGGATTTGAAATGGAATTAGTGAAGCTCAGGAAACATGATCCTTAATCTTTGATGCTAGTATTGTAGCCACGCATCAGATCCATGTGAGATATATACAAACCCCAGAACTGTGTGAGGTAAAAAATAATAATGTTGTTACTTTATATTCATATGTGTTAACTGATGCAACATAATAAGCTCTGATGTGTGACAGTATGATGCTTAAGACACTCAGCTCTGGTACAATGGGACACTTTGTCAGAGCACTGATACTTCTGGTACAGTGTGACCTGCTTGTCTGTATGCATTTTTTGTCTAGGAGTCATGAGAAAGACAAATCTCTCTCTCATTCTTTCTCTGTTTGCCATCTCTATCATCATCCCCCACACACACTCCATGCGTGTGACTGCGTGTGTCTGTGTGAGCGTGTCATGGTGTGTTTGTCTTGTGATGCATGCCGGTCTCCGTATGGTTGACTACCTGATCCTTCAGCCCCCCAAGGGCCCACCAGTGCAGCTCGGGGTTGTGACCTCAGGGCCTGTTGGGTCGCAGCGGCGGCCAGCGGGGGCAGGCATTACAGGCCCATTACTGCAGGAAATTGAAAACACAGAGCCCCGCACAGACACAAGTCGCCTGC
Source organism: Tandanus tandanus (assembly GCA_039654325.1). Classification (NCBI taxonomy): domain Eukaryota; kingdom Metazoa; phylum Chordata; class Actinopteri; order Siluriformes; family Plotosidae; genus Tandanus; species Tandanus tandanus. Next base: position 16,427,948 of record JBCNYH010000013.1, read on the forward strand.
GCACTGACGCCATTTGTAGGGTCTAATTGTGCTGTAATTAAGACAAACCTGGAGGAAGATGGAGCAAGTGCCTGAGGCAAGAGGAAGGTCAGAGAGAAATGGAGAGAGGAAACCAATCATCACATTTCACACGCAATGAAACAATCTCACAGTGTTAAACTGTGGAAGTGTGTGTGTGTGTGTGTGTGTGTGTGTGTGTGTGTGTGTGTGTGTGTGTGTGTGTGTGGGAGGGCAGCCCTTTTGTTTTGCTGTTCTATTTTTTCTCTCTCTATTACTCCTCAGCCATGTTCCTGTTCCAATTGTAGTCTCTGTGATTTTTTGTTTGTTTGTTTTGGTTTTTGGCAGCAGATTTATTAATTGCAGCTTTAAGACTCATTTTCGCCACATTGTCAACTTATTGTTAGTAGTTTAGGTAGTAATTTGTCGAATTTTCCATCCCCTCATCACTCCTGTGTAGTACAAGATTCACGGAACTGATTGAAATGGCAGGCTTTAGCCTGGATAATGAAATCGACCATCACTGTGTTTATTCCAGTCAGCTTGAATTAGGGTAAAGACTGCCAAGGCCCATCACTGTTTCTAACCTTCTTACCCTGACTCGAAAGATTTTCACTCTTCACCTTACTCTCTCACTTGCAAACGTGCCAACATTTATAGTGTAGCCTTAGCATTTAGCAGCGATATCACAGCCACCTGAAAACTACACCTTTCTGGATTTTATTTTTAGTGGAAGCGGGAGACTGTTTAATTCACTTGCGGGATAGAAGCAGGATGTGAAATTCATGTTTGTTTAGTGATTAGGTCTGTGCACATTGCATTAATCCTTTTTTTTTTTTTTCATTTTATCATTTATATTAATAATACAGTGAACCATATTAGCAGCACATCAGCCACTCTACCAACCCTGTTTTTGCTACCCAGTAATGAGTAATACACACATTAATGCCTCATTATTACTATTTTTAAAATAAGAAAAGAATGTAAACAGCATACTCATGGTTATTTTCACTCTAAACGAATTTTTCTAAGTGTAATTTGACCTGCGAATCCACTATTCTATTGGTCTGTGAGCCAATAGAAAACATGGTCAGAATTATAGGTCCTTCAATAAAAAGAGTTGCTGTTTATTATTTCAGTACAGTCACACCATATTTATCATTGCTGTTTCTTTCCTGTTGCTTTGTGCATATCTGTGGGGAAGAAAAAAAAAACTCTTGCCCTGACATACACTAGGGTTTTGTTGTAAAATTCAGTTTTGTCTCTCGGCCTGATAGGATTTTCTTGTTAGCAATGTTGGCACCTCTGTCACTGTCCTGTGCTTCTTTGTTTGTACGTTTCATCAAGTTAATCATTTATATGAATAGGGCCCCAGTGATTGAAAACAAACAGGCAGTCATATGGCCGAGGTGCAGTTCTGCGCTCTGAGTGTGTGTGTGTGTGTTGGGCCTCTGAATCTCTGGGCCACCCTGTAAACAGACACCTATCAGCAGCTGGACACTTGGCAACAAAACAGGCCTGCATGGGGAGAACACTGACCCCACCGACTCCCTGTCTCCCCTCACACACACACACACACACACACACACACACACACACACACACACACACCCCACCCCAGTTTGACCGTGACTCGTCTTGACTCCTGCAGTGACAGACTGCGTGATGTTTACTGGCTCTCCGGAAACCTCCTCAGGAAGAGTGCCTCTCCCCATTTCCAAATTTGTATTTTTAAATCAACACTTACTTCGGTTTATTTGTGCCCCACAACAAGCCAGCAGGATTTATTGTGTCCTAATCTAAAGAGAGTGTCTCAATTTCCGAAAGTAAAGTGCTTAAAAAGTCTGGAAGAATGTAAACGGAATGTGGTAGAAATTATACAAGAGAAGATAGCGGCGATCTCTTAGTCCAAATGTTTTCACTGAAGTGTAGTCGGGAGTCTCTCGAGGCTTGCCAGGAAAACACTCTAACTTATCTTCCTTCCTCTGGGCTCTTGTTCTAGACCTTAGACTGGAGTAGTTAATCTTAACACACTTTTTAATTACTGCTTATGAAAAAGGTCCAGGTTGATCCATGTCTTGCCACCCTGAGAGGAAAATACCTCATGTTTACTTGAGTTTCAGGTTTACTGTTCTTCTCTTAGTGTACGAGTTGAAGTTTCACAGTTATTCACAAAGTCCTAAATCCAAACTTCGCTCCATGTCTTTGTCTCTAATTATTTATAGAATGAATCGATAATGCCTTGCATGTGGTCTGTCATCTCGCCATGTCCCTGGCGCAGATCATCACTCGGAAACAAGCTCAGCTTTATCATTACTGCCAACACGTCTCTAATGAAGGCCTACACCAAATCACCAAAAGCCGCTAGAGGCTCACAAATTACAAATTGTGCCTCTCGGAACTTAATGCCACTTACCTCCTGACTTCTCGCTACAGCTAAAATTAGTTTCAGGCTTTCGAACAGTCCATGATTACTAGAGTTGTAACAATACAGCATATCATATTGTAATGTTTAATATGAGGATCTCGGTTCGGTACGTCTGAGTGTAGAGCAGAATGTTAAAAAAAAATGCTATTCATAAAATAGCACTGTATAACGTAAGTTGTGATAAACATTTAATCAAGTCCATGCTTCCTTCTCTGAAAAAGGAGCTTCGTCTTTGTCTGTGATCAAGAGATTTAATAATTCATACTTTCCCTAAGCACACCAGTTACAGTCAGCCTGGAACTCGAAGATTCCTGATAAGTTACACTGTTGACATCTAATAAGTGCTGGACCAGAACATTACAGTGTGCTGAGGCTTCGGAATATCTGTCAAATACACCCGAAATAATATTTAAACATGTTCTACATTACTTGGTCTTTCCTTGCCCGATCAATCGCTGTACTGACTGAGATGTTCATATCTGCTAGTGGAGAACACATCAAGAGATACACTGACAGAACTCTGGATTACAAAGAGTTAACAGCCAAATCACAAAGCCGTGATGTCACAGAAAGGGGCATTACCCCACCCGTCGAGTTTTACGCACTGCTTTTAGTTTTTGTGGTTTCAAAATTGCATCAAAACAAAACACCACTGTATCTTATTATCTAATGTTTGCATTTTGTTTGCCCTTTTTCATGTCTGTGAGTTTTGCTCAGTGCCTAGTGTTAAAGTAAAATTGTCGAGATAAACTAAGTTCTGCTCCCTTCTTCCTGCCCCTGTAGTTGTTTTATCTGTCTGTAATATTTCCTAATGCGCTCAGATGGTTCTGTTTATAGAATATAAAGAATCGTCGCTGCAGATGATAAAATTAATAAATGAATGTAAAGTAGAGTTTACACCACACAAGGTAAATACAGCATCTCTCAAGCACCCACCATGTTCAGTATTCTTCTGTTAATCAGCATGGTCCTTCCTTGTCCCATGAGCTTTATATCTGACCACCCTCCCACATGATTATATTTAAAAAGTAAACCACCCACACCTGTGAATTTTTTTCCCCCACATTGGCTCCTGCTTGATCCCAGTCCTGCTATACACCTCTACGTACACTCCTCAAGATTGTGTTGGTGTTAATACGAAGACAGCGATTTTTCATCCCCTCTGCCTTTCTAAGTTACAGCATGTCATAGGATGACCCCCCCCACCCCCACCCCACCCCACCCGCGCCTACCCAAACAACCACTTAACCTAAAACGCCAGCCAGTCTACTAAACTGTCCGCCCAGTTTCAGTGGTGGGATACGCGTGTTTACTTCATCTCCTCGTGTTAAATGTCACGCACATAGAGACAGGCACGCACACACACATGCACAAAGGGCTCAGTGAGGACACAAGTGGCTTTTTCTTATCTCTAAGAATGTGAAAAATGTGTAATACAGGCTGATCTGAATTTGATTAAAGTGAGGAAGTTTACAGAGGGGGTGAAGTTTGATGAGAAGACCCGGAATAATGGAGTGGTCACTAAATTAGTTGCTCTGGCCTCAGGCACTCTGAGAAAAGATGTGTCTGGCATCTGAGATCTTTATCGAATAAATTGCATAGGCCTTACACTGGAGTCTTGTTTTACTTTGTTATATTGAAATAAGTTATTTGTGCTGTACATGGTTGGTGAAGACTTTTATTTCTAAATACATTAACACCTTTAGAAATAGGTGTATTTGTAAATTTAGTCGCTGTATACCACTAATCTCCATAAAGAAACATAGCCTGCAATCTAAAATATACTGGTCTGGTGGTCAGCACTCTCGCCTCACAATGAGAGGGTTCTCTGTTCGAGTCCCGTTATCAATGAGAGCATTTCTTTGTGGAGATTGCATGTTCTCTCCCATGCTTGTGTTGGTTTCCTCCGGGTTCTCCAGTTTCCTCCCACCATCCAGACATGCATATTAGGCTAATTGGCTATACCACATTTCTCCTAGGTGTGAATGTGAGTGTGAATAATTGTTTATTTGTGTTGGCGCTGCACTGGATTGCCGAGCTGTTCAGGGTGTACCCCGCTTTTCACCCAGAGTTAACTGGGATCGGATGCAGAAGGTTGCTCAGGCTGTGATGAATGTCTGGCTAAAAAAAACTGATCTTATTCATATTTGTACTATTTATTTACTGCAACATGGTCAAGTGGGCAAACCTAAACCTAAAAAGTATACGCAAAACTCTTGCCCACTTGATCATTTCCATATATAACTTACGCAAATGCTGAATTTAAGCATGCCCTAAAATCATATTGTAATGATGGCTGTTGTGCTATATATGATTACGATCTAATATGAACAGCAACGTCAGTGACGAGTAGCTGCTCAAGCATGTACAAAAATCTGATGAACAAAAGATACCACAAATACAAACAGTGTGGTTGGATTTAATCCAAAATCTGATTGCCCTAAAATGTAGGCGTTTTGTCCAATAAGTCATGGGAACCAGAGAGATACATGAAAAAAACAAGCAGCTCATAATTTAAATTCATGATTATTCATCTGTACCCTCATTCAGAAATCTTCTTTTTTCTGGGTCTGTTATGCATTACAGAATGTTAGCACATTGTAAAAGATGTGTCGTAACTCTAACAGTGCTCTCAGCCCTAGGCTCCATTGAGTGTAAATATTTGGAATGCTGAGATTCAGAGCAAGAGTGCTGTGACAGCGAGAAGGCTCTTGAACTCTGTCTCTCTTATGTTGAATTGAGGAAGAGACACAGCAGTCGGTCTGCTTTGCTCTCACCCTGGCTCCATATAACTTGTCCTTTTTGTTCAAGTTGAGGCTGGTTTTTCATTGGCTTGCGACTATTAAAGCATCACTTTTAACCAGAGACACTTTGTACTCAGTGTGTACTGTTGAAGTCTTTATTTTTCTTTATTTTTTCCTTAAATAGGCAAAGATTCTTTCTATGTAGAAGGATGAAAATGGTGATACTGTTGCCTTGGAGAACAATAAGGAGTCCAGAAATGAGCTGTTGGGGTTGTTCCCACCAGCCCATGTCACCCAGAAGAGGTTTCCTTTTGTGTCTGATCTCTCTTGAGGTCCTTTATGCATGTTAGTTCAGAAAGATTTTCTTTGCCACTGACTTGCTTATTATGGATTTAATTCTACACCTGGACTTCTAGAAAGTCAATGTCTTGCCAGTGTCTATTAGACACTATAAGTGCTATAAAAAATAAAATGGAATGGAATTAGGGGTAGACATGGTGCTTGGGTCCTGTACCAAGTCCAAGTTTTGTGCCGAGTATGTTCATCCAGGACCATTCTACTTGGTCATTATTTTAATAAAGGACAATTGCTGCAATTATCAGGATGATTAGCTTGTTTGAGGACCGTTTCACACCAGTTCTATCTTTACCAGAGGTGCCTCTTCAAAGAACCAAAAAAAAAAAGCACATCATCAAACTGATGTGTGAGCTGGTCTGAAAAAACTTCCTGTCTGCACTCCAAAGCTCTTTGAAGGAGGGGCTGCCCCCTCACGGAATTTCATTAAAACTTTTTTAGAAGGGCTTACATTAATCTCTAATGTCAGGGTTTGCATAAAGTCTGTTTTAAAATGTGTCTCTGTCTGGTTAGCTCGACATCCTTTTACGTCCTGAGGGGCCAGATATGCGGGGGCACATTTGAGGAGCATTCTTTGTGCAAAGTGACAAAAAAGACGAGACGCCGAACTGGGCCAGCTTTGTTCCTGTGCACTGCTGCAAAATATGATTTCAGATAAGAACCTCAGGGCAGTGCTGTGAATGAGCAGTTTTTATTTTCTGCCAGCATTTTAATCATTATCGGACCCTTCAGTGAAGTTGCAGTACAAAGCCACAGTGTCCAGCCAGATTGGCTGCTGTCTTATAGGCGTGAGCAAGAAATTTAGGGCTCTGCTGTCTGCCAGACATTAGGTAACCCTGCCTTTGCTTTTCCCCTCTTCACCTCAGTGGAATGTAGTTCATTCAGTTTGGTCAACAGTTTTATCATCTCAGTGTTTGTTGTGGTTAAAAACTCTAGCTTCCAGATCTGGACTCTCAATTGCCTTGAAAGAAAAGTCTTCACAGTATCATCTGAAGATTTGAATATCGGTGATGACACAGCCATCAATGGCCGAGGGTCCAAGAAAGCAAAATTAGCCCTCGTCTCTGAGTGTGATGAATGGCATTTTCTGTCCTCTGCCAATCAGCGTGATGCTAAGCAGTAATGGGTGTCTTCAAGCTTGTGTATGCAAAATATGTCAGCTGACATTATTATTATTATTATTATTATTACACATTAGCAGTAGTTTTTAAAAAATGCAGTGGCTGGCTTCAAATGTCTTTGCAGGATGCACTTGCTAATTCTGACATTCCCTGGTAGCTCACTTGGGATAGGTGAGGGCTAGGTAGTCGATAAAAGTTAAATTTGATATAGCCCTTCCTGCGGAACTGAAATTCCAGGGGATGGAGCTGATATAGCCAGTTGATACAGACCCGTGGCTGGTACTGTCGTTGCCATACAGTGACCATTCCTGCGTATTTTTGGGGTGGTCCCTAGATGGGTGGAGAAAATATACACTTGCCTGAGAAGATGTACTACTTGCCAGCTCAAGTCTGCCGACATTAACTGCGATTGAGACATGGGATCATATACATTGGTCCGGTGCTTGATCCACAGTAACTTTCAACATGACCAAGCTGTCTGAATGGATGCCACGCCCTCTTTTTTCCCCGAGTAGCTCCCCCATTGTATTATGAAGGAAGTGCAGGGACACTTACGGGATAATGCTGGCTGACTTCCAGAAGACAAAAAAATCACCTACCATCATCTACCATAAAGTCATTCCGGCTACATAAGACCAAAACTTAACCCATGCAGCACTGTACAACACATTTATCACCTAGCAAACCCACGAAACATTGTTCTCCACTGAGGGGTACTTACCATACTGTGGGTGAAAGGTGTAAAAATCTACCTTCTCTTACCTAAATAAATACTGCTTTTATGTACAGGAATGGTAGCATATAATTTTGATCCTGACCCTCTTACCTTTGATATTTAAGGAACTGTATGTCTACTGTCATATTCCACTGAGAAATACCAATAAGAACCATTACTAGTACTTTAAGTATTTTTACTTGGGGGAATGCACGTTTGATTAGTCCACTGTACCCCAGTGATTGCTTTGTTGAGAGGAATAAGACTTCAAGGTCTTTATAAGAACTGGACAGGAGAAGTCATTAAGATTTCTCCAGGATGCATATATTCGCAGGCGCCGCTTCCCCAGAGGCTTCGCAGCCACCATGTTAACCGTGGAACACAGGGTACACAGCACAGAAACAGAATATGTGCAATCTATAGCAAGGAGAGCAGCCTGCATGTCCCCAGGCACACCTTAGCCCTTGGTACATCTTTTAGTTTCTCTCTCTTTACCCTCTTCCTCTCACAGTTATGTGCTTTTACTCAGAAGTGTTTTCCTCCTGCCTGCTCTTTCTTTGCTCACTCTCGCCTCTCTTGCTTTTAATAACTGGAGCTGTAAAGTGCTGAGCATCGTGTTGTCAGGGGGAAAAGGGTGTTTATAGGGTGTGCCAGCGAAAGCTTTCTTGCTGCTAAATGACAGGGTGCAGGAGCTGGAGTTTACTTTATGTCAGTCTCGTGTCAGTAATGAGTAGGAAGGCTCTGGCTTGACCACGCCGAGCCCTTGCCACGCTGAACCCTCGCCTCGCCTCTATATTTACTTTAGTGCAACATTAGTGCCAGCCTGCGTATTAAAGATCTCACAAGAACAGTACAGTTTTTGCGGCTTCAGCGGAGGATTTGTTCAAATTAGAGCTTCAGAGATCATATAACCTAAGTGGAAACAAATGTGGCCGCCTTTCCGAGTCGCTCTTCCCAGGGTGGGCAGTGCTGCAGACCAGGCACAGTGTGAGAGTCTCATCTACTCATGTGAGTAGGAGGCTGAGCTATGCCAAGACCCTGGCTTCATTCATGCGACGCCACGTTTAAGATGGTAATGAATGGCCGTCAATGAAACGGGCTCCTGTGCTAACATGCGCAACCAGGGCACTTTTCTCACGACATGGCAGCAGCTAGAAGAGAGGCGCTCTTTTGTCATGCTGGCGCACTTGCTATCAGCTTTATCCATCTTGGAAAAATATGCCCCATTGTCCTGAAGGTCAGCTCTGTATTGCCAACAACAGGCCAAGAACATTCATCAAGTCTCTTTGTGGGCGGGGGCTTTATCCCCTCCATCACCCCAGTGTGGTTTAACTTAACCTGCAGAATGCCAGCCTAGAGGGGAAAGAGCAATCTGTGCTTTTTGGCCACTGCATAGCTTAGCTATGCTCAGCCATTGTTCATCTACGGAGTTTTGAAGCACTTTCCACAGGGCGTATGCTTAGAGTTACTTCTGTGTACATCACCAATCAGATTGACGTGTGTCCTACCAGAGACCTGTGTCTTTTTATCTCCTAGCCCACTGTCACAGTGTGGAATGGAACACTTTGATAGCAACAAGTTGCGGGAGGTCCGGTACAATTAGCTGTTGTGAAAATTATAGAATAAGGAGAGGGTCTGTTTTCAAACCGAGCGCTTCTCTCTTTTCCTCTCCCCTTGCACTCTTCATGGTGTTGTGGAATGGAATGTTTTTGATCAGAGCTATTTACTTGAGTCCAGGCTGTGTGCAAAAGCATGCCTGAGCTAGCAGTGCTAAGCATCTGAAAGCTGTGGGCCTCGGGACTTCTGTGATGTATTATGGCGTGCCTTCAGAAAATAAAAACCACCACCATCTACGGCTGAAACACAGCTTTTTTTTTCTCTCCCACTCAGGTTAGCTCCCAATTGTGGACTTTTTTGTGGTACCTTTTTTCCCCTCCTTGTTTCCCAAGGCATCCCGACGTGTTGGAAACAGAAATCAAAGGCAGGTGCTCTGTGAAAATCTGTCTTCCTATCGTGTATTACATACCCAGGCAGTTGCTCAGGCCACAAGCTGTGGTTGTCTAGCTGAGAGGCTATTCTGCAGTTTGTATTAGAGCACACTGAGTTGTGGCTCTATAATTTTAAAAAAGTGGTGCCATTGTGAGTTAGTATGACTCCAGCAGCAGGACATCAAATACCATGAAATCTTTCGTATGAATGTATTTTACAGCACAAAACTATCCCTTCATAGAGAGAAAGGTCGGGGTTCGAATCTCAACCAAAGGTATTTCTATGTGGAGCTTCTTGCACGAGTTTCCTGCCACATTCTAAAGACGTGCATTAGGTCAGTAGGCTGCTCTAAATTAACCATAGGTGTGAATTTGAGTGTGAATGGTTGTTTGTGTCTGTGTGAGCCCAGCAATTGACTGGCAACCAGTTTGTTGTTTATCCCTCCTCTGGCCCAAAGCGGTATTGATAATGGATGAGTAAAAGTTTTAATTTGTACAAGAATACAAGCTTTTTTCCAGTTGTGAAAGAATGTCTTTATACTGAAAAGTAATCCTGTAAAGTATTATGGCTTTTGGTGAAGCCTTGATCTGTGTATGTCTTTCTAAACTAACATTTATTTCTCTGATAGTAATAATATAAAATGACTTACTGAGCATGTCTGGAACTATTCAAATTATATCATACAAGATACGTTTGTTGTTAGGTTGTTATAACATCTGCATATCATCCTTTTTATAGCTGAGCCAGTGAATAACTGTCCTGTGTTATGAGTATATAAACCACTATGTCTTACACCTCAATGACACTAACACAATAGAAAGATGCATTGGTTGCTGCAGTCAGCCGTATATTTAGTTTGTACCAAGAGGCAGGAAGGATGCTGACAAAAAAAGTAAAAAATAGAAATTAGCTTTAAATAGGTCATGGTGGCGGTGGTGGCGAGCATTGTGTATTGTGTGGGATATTGTAACAGCCTCTTCAATAGGTCAGAGTGCACTTTTGAACTTCCACTAGCTGGACCATGGCCGTGTGTTACCTCCAGGGAAAAAAACCCTGTACCATTTCCAGTGAAGGAGCACACGGGCCAAAACAGTCAATTAGATCAGAACGGAATAAGTTTACTCCAACGACTGCAATGACTCCGAATTCTGCCAGCTTTTCTGCGGCATTAGATCCATGATAGTAGAGCAGTGCAGTGAATATTTTATTGACTGTCTGCTTGCCCCATGCTGACCTGCCTGACATGCTAACTTCTCCTTTCACTAGAGACGCCATGTCACTCTGCATCAGGCAGCCAGGCGTGATGCTCCCCGCATATTTCCTGTAAATAAACTCCAGAGCAGCAGGGGACGTGTGTGCAAGGAGGTGCACAAAAACACACATATGCATTGGTCCATCATACACAAATACACTGGTGCACACTCACACCAGGCCCTTCTTGATTCCTAGATAGTTCTTTTGCCCAACCCCCTACCCCCACCACCCCATTTGAGAACTTCTGCAAGCTGTGAAAGAGCTCAGTGAGTTGGAGCCTGGAGTATCCTTAAATCTCTTTTTATCACACTGGCCTCTTCCCAGGGCCGTGCTTATGATAAAACACCGTGTCCGGGTCACACTGTCCTCAATAATCATATCCACCCCCGAGGTGAGATTTTTGCCACTTTTTTTGTGGTTTTTGCTGAGCCACATTCCTGCGAGTAAAATATGCATGGTTTTCACATCAATGTAAGTGCAATGCAGGAATTTCACTTTGTGAAAGTGTTCTTCTACCACCTGAATTCTAAGCTGCATGGCATTTCGTATAAGTATACAACTTTTTCTCATTGCTGTTTTGATTTGCTGTTTTAATTATATACATAATATTGTCAGCCTACCAAACTCAGTTCTTCTTCCTCCTCCGATCTCACTGACAAATTTTCTGATGTGTCAGAACTCAGTAGAGCGGAAACCTCAGTCACACATCGACTCCCCTCTTGTTATTTATTCATGAGCCTTCTCTCCCACAGTGTGTGTATTCCTGGCCATGTCATGGGTCACATAGTGCTGAGGAAAATGAGCTCGCACTATCGCATACATCACTTGTGGTTAAAACTGCGTGAATCATGCTACGTTCACTCTTCAAGACTCTTCTGCTAAACTATGTTCATAAGCCGGTATCCTTGTGTATACATACACATATATTCAGGACATAAAAAAACCTAAATCGTCAAACACTCTCTACTTGTGGGCTCTATGTTCCGTACTGTGTGAATCATCTTAAAACATTCACCCCCTCTTTTCAGGATTCTGAGGTGGCACCGTGATGGACGGACCTCTGGTCCGAAAACTCCTTTGTGTATTTTGTGTCTCAGCTTGATCTCGTAACCCTGACTAGGGACTGTATTGCAAAATTCCTTTGCTATCCCCTGCTATCTAAGCAGTAGAGGAGCTCGATTGATTCATCTTTTTTTAAAAATCCACTATACTACAGTGACAACCTGACTTCAGGTTTCTTTTTCTCCTTAAGTGCTCTAAAGTCCCTAAAGTCTGATGATAATTTCTATACTTTTCCCTTTTTCACCTTTTATTGAAGTTATTTCTTTGACGGCTTTTATCATATAGTCTGATTTTAAATACAAAGATCAGCCATAACAAACACCACATGACTGGTCTAAGGCTAGACACCCCTATACACAGCAATCAGCAATGTACTGTCTGCTCTGACACCTTTCTATCATATCCAGTGTTAACAGTTTTAGCAGTTTGTGCTATAGTAGCTCTTCTGTGGGATCAGAACAAATGTACTAGCCTTCACTCCCCAGGTGCATCAGTGAGCCTTGGGCACCAATGACACTCTTGCAAGTTCATTAGTCATCCTTCCTTGGACCAACTTTGGTAGGTACTTACCACTGCATACCAGGAACACGCCCAAAAGCCTGCTGTTTTGGGGATGAACAGACCCATTCCTTTAGCCATCAGAATTTGGCCCTTGACAAAGCCACTCAGATCATTATGCTTGCTCATTTTTCCTGCTTCCATCACATCAACTTTGAGAACTGACTGTTCACTTTCTGCTTAATCATTGTTGTTCACTTCACCTCTCAGTGGGTATAATGCTTTTAATGTTATGTCTGATCAGTATCTGTTCTACTTTGGTGCGAGAACATCATTATATACTCATCGACAATTGCACACATTATTATACTGTTAGAGGCACAACGGCTTGTCATTGGGGCAGCACCCTTAAATGTACTTCTTTGTACCGTTTATATTCTGTGTGGAAACATGTATGCACCCTTTTTGTGCCTAACAAGATATACGTTATAATTATAGCCAAAGAGTACCCCTATATATACCCCTATATGCTTGGTTGTTCACTCTTGGGGGGGGCAAAGACAAAAAACATTGTTTCATTATCACTCCTGAACACATTTCTTCCATTTTCTGATTTCAAAAGGAATATGATTTGATGTGCAGATTCCTTATTGTAACAGTTTCAGATTTTATGTCTCTTAAGCCAGAAAACTCAAAGACTTGCTTCAAAAATTATTTTCCCCTAACTTTTGAAAGAGTAATGAGGGCAACCAACAAATCTAAGCAGCCCTGGTTATTAAATAGGATGTCTCTTTTTTCCCTTCATATAATGTGAAGTCATGTTATCATTGTAGCATGTTTTTGAGCAATATGAAGACTATGTAATTATGACAGCCATAAACTGATCTTTGAAAGCCATAAATTGACAAAAAAAACTTACATTATGTAATGTATATTTGATTTGTATATAGTTAGACCCTGCTGTTAAAGTATGCACTGCTTCTGTGTCCATTTCAACCAGTTATTGTATGGTGGCCATTGGCTGCCTGAAGCCTAAAACACAGTGCCATGTTCTGTATAGCTGTAAAGTGACTTTCAGTCCTTTCACATGCGCTTCACTTTGTAATTTTTTTCTGGACCACAGGCTCATACATCAGTGTCAATCTGTCAAAAGTACAGAATAAATCTTATATGCATGCTTATTTATTTATTTTCTCTTAATCTTATGTTATAAATAAATGCGTAAGTTTCACACCAGTATGGAAACACAACCATCATTTGTTTTATGCACCTGAAAAAAAAAATTAACTAACAATACCTATTCTTGTTTATTTAGGTTTATATTTTTTTAACTTTTCTAAAATAATTCTCAAACAGACATCACGATTCACACCTCCAGCATCATCAGCACAACCTGTTCCCTTCCCTACTTCATTTTATCGGAGTGCTCTCAAGTACTTTGGCCCTATATCGATCTTTCTGTACTCTTTGCATTACAGTGCTAGTATTGCATTAAAATAACAGCTGGGTAAAGGTGTTTTTGTGGTAGGATGTGGTGCTAAAATTTCTCCAAATGTTCAGATGTTGGTATGTGGTGATGTGGCAGTTATACTGAATAAATAAAAGCCCTTCTCCTCTCTCCTCTTGAGGTGAAAGCATCCCGAGGTCAGAGCAAGCTTGCTGAAAGCGTCACTATTATACGTGTGAATGCTGCAAATGTAATTCAGCCCGAGGTCAGAACTTTAAAAGTGCGAGCAGCATGGTTTTTCCTCCCCATCTTCCTTTTAATACATCAGAGTGTAAGCTGTGCATTTTAAAGGGTTTTAAAAGGTTCAGGAGTGAAGGTCATTCAGCAGAGTTAAAGCAGGCCTCTCTTAGTCCTCCCTCGTTTCCAGCTCTCCACTGCTTTTGCCTGGGGAAAATGCATGAAACTTTGATGGCCAAATTAGGTTGTTGCTCATCTTGCACCTTCCAGCTTATAGTATTGACAGCAGTGGTGAACTGCTGCAGGCAGATAGCATCTCGACGATCGGACTGGGCCACTCCACCTCGCGGCCGCTGACAACATCAGAAGTGTTTTAACAGGGTTTTAATGGCCATCCTGCTCTGCTCCTGGGAGCTTTGAAAATAGCTCCTGTGAAAAAGCCTCCTCCAGTTGATGGAAGCTGACATGGCCTGCTTTTCCAGTCACCATGCTGATGTGACTGGTGCCGCCAGGCTTTTTTATTTTTTTTATTTATTTATTTGGACCACAGTGTCAGTTGCAAAGCTTCGTAGTGTCTTATAGTTATATGATTTCAGGCTTTTTTTTTTTTTCCTTTTAATTAAAGCTATTTTAAGATAAATGGAATTTATTTATACGGTCAAAAGTGGGAAAAAGGGTATAAAATAAACTAAAAGCACCATGCACAGCTGTATTTTCTTTTGCCATTATGTTGATATGGTAATTTATCAAAAGGAAGACTGAACCAGGACAGCACCTTTGATAAAACCACAACTTCCATTAGACAGAAAACATGACTTGTTTACATTGGCTAGAGCTTCTGCCTTGGGTTGTGGTTTAAAAAAAAAAAAAAGGAAGTGAGAACATAATGTTTCTGTGCAGCAGACAAGCTGAATGACCAAGCTTTCGCGGCTCCTCTGTCTTGTCTTACTCTTGACTGGCTGGTCATTAAAATGTGTGATGAGAGAGCCTGGGCAAGTGCCCTGGAGCACCCGGCACTGACCCCCTTTCTGTTTCTCCCCATGCCCGCTGCTTAGATCAGGCCTACGCATTGTAGTCCTGAATAAGGGCCCTGTGAATGTGGTCACACTCATTAGTGCAGTTTAGCCACACGTAGGCTCTGTGAATGGCCCGGCTTGTTGCAACACAATGGTCAAGCCTGAAGGTGCGCCTGGGGCCTGGCTCCACGTTGACGCCTCTCTACGGCTACGCTGCTCTTGTGGCTGTCTCTATGCTATTGAGCAAATCTGGCTTGCTGTCCGTTTCCCTTCAGATCCTCGAGCCTAAATTCTTCCAGGACAGGGAGTAGGGAGAATGGAGGGCGCCATGGGGTTCGTCACATGGGACCGCATGTTTTAGACAAGGCGATGGGTCATAGACAGGGTAAGCTGCCCAAAGCAGTCATTTCCACTTCTCTGGTATTCACACTTTTTTTTTTAACTTGCTGCAAATTGTACACCCAGCCGGAGGTAAATATACACACACTACGTGTGCAGCGCTGTACAGCCTCATCTACAGAATAGCACCTTCCTCTTGATACATTCACAGTAATGGCAGGTTTTGTAACCAGCACTTCAAGTCAACAAATTATTCCCATCTCTTTTTGCTGATTCCTAGCAATTACCACTGGCCTTCATACACTACCCCGTCATCTTGTTTGCTTAGCTCTTAACCTCCCTGCTTGTCCTTCTCTTAATCCTTTTCTGTTTCTTTCATCCCTAAGCATGCAGTAAGTGAGCAGTCACACTCTTCAGTCAGGCTCTGTCAGGCCAGTGTCAAGCCTGTTAATAAAACCAGAAGCCTTATTAAATTTGTACACCTGCTTTATAATATTAAGTGACTCTTCACTCTTTTGTTTTTACTGCAGTCACACACTAAATATTTCAAGTAAACTCTTGTAATGTCCTATAAGCTATCAGATAAATCATGTCACATCTAATTCCTTCTCACTGATGCCTGTTAAAAAAACAAAATTTAAGGAGTTGTTAGGAATCATTGGGCATAGGGCAGGTTCATACAGTTCAAAACAGGTTAAGAAATAATTTTGTTTTCATTTACATGGCTGCCCATAGAAGGGCACTTCAGTGTAGTCGTCTGTGTGACGAGGCAGAAATGCAAACTTTTCCCTTCACTATCTCAGCCATCTTTTTCAGTCACATTCCTGCTTTTGATCAGAGCAAAGGCCATCTGTGGCTTGAGTTGGGAGGCGAGCACAGAAGGGCCAAGAGATGTGGGAGCTTTTATCTACACATCCCTTCTTAACTGAGGTGCCTTTTTTGAGTAAGGGTCCTCTTAAAATCAGTCAAAGTCAAGTAACCCAAGCTTAAGGCTCACCACTTGGCTGCATTGATGAGACAGAAGTAGAACAGGGTTTATATTCTGGTTATACTTTACATACGGGTTCACATACTGAGGAACACTGACGTCTCCTGGACACTCCTGGACTCAAAATCTTCAGCGTTGACCCCGAACACTCTCACACTGATTATGCTGTGGATGAATGCACACATTCACATCAGCACGTGTGTTAGTATCTGTGTGTCTGTGTTTATGTTTGCACCATTGCCTCAGGGTGGGAGGTAATGTTGCTTCCTCTGTTCTCAGCACATGGGCAGAGCTCACCCTTACCTCCTTATCAAGCTGATTGGGTTAATTGCACATCCTTCCCCATGCCCTCATGTCCTGACATCTGATTGGCTCCCCCCTTACATGAGCCCTCTTTTTTCTAATTGCAACAATATCATGTCTTTCCTCCAATTACTTCCTCTCAGCCCCACAAGAAGAAAATTAATTTTTGCTTGTGTGTTTATTATGGAATGTAATTTTAGCAGAGCTCCTGAGCGGAGCCCCATAGGCATGGATCATGACTTGGATGGTTGACCTATGTCCATGCCTGCAATGATGCTGATTGGCTGTTTTGTATCACTGACTTGCATGATGATGGGAAGCAATATAAAAAGCAGATTTATTATTAATAACAAAACTCCAACCCCAAAAAAATAGAGGCTCATACACCACTGCTCAGACTCGTACACAATAAAAACGCACAATCTAACTCAGGTAGGCAGAAAAACTTTTGCCAAGCAAAACAACACCAAACATAAATGGGAACATGTGAGATGAACTTATTGA
The DNA here is from genome assembly GCA_039654325.1 of Tandanus tandanus. NCBI lineage: Eukaryota > Metazoa > Chordata > Actinopteri > Siluriformes > Plotosidae > Tandanus > Tandanus tandanus. The sequence goes on from JBCNYH010000013.1 coordinate 16,444,944, forward strand.
ATGGATAATTATACTAAAAAGACAGGTAAGACAAGTTAACATTGCAATCAGCAAGTAAAAGTTGGTGAAAAAAAAACCCTCAGTGTTCACTTTTGTGCTTTCACTCCAGACTGTAGTCAGGAAACAAGGAAGCCTTTAAAGGAGCCTCACTACTCTTATAACACCAGCCTCGGTCACCTATCAATAGAGATATCTATTGGGAGCTCTGCTTTTAGGCAGTGTCTAAATCTATATATTATTTAAACATCTAAAGTACCATTTAGCCTTTTCACACTTGGGTTTTTCCCCCAAAAAGAGTGACATGTCTGTTGGTTAATACATTCAGTACTTGCCCTTGCTCATGGTTAGGTGATCAACCTCCTGTCTTGACTTTCTCACTCTCTCTGTTTCCTGTGTTTCCTACTGCAGCCCACTTTCTCACTTTTGGCCAGCTGGTCAGATGGCCTGGGAGACAGCCAGCAGCCCCTCCAACTTCTCACATGCTTTTCATGCACAATATCACGCGTTGTAATGCCTTGACCTCTGCATTCATGTTTTACAAGCAACTCATTAACTACTTGAGCCCTGCTGCTCAAATTTATGGGAGCAGAGCAAGAAGGAACATGCTTTCAGTAAATTAAGTGGTCCACATTCAGAAGGCCATCAAGGTGGCATGAGACAGATGAGAACACATTTGTCGGGTGTGAGTGAGAAAATTGAGCCACACACCATGCAAGTCATACATTTTTAAGGTGCTTGGCTGTTCATTTATACAGCTTTGAGTAGGAACTTGTGAAGCTGTTATTTTTTATTTTTTATTTTAATCAATTTAACCTAAAGATGAAAAGATTGGGTTATGTTTAGGACCTGAGAGTATCCATGTGTTCACAATCACACAGAAAATCCTACAGGTTTAAAATTTGATTCAGGTAAGTAAGCAATAAGACGTGTTGCCTATGACAGCTAGATAACAATTCACCAGTATAGACTTATTAATGCCTTCGTGATCAATATAATCATGACTGAGGCTTTGAGGAATGTGAAAATCTTAGCTCACACCTTATACACCGACAGTCTGAGTTGTCAGTTCATCCTGCTGGCATCTCCGAAGTATGCTTTATAATACTTTAATATTTGCGTTAAACTGATGGATAGGGATTTTTTCCCCACAGTTGTTTTAGTATGTGTATCAGAAAAGTATTGAGGAGTTCTGCTGGATCAAAGGCATCTCTGAACTATCTCAAGCACACTTCCTCTGCACTCCTTTCATGCTGTGCATGCTGAAAGCTGTCGAATACTACCGGTTCAAATGGTCAAGTTCAGTGCTGGAGATGCCCAGCACTCACACCCATGAGAAACATGAGCCTCCTCCCACAGCAGGACAAGCTAGAGGAGGAGAGAGACAGGAGAAGACGGCCGTCGGAAATCACTGACTGGAGCAAGGCCAGCTAATGGTTTTTACAGAGCCCTGGTGCGCAGATAGCATGTCTTCTCCATTAGCACGTTTTGTTCTGACATGCTAAAGCTATGTTATGTTCTTTTCTTTTTTACGGGTAGTTTGGTGTCACTTTCAGCCAAACACGCTTCTGAGTGGCTTTTGAACAACTCTGCCTATTTTTAAACTGCCTGGGACTCGGCACTAGGGTACCATGTGATCTGCGTGTGTGTGTGTGTTTGCCCCTGCACTGTTAGTGACATTATGTTGGGATGAACCCAGGAGGCAGCTAGTGACTTTGATCATGACTTTGTCATTTTTATGGGGGTGATGACAGGAATATGCCAGGGCCAGCAGTACAGGATCCCAGCTCTAAAAAAAGGCAGAAGGAAGGGTTGGGTGTGCAGCCTTCTCTTTCATGCTGCATAGAACTCTAACAAATGAGCAAATGTCTTTTTCCCCTGTATTTTGTAAACTTGAGAAGAATAGAATAATTTCATTGGTACAGTTTCCACTTCAAGGTGCAATGCTGCCACCAGTGGTCAGGAGGAAGTCCTGTATTTCGTTCTTCAATCTAAAATGGGTTAGAAAGCTGATCGACCTCACATTAAAACCTTTATCTAGATTTGTTTGTGGAAAGCTTGAAAAAATCTATTATTATTTACTAGAGCTGTTGATGAAACAGTGGATCTATATTAAAGCAATACTCCATTATTTCTTAAACTAATCTCTGTTTAGAGTGTCTAATTAAAACCAAAATTAATTTAAGATGTTTTCCCTTGTACAAAAACAGAAACCCTGTTTGTGAATCTCTTCTAATTGAAGTATAAGGGCAGACAGGGCAGTAAATAAGTGTTTATGTGAAACGCCTATTATTGTAAAACACCTTGAGGAATATTTCACTCGGTGGTATTTGTTAATTAACCTAAAAACCCAAAACAATATAATTTGAGATGAGACTACTTTTTTAGGAATAAGAATTTGTGCCAGATGTTGTGTGATTTCAGCGTAGTCTGTGTAGTTTAAAGGAAACAAAAATGCCTCTGTTTCCACCTGACAGTGCATGAATACAACTAAACCTTAAAGAGAAACAAATGTGCAAAGCTTTCTCATCAGAGCTTTAAGGTGTAATGGTTTTGTTTACATACATACTGCCAGTCTAAGGGTTTTCAACACCAAAAAAAGAAACCTAAATCTTTGTGGAACTAACTGCTTACTCTCTTAATGGGACTCTAAACGAGTTCTTTATTAAAGACAGGCGCATTTACAGGGTGTTTGAGATAGAACACTCATAGACATGCCAGTAATGTAAATATGTGGCGTAATGCAAGTGTCTGGCTAGAGTGACAAAGATTTTAGATTTTTCTGGCCAGATTAATGTTAGATTGTTCAAATGAATGAATTTCAGTTTAACTGAAATAACTTTAGTATTTTCACAGTAAACATTTAAAAAAAGAACACTTCTTGATTCATATGAAACTTTTCTGTTCTTGGATACTTTTTTAATACTTTAATGCTTTGAAAATTGTGTGAAAACACACCCTTAAAATTTTACAGTTTTTAAAAGTATTTAATTCAATATTGTATGCACCTTTGCAATAAAAACTAAATAAACCTTGTTGCTTTTTGGTCGGGAGTTTTAGGTTTCTCTGAGAATGCGTTATAGTTTTTCTGTCTTTTCAGGTAAAAGCCCAGACAGCATTGAATATATTTTAAATTGGAAAAAGGATGTATTGTTTAATATATAGTAGTCCAGAAAACCCTTAAAACACCAAGTTTCTTTATAGAATGTTTCTCCATATTCTACAAAAAGTAGGCATATAACCAAAAGACTGATTTTGTTAAAGTGGAAATAACCAACACCTTTCAGTTATGGACCCTGTGTTAAAGATGTTCTGCATTTTGTGCAACTAGACAAAATTAGGTACACCATAAATGGATCATGTCAACAGTTTTTTTCTATCTGGCAGCCCTATAAACAACATGGGAAGATCATAAAAGGAAAACATACCGGTAGACCAAGGAAGATGTTAAAGCATCATAGAATATGAGCTCAAAGCAATAGTTCTGAAAACAGAAAATTCACAAAAAAACACAAATGAGCAGAAGCATCAGAACTGCAGGAAATCAGCTGGATTATATAAGCCCAAAGAAAGACAGCACTAAAAATACAAGGTTACAGAGGGCTAAAGAGAAGCAATCATGGAGCGGGGATGATGATTGGATGAAAGAGATGTTCACTGATGAATCACACTGCATTGGCCAAGGAGAAGATGCTTGAACTTTTGTGTGATGCTGTTGTAAAGATAGAAAAAACAGTCCTTTATGATATGGGGTACATGCCAGGTGAAGGATCGGGGAGCTTGTAATTACTACCTTAACAGTCAATGCAGAGGTGTTCACTGAAATACTTGCCACATTTCTCATTCCATTAATAGAAAAAAGGGTTTGGTGGTGAAGCCATTTTTCAGGAAGACAACGCATCTTTTCCTCACAAAGCAGAGAGTGTTAGTTTTTCTTCAGAAAAGGTGGATAAACTCAATGACATGGTAACTTTCAGTCCAGATTTCAACTGTTGAAATTTGGTCAATGGCACGGCTCCGTCTTGTAAAGCTGATCTGTCCGCAGCTATTTGAGAAAATTGGAACAGACTTGATGGAGACTGCTGTTTTAAAATTTACATTTCATTATTATAAAAATAAAATTTACATTTTTTTTTTACATTTTATTTCCATGAATCAATGAATATATAGTGAAATTTACAGACAGAAAGGGTGTAGCCTGAAGCAAAAGTTTTTTTTTTAAGCCTACCCATTTTACTCGACCTATAGTTAATGACAACACACACAACAGCACCGTTACAAAAATAAAAATAAAAAATGGTGCAGTCCACGCCTCAAAGAATTCAGGCCAAAGTAATGATTGTAAAGTAATTTGTTGATTCATTTTATTTCCAAATCACTTGTTTTCGCGGAGAGACTGGAGCCCATCCCAGCTGACACCGGGAGAAGGTGGGGTACACCCTGAACAGCTTGCTAAACCATCGTAGGGCCAACACAGTCACAACCACTCCCACTCACACCTAGGGGCAGTCATGAACATCAAGTTAGCTAAAGGTTCATGTCTTTGGACTGTGGGAGGAAACCAGAGCATCAGGAGGAAAAACAGGAAGAACAAACGAACTACACATGGAAGCACCCTTGCCAGGCATGGGGCTCAAACTCAGGACCTTCTTGATATGAGGCAAGAAGTGCTAGCCACCATTTTTTCCCCTAAACGTGTGTGTGTGTGTGTGTGTGTGTGTGTGTGTGTGTGTGTGTGTGTGTGTGTGTGTGTGTGTGTGTGTGTG
>JBCNYH010000013.1:16451401-16491978 GCA_039654325.1 Tandanus tandanus
GTGTGTGTGTGTGTGTGTGTGTGTGTGTGTGTGTGTGTGTGTGTGTGTGTGTGTGTGTGTGTGTGTGTGTGTCTGGTAAAAAAAAAACTTTAATTGTGATGATTCCATAACTTTTGCCAAATAATTGCTCTTTCTTAAGCTTTCATTATTAGTCAAGAGCAGGTTTTCGTGTCTTTTCTTACGCCAAAGCAATGTATGAAAATACTTTTTTCAATTGGCTGTGCATTACAGTTACAATGGATAAAGTGAGTGAAGTTTGTACTGTAATACTTCTTTAAGTATTTGTTAATAGAGTTCTTTGTGGTTGGTCAGAAGTACTTTAGCTTGGCACCAATTGCTTCCAAAACCTAGTATTATCTCATTTGTATTTCTTTCCCCTATTAGGGCATCTACTCTATATTCAGAAGGCATGCACATCAGGAAGTACACATTCAACAGGAGTGTGTGAATGTTATCACATGTTCAGGGCTGAAAATATAGCATCACTCCACAAGTTCATATTTGTTTCTTCCTCCTCTTGAAAAAATGTAAACTGTAGGCTATTGTTTCATATACATCATGATTCGTGCGCTTATTTATTTGGGGAGAGATTAGTTATGCGTGAGTGTAAAGTGTGGATGAGAAGGACTGTGTGTGTGTGTGTGTGTGTGTGTGTGTGTATGAGAGAGAGAGAGAGAGAGAGAGAGAGAGAGAGAAGGAAAGAGAGAGTCTGCTTGCTTGGGTACACATTCATGTGTTCGTGCTTGCTTGTGTGTTTCTGGGAGCTGGGCCCAGTCCTCAGCAAGAGACTGGTGTGTGCGGAAGTGTGAGGGATAAAAGGAGAAGAGTAGGGGTCCGCACACACATACACACATACACATACCACCCCCTCGCCAATCCAGCGTCCAGACAGCATGTGTGTCTGCCCCCTTCCCAACAGCTCAGCAACCAAACCGCCTTGACCTCTTCACCTCTCAACTTTACTTGAACTTCAGAGGAGAGGTTGTAGAGAACGGCGTGCGGGGCAAATACGCTTTGTAAGGGATCAGACATCTATTAAGAACAGAAGTTTCATAAAAATGGAAAAGCGTTATACATTAAAGCTAGCAGCAAAGACGTGAATATAGTTGTCTGTTACTTCAAGCTTTACCCATTTTACGTACATGTTTGAGTGGAGCGCCACCTCTGAAGTCTTTGTTGTGGTATGACTCAGCTGTGTAGTGAAAGTGGGAGAACGAGGAGTGTTAGCTTTATTTCTATATATTTTTTCGTCTCGTGAAAAGTTGTTCAGGTTCACTGCATTGGGTGTGAGGAATGTCACAGGATATTTATTGCCTCCATACTGTGAGCACATTTGTGGAAACATATTGCTTTATTATAGGGTAAGCCTAGAAATATTTGTCCATAAAGTATTTGTTCACAGAGAAATGTGATGAAATTAATTCATTTTCTCAGACATTTATTGTCTGTTATATTTAATCACACTGTGTTGTTACCTAGTTGCACAGTGCCTGTTTTTTAGGAATATGTTCTAATGCATAAGTAAGGTTTCAGGGTTTGTGTATATGAGAGAGAGAGAGAATGAAAGAGAGAGAGAGAGAGACTGATCGGTCAGGCGTAAGTGTAATGAGGTGGTAGGCTAGGTGCATTATTTCTGGACTGGATGTCTGTTAGGCGCTGGAGCTGTTTTCGTACTCTTGTACCATTAACAGACTATAGCTGCACTCTTGCCGTGGGCTTCGCTACCAGGAAACTATGCTCTTATCATTAACGACCCACGATACATAAGAGGTAGAACGAGAGAGAGTGTGCATTTCCAGAAAGCGCTAGACAGCACGGTACGGGTAGAAATTCAAATAGAGAGCTTTCTATGCTACATCAGGCCTGCCAGCATTTATTAGTTCCTGCTGTCACCAAAGGTAAGCGGAGTGGGAGCTATAGAAATGAGTTCCGGCCGTCCATCCATACAAATTGTTAGTGCGATAACTTTGGAAGGAAATGACATAGGATCACCAAATTTGGTGGATGGGTCCCCCTCAGAGGCAAATAGGATGGGATTGTGTATGGGACACTTTGACTTTTTCAAGATCACTTTTTCTATATTTGGCTTGTCAAGGGTTGTTAGTGCTATTACTTTGAAAGAAAATGACACAGGATGACTAAATTTGTTGCATGGGTTGTCCTCAGGAAGGTTTTGAATGGGATTGTATATGGGTCACCTTGACCTTGTTCCAAGGTCATAACAGTCAACTTAGGGAATTTTTCTATAATATATATTTATCTAATCAAATGGTCCTGCTACGGCAGTGTCTGGACAATTTCCTCCGGGATCAATAAAGTTTTCTGATTCTGATTCTTGTGGTCTATTTTCCATTTTGTGCCAGCCCTACACAGATTAACATTAGAATACATCATATTTTTTCTTTTCATGTAAAGTGTCAATGAGCCACAGCTAATAAGTAGACTTGATCATTAAAAGGTGTGTGTATATATCAAGTTTTATAGTAACCACTACTTACTTGAGGGAAAGAAGCTGAATACTGTCTGTTTTATTTAAGATGTAGATACTAGGACACTATTTTAGTCTTTGCCCACAAATCAGTTAGCTGTTTGTGTTCGTGATCTTTAACTTCGCCACTAGCAGCGCTAGCTCCCTGCATGCTCATGAGACAGAGTATGGATACTTTACTTTTATATTTTTACTTTGCTTTTATGTTTTTTTTCTGAACACTGTATGCTTTGTCTTTTTATTCCCAAGCAGGTTCAGGTGTTTTTATTCATAGTTTATTAAGGCTTTTTATTCAATGACCCGATCACACAGAAAGCTAGCAAAGTTAGTGGTCAAGGTCACAGTCATGTACAGAAACAAATAATTGAGTTGTCAGGTGAAGTGGTCCCTTCAAAGCTACAAGAAAAGTTGAATGAGCTCTCTGGAAATTGTAGGGTGGTGACATCATTTCCTGTGCAATATTGATGTTAACACTGATCAGTGACAATAGTAGTAGGTCCACAGTAGAGAGCAGACTACACCGTTTTTCAGCATGTTACAGAAGCATTAGCCTGTCTCCCTCCATCTGCTTGTGGTTCTCTGTGTGTGTGTGTGTGTGTGTGTGTGTGTGTGTGTGTGTGTGTGTGTGTGTGTGTGTGTGTGTGTGCGCTCGTGTGTGTGTGTGTGTGTGTGTGTGTGTTTGTGTGTGTGTGTGTGTGTTGTTGTTTTTGTTTGTGTGTGTGTGTGTGTGTGTGTATGTATTTGTGTTTGTCTGTGTGTGTGTGTGTGTGTGTGTGTGTGTGTGTGTGTGTGTGTGTGTGTGTGTGTGTGTGTGTGCGCTCAAGTGCTGATGTATACATTTTCACAGAAGTAACTTTGGCTTTCCTGGTAGTGGCGCGTTGAAGTCTGGGAGAGGTGTCCGGGTTGTATTAGATCAGTAGCCGATGCTAAGCTCTGAACAGCAGTAGAATCAGGTTGGGTGATACTGAAGAATTCTACACAGCAAATTATTCTTCTGAGTAATATTGTCAGGAAAAGTCCCTGAGTGAAATGTGAGCTGCAAAGGGGAACTTCAAACACAGCAGCTGTTGAGCATGGCAGGTCAGCCGGCGGTCATGAGCTGGCGTGAATGCTCTGGTCTCATCAGCACACTTTCACCCACTCATAACCTCCCATGTCTGTGTATTTGCCATTCCTTCTCTCATCGACACTGAGAATAAACCTTTTTTTAGAGCCGAGGAGCTTGGGCAAGGAGACAGATGAACATGAAGACGTCAGCAGGGCGAGGAGGTGGCGAAAGGTGTGCAGCACTTGTTTTGGCATGTGGCTCTGAGATCTAGCCATGTGTTAGAGGAGAGCTGTGTGTCAGCATATGCAGGGGTAGTTTTGAGTTCGGGGGTCAGGGGTTGCCCATGACAGGGAGGCCACCTGTAGACCCTGTGTGTGTGGGCCAACTGTGCTCTTTGCCTGGCAGTTTGAAGTTCAGATGCACCCCCTGTGTCTGATCAGTCAAGGAATTGGGCTTGATGATCACCAACCAAGGAGGAGATAGCTTTTCAGAGCTAGCGAATCCAGGCTATGTGTGTGAAGATGGGGAAATGCTGCTGGACCGGACACCTCTGTAGTAATCTTATCCTTCCCCGATACTCCCTCAGGCCTCTCCTAAATCAGAGCCCAAGCTACAGGCAGTTGCATAGCCTCAGGAACTCTCTGTTTGCACTCTCTGCCTCTTCAGCTATTAGCACAGTGCCAAAGTGAGTGTAATTGTGACAGAGACAGAGAGAGGATGACCTCCTCAGCCGAAGTCCCAGCCTCTCTGCCTAGCCGTCCCCTCCTGTGCATTCGCCACGCTGGATGACATTCATAGCTGTAGGCAGTCTGACCTGCTGTGTGGTGGTTACACAAAGATGCCACTTGTTTTTAGCCACTGAGGATTAAGAGCTTGGAAGATTACATTTTATTTTTATTGTTGTCTTTTTGGTGTAAGCTTTAGCCTGTGTGGGTAATCTGCAAAAGAGTGACAAGGAGTCCCAGAAACTAAATATTAAAACAGCTGGGTGAGCAGCTATTGAATGTCCTTCGAAAGGTAGTCTGCACAAAACATTACCAAGGCCTAGGGACACATCGAGACATTCAGAGGGCAAATTTTTCTCTCTGTCTGCTTTGGAGTCTTCTCACTCTTTCATGTCCATCCAGAGAGTTGGCCTGTCCTTTCTTCTTATCCATCTACCATCTGGGTTTCTCAATCCCTACTTCTTTGTTTTTTAAGCACTCTATTTTAATGTGGGGAAGATAGTGTGAGAGGAAAAAAAAACGAAAATAAACAGAAACTCAAAAGTGTTAGACCAGTAAGTTAATCAGTGTCATTTCCATACCAGACATTCATCTGAGTCAATGAGTTAGGATATCCACTCACTTTTGTTCTTCCTAAGATTTATTACTGCCTGTTAAAAAAAAAATCCCACACTGTAAAATTTGGTTGGACAACCTTTAGACTCAGTTGCAGTTTGTAATTGACATAGTGTTATTGCTTCAGTTGGACAGGTCGAGACAACATTAGGTGACAGTAAAATGCAGTCAGGTGATGATCTAAATGTCCTGAAAGACAAGGCTATCCCATCAGTGGACTTTTTCTTTTGCTGATACCTCAGATATAAAATGGGTCCCAAATAGTAACAGAGTGGTTCAGGGAGCATGAGGAATCACTTTCACACATGAACTGTCTTGACCTTAACCCCAGAGAAAGTCTTTGGGATGTGCTAGAGAAGACTTTATGGAGTGGTTCAATTTTTCTCATCATCAATTCAAGATGTCGGTGAAAAATGAACTCAACTCTGGATGGAAATAAATGTTGGGATGTTACTTAACAATGCCTTGATGATTAGCAAGCCTTGATGCTTGCTTGATTTGAAGTCCAACATTCACTGTTAAATTTGCTAAATGTTTATTATGCAAAGGGGCACAGGGGTTAGCACGTCCGCTTCACAAGAAGAAGGTCCTGGGTTTGAGTCCTTGGGATGAGCGGTTCAGGGTGTACTCCACCTTCACCCAGAGTCAGCTGAGATAGGCTGTAGAATGTAGTACATACTGTAGTATGATTAAGCAGTTCACCAAATGAATTAATAAATGAATGTATATTATGTAAGAGTTGATGTGTGGGGTAGTTTGGCAATGTTCCTTATAATGATGGGCATGTCTTCGATTGGCTCAGAAGTGTCTGTGATTGATGTGTGTTGTCAAACCCTAATTAGACGGTTTTACTTAATCTAAGACTAATCTGACCGTATAAATCTGTTCATGGCCACTGCTTTTTATCTGGCAGAGTTTTTGGCTTGGCTGTAAGACTATTGTTTGATACTAACCAGGAAGGAAGTTAGAGAAGATTACACATTGTTTTCCCAAAAAGCTTATTATAAAAGTATTAGATGGATTGGAAAGGATATTCATGCCCAACCCGAGCACCGTCACTTTTCTCCTCACCAGAGGCCAGCTGGCTGTTACCTTGCTTTACAATTAGGGCTCACCTATTAAATCCCCCACAGAAGGATTGAATTAGTGTGACAAATCCTGGGGTCACAGTGCAGTAGTGTGTGTGAAGTACTGTTTTTCACTGGCTCCACAAAGACTGCCAGATTTAAGCTTTTTTTTTTTACTCTTAGATAATTGGATTCACAGCCTCTGTCTCCTCTTTCTTCTCAAATTAAAATCCTCATCCATGTGCTTACTCAGGTAGAATGCAGCATTTAGGCTCATGGTCTGATGGATTAGAAGTGACTGCCTTAATGAGTATATTAGACTGAACTTGTGCCCCATTGGTTGTCTGGGTTTAGGTCAGTCTGTTCACCATTCTGACTGTGGCAGCAGGGTGCTGTCCATTCCAAAACCCAAACATCAGGGCTGAGTGTGTTTTGATGGCTTAGGTGTTCCTGGATACTGATGACTTCTTTGGCGTGAGTTACATCAGACGATTCCTTGTGTCCTTGAGGCTGCAAAGAGTGGGAAGTCTGCCTGCATTGTCAGTGCAACTATCTGCGTTTGTATTTACACAGTGGTTCATGGCATTTGGCAGGGATCCATATGCTCTGAAATATATTTTTTGTCTTTGACCCCCATGTCATGGAGAGGAATAAATCCCAGTGAACGGACTTGAGGTCTGGTCTGCACTTGTGATGGTAATCACATTTCAGACTGTTTGAGGACCAAGGACAAAATAATACATTGTTTTCTAGGTGTTTGCTTTTCTGTGAAATATTCTGCTGTGAACAGAGGAGACAAAAGCCATTTGCCTTTTATAATTCTGTATGTCTCTTAGGAGCAGCCAATTTTTCTCTCTTCATCACTGTTTTTTAATTCATTTACTCTGCTTTCAAACTTGATAAACCTAGTGAATGTGTGGACCACCTAACCAGCTCCATTTGCTCAGATTTATTTAGAGGGGTTTAACCTGGCAGCCTCTGTAAAACAGACATCCTTTAAAGGCTGCTGAGGCTACATTGCTCCTCCTAAAAGCCAGGCTTATAACGATGCATCAGAACACAAGGCGAACACCGATAGTCACTGCCATTAGACACAGCCTCATAAACAAGCCTTGGCTTTAGAGCCACTCTGAAGATAATTGTGCAATTAGCAAGGAAGATTGTAGAGTGCTTTGATCAGGCAGCAGCATGCAACTCATCAAGATATCATAGTACAGTTTCCAGCACAGACAGATGGACACACACACAGCAGCGTAGTTTCTGCTCTAGAGTGGACATCCGTATCCATGTTATGTGCTTATTTTACTGGGGGGAAGGGGTCAAAAAGTCTACTTAGAACCGAGCAACAATAAAATTGCTTCTTTCATCTGCTCTTTTCAGGCTTATATTACTAAACAATAATAAAACATTGTTTAGATTTTAGGTTCCTGATGGGTACCAAATGCTCTACAAATTACAGCTGAGAGGTAAGGAGTAATTCCCAGGGGAAGAAACTTTGAAAAAGAGAGAAGTGTCAAAAAAAACTTTGCAAAGGGTGAAACGAGAAATAGACTGAGAGGTTTAGAAGTTGCTTTGAGGGAGGAGATGATCTACTTACAGAGAAAGGAAAATTTGAAAGACTTATGAAAGTGCAGAATATATAGGAAATAACAATTAACAGGGTCTTTATGTATGACTGTCAAGCCAGCAAGCAGAGTTCACATCCAGAAAAACCACCCTCCCCTTTTCTCTGGTCACATGGACCATAGGGAGCAGTTCGACTTCAGGGATGCTGGAATGGCCAGTTTGGTAATTCTCTCACCTCCCTGGCTTTTCACATAACCCAGGCCTCAGAGGGGAGGAGAGGATGCGAGCAGCACTGGGTGCAGAGATCACGGAGAATGTCCAAAATAGCACGGGGTAAATCTGACAGCATGGGAACCAAATATGAATTCTGGCCCATCTCACTGCCACATTTAGCCTTGTCATGTTGGGGTCATGACATGCCATTGCTCACAATGAGAGATGAATGCCACCCTGAATAAATAACACCAAGCCTTAGCCTCCGTCTTCTACTCCCGTTCAGCCTACTGTGCTGCCTTTGCTCTAATGACTTCTGCATAGGATGATAATCAAGAGGCCCCTGTATTTCAATGTGCAAGTAATTAGTCAGATTTTGAAACTGTCAGATTTGAACAGCTACCTGGACCTGTCTCATTCTCAGTGTTTTTCCCATACATAAGACTTCACAGTTTTAAAAAATTTTCAGCAGAATTTTTCAGTTTTTAGCTCTTGCCAGCATGTGAAGCCTTATGTGAGGTCTCCAACATGTGAAGCCTTATTTGTTGGTATAACTGTTGTCTCAAAATGTAACCTCATCCATATGTTTTATGTTTTGGTGTCTGCTAATTCTCCATATGGTATATTCCCACTGCCATTATGGACACAATACAGCTTTGAAGCTTTCAGAATTTGAACTGCAGGCCCACAGGAACACACACTACCCTTAAAAGAAACCTTGGCAGCTTTTCCCAGGCACCAGTGAAGAACACTCATGGAGCTGTCGGTGCCGTTGTAGAGTCGCTCAGTTGTGGAAGCTGTATACTTTGCAACCCTTCACCATTTACAGTGATGCAGTGTCATTGAGCATGTATTTAGCTGTTAGTGGGAACAAATTGTTCTTATGATGGCAGTTTTTACATTCATAATAACACAAGTTTGTATGTAACAACTAAATGGTGCTACTGGACATCTCTAAGCTGATCTAACACCTTAATTGAATCACCTCATCCTTACCACAACATCATGCTTACAGTTCCACAATCACATGGGATTTTGTGTGTGGCAGCCCATCATAAGCCATCACTGGAGAGATGCATGATGAAAAGCCTAGAGTGACACACTCCCCACATCCATATACACGTACACCCAGCTGCCAGAGTGTGTCAGTTCTGATGCTTCTTTTGATTAAGAAAGCATGGAACTCAGCATGACCATTTTTACATCTTGCGTCTCTTCAGTGCAGGTCAGCTCACTACAATGGCTCTTACTGTCTGGCTAGAAACACACCTCTTTGGACACACAATCTTTGCCCACTCCCACCCCCCTATATTGAGGCTGAGCTGCCTCTGCCATGAATGCAGCCATTATTTATGAAACGAAAGCACTTGTGACACCTTGGTTAGTCAGTGAGGCGGTTTACTAGAGAGGTGTCTTCACTGCTCTTCTCACATGAACACCCTCTGATGCCACACTGACTGCAATCATTGCTTGTCCCCATTCTCAGGGTGCCACTCTGCGTAATTATATGCACACACTCACCACTAGCATAGGGGTGATGGGTGGGGGTGTCCTGTGTACATCAGCAAACACCTTAACAAAGGGCCTCAGACATGGTGCCTCATTAAATTGATTTGGTGAGAGGGGTGATGCTGCAGGCATGCTGCTGCTGATTGGTGGAGGGAGATGACCCTGCATTTCACAGCCTCTTACTCTCTCACTACAAACAATGAGGCCAGAACATAGGCTGTCAGAACTCTCCATCTGATCACATCATCCAAATATGACTACTAGATATTCTAATGCTGTTGGTCTGAGAAAATCAAGAACAGCATCCTTCCTCTCAGAGCTTGGGAACAAGAAAATAAGCTGTAGTAGGCTGCACTCTGGCTTGTTGGAGAAGGGCACAGGCCTGGGAACCAATAGCTATGTGGTCCAGGGCGGCCATTACTATTTGAAGGGGTGGGAAAGCAAGGCTCAGTGTTCTGCCAGGCTGCCATCCCATGAGACTCTTGGACACAGTTACACTTAGAAGTGGCTGGATCTCTTCCTGCCATAGGGGTCATGCTCTCCCTGCAACTTCCCACCGACCCAGTAGGGCCTTACAACACAGCAGCAGGTTAAAATTAGGCTCCTTGGATGAAGTCGAGCTCTCCCTACTTTAATTCTCCTAAAAATCCTGCGCTGCCCTGAGAACCAGAATGCACAGCAAGGCAGACAAATTTCACACAGTAACTCTTCCCTTCCAGAGATGCTATCCATTTCTCTTGCTCCCCCCACTATGGAGGTGGAGAATGAGAGGGATTTTGGGGAGCAGAGCTCAGCAATGAACTCTCTCTGAACTTCCCTGCCCGCTCACCGACTCACGCTTTCTTATGTCGCCAATTTCATTTTAAAAAGCTGAATCACACGCCGATCCCCCGCCGAAAACAATTAAAACACAGCAGGAGCCACCTGCAGGAGATTTCTCCCCTGTCGTCTGCTCAGACAACCAGATGCAAGAAGAGACATCCTGAGGGTTAGAACAATGTTTTTCCTCTGTTTGTTGTCTTCCTCTGATCACGCTATCTTCTGTTAGTCATATAAAATGGTTTACAGGTACACCGATTGCAGCTTACCAGAAATGGCTGACTAACCAGGAATAATATTAAAAATGTTCAGTGCTGCTATTGAATGCATGTCATCCAGAGTTGAAATGCTCTAAACTAAAGCTATGCAAGACCTGAGATATACCACAGTTTCAGTGTCTCAAAATACTCGCATCTGCCTGAGAGAGTGGTGCTTCTGCAGGAGCTCCAAGCCGTTAATCCAAACAAGTGCAGGCACTAATGCACCCGCGTGCTCCCAAATAAAGTGAGTGCTTGGCCACAAGTGTGCAGGCCTGGCATAAGTGCTATTGACTCAGGGTGGCTCAGGCCGCTGCCGAGCTTCCAGTAAAAAGGTGTGTGGAGAATCGATGGGTGTGAGGCCAGCCTGCATGTACCGTGTTTAGACGGCTTTGAGGAGCTAATGGCTGCCAAGGATTGGGCCCACAAGCCTAATGGAGATTGATGGCTCCAGACCTCGTTAAAGCAAACGCTCTGGGCGAGTGTTAATGTAGGACTGCCTGTGTGAAGCTCCTGTGGTTCCAAGCCACACCAGGGGACTGATAGCATAGTAGCTAATAGCAAGTGTATTGTGTCTTGTTGTCTGTGTTAAAGAGTTTAGATTTATGTACAGATGGACGTTGAAGCTATGAAGTGATGGTGTCGCTCAATCTAATTAATGCTAAATGATCTTATGAACAAGTGTACTAAGGTGCATTGTGTTTTTCACCTATGTAACCGTCTTGGATTGTGTTTGTGCCAGATGAGGCTTAGAAAGCTGGACTCCAGGGCATGCAAATGACGTTGAGTGTATTAAGGATGTCTGCGTATCTTCTGATGAATGGCGAA
This sequence comes from Tandanus tandanus, assembly GCA_039654325.1. Classification (NCBI taxonomy): domain Eukaryota; kingdom Metazoa; phylum Chordata; class Actinopteri; order Siluriformes; family Plotosidae; genus Tandanus; species Tandanus tandanus. The sequence continues at coordinate 16,462,537 of JBCNYH010000013.1, forward strand.
GAAAGAGCCATGCCATATCAGCAAGTGTCAAAGCCAGCAGAAAAACAAGCAGATAGCACACCCTTCTCACATTCATCACGCTCCATTTCACAGTCTCCTCAAGAATGATGGCCAGAGCCGTCTGTCAGCTGCCAATTTGTGCCTCCTCTGCCCTCATCCATGTGGGAGTTACAGTTATTAACATGGGGAGAATGTATGTGAAAAAGTATCTTTGGTGCCTTTTCTCATACCTCATAATGTTGATTATTGAGCTTTGGCCATTGTTTTGGGAGTGTTGTGTTTGAGGTAAAGAACGTTGTCCTCATACGTGCCACTGTGAATTGTACATAGTTATGTGAAACAATCTCTGCATATATTCCACTCTTACTGTGTGCATGTGTGTTTGTGCATGCATGTATGGCTGTGTTAGTGATGCAATGGTTTCCCTGGTGCAGTGCTAGAGGGCAGGGGGATTGTGTGTGTGTGTGTGTGTGTGTGTGTGTGTGTGTGAAGCTGATCTGAGCAATGTGTCCTGGGCTGGTGCTGGGCTGTAGGGAGGACGCCAGGCTGTCTCCAGGCTTGGAGGCCCTCCCCAAAAGAGGAAGAGCGCTCCATAAATCAGACCAGATTAGAGGGGCCGCTGGGCCATGCTCCGCACGCTGCACTGCTTAATGTCAGAGCCTAACCAATGACTTAAACATCTCTCTCTCTCTCTCTCTCTCTCTCTCTCTCTCTCTCTCTCTCTCTCACACACACACACACACACACGCACACACTCTCTTTGACTTTCCTTGCTTCCTCTGTTTCACACTCTTCATCTCTTTCCGTCTGTCTGTTTCGTACTCCTTCCTTCCCCTGTCTTCTGTTCTTCACCGAATCGCATAAGCATATAATAAAAAGGAGGAGGAAAGGGTTTGAGGATGAGAGTGGAACAAACGATCTTTCCAGTAACAGCACATGAAAGAGACAAGGATGAGATTTACAAAGTAGCTGTTTTGTTACATGGCTGAGACAAATCAGAGGCTGCAAAGAGACAGACAGCAGTTCTGCTCACACTTACACGGCCTGAACAAAGAATCCTACATGCCATTGGTGCTCTCGTGGAAAAACGTTATCACAGCACACACTCTTAAATGTCCTATCCCGCTTGCTCTTTCTAAGACATGCCTTAGTGCTCGGTCTGCTTGCATCTTCCTCTCACATGCGTTTTCTGCATGTTCATGTTCTCCATCACACTGACAGACTGTCAAGGTCATAACGAAAAACACAAGTGTCATGCTACAGTCTGCAGTGTCGGGTAAAGTGCGTGCTTTGTAATTAGCTATCGTGGTTTTTGCCTTGAAACACTGTGGGACACTCTTTTTTTTGCCTGGTGACCATATGTGTTTTGAAAATCAGAACATTAGTTTTATTTTGTGGTGTCCAGTAACCAAGCTAAGCTGAACTTCACTGTGCTGAGATCGAATGTTATGTAATGCATTAACAATTGAAATGCTTGCAGCCAGAGTGTCTCGTCATCCTTGTGGATATTGTCATTGTAAGATGTGTTGGATGTGAGGTTATTTGTCTGTGGATTACTCACATGTTTTTCGCCACTTCAAACAAGAGCTCCAGAGTGTACTTGGGCATGGTTTGTATTTGGCGAGCATTTAATGGAGTGGTAGAGAACAAACATAAGGGTGGGGATCAAAACATCAGGGGGAAGATATGATGTGATTCCTCTACACTGAGCAAATGAAAGTTTTTGGGCAGTGATAAATTTGTCTCTGTACACCACTACAGTGAATTTGAAATGAAGCAGTCAAGAAAGGATTGAAGTTTAGTCTTTCCACTTTAATTTAAGTTATTTAACAGAAATATTGCATTGAGTGCTTAGGGATCATAACCAGTTTTATAGAGTCACCCCATTTTCGGAGGCTGAAAAAGTTTCGATACGCAGTTTCAGTACCAGTTTTGGTCTGTTTCTTCATTATTTCATGACATCTTCAGGAGATAAGTGGTCTGATGTTTATTTCAAGTGTTGAATTTGCATTTGGCAGCTGTTTATGTGAACTCTCACTATGTGTTCCAAAGATATGTCAATGCAAGTAGAGGAGGCCATCATCAGGTTAAAAGAATCCCAGACCTATCAAAGGGATAGCAGTAATTGTGGCCAAATCAATAATTTGGTACATTCTTATAAAGAAGGAATGCATTAGTGAGCTCAGCAACTCCAAAACACCATGGATGACATCTAAACATGGATGATTGTAAAATTCTTTCCTTGGAAAAGAAAAAACCATTCACATCATCCAGGTACACACTTGATAAAGTAGGCTTGTCTGTATGACTGTCAAAGTCTACAATTAAGAGACACATTTAGGAATGTGAATACAGGGGGTATATACCTCAAGATGCAAACTATTGGTAATACCCAAGAACTGGAAGGTCGGATTAGTCTTTGTTAGAACGCATGCCCATTTTTTGGGTCATGATTCTTTGGATGAATCCATGGTGAACTTGTTCCAGAATGATGGGAAGAGTATGGAGAAGGAAGGGAAGGGCTTGTAATCCAAAGCGTACCACATCATCTGTTAAACATGATGGACATGGCCATGTTCGACTGCCAGGGATGATTGGTGTTTATTGATGTTCTGACTTCTGTTAGAAGTAGCAGGATGAATTCTGAAGTTTATAGATCTATACCTTCTACTTAGATTCAGTCAAATGCAGCAAAAGCAACATAAGAGCTTCTTAAGGCAATGAAATGTAATGTTATTTAATGGTAAATTCAACTTAGCATGCTTTTTACTTACTGAAGACAAAACCGAAGGCAGAAAGACCAACAAACAAGCAGCAACTGAAGTCAGCTAAAGTAAAGTCCTGGCAATGCAACTCAAGAGAGAGAGAAAACTCAGCATTTGTTGATGCCCAAAGGTTCCAGACTTCAGGGTCTCATTATCTTCAGAGGATTTGCATCAAAGTATTAAAAGTTATGCTTGTATTTATAATTGGTAATTTGTCCAATTACGTTTAAGCCTCTGAAAATGGGGGGGTCATAAATGGATTAAAATAAGTGTAATTTCTAATTGGTTAATTCAAGATTTTTGTTAAACCTCTTAAATTAAAACTGATCGTCTGCATTTCGATCAATCCTAACTGCTTTCTCTTTTTAAATCCTTTGTTTTTCTGTATAGAAACAAATTAATAAAAACTGTGCCATTTGTCCAAAAACATCTGGACGCGACTGTTTTTGTATTGTATTCCGTGAGCATCAGAAGCAGATTCAGTTTTTAACTCTGCTCTCGGTCAAAAGAAGAAAAAAATGCTCCTTTTCATGTTGGTTCATGAAGATCACTACTCCACATAATGTTCCAGCAATCTAAAACTCTTGACATAAAGTATTGGTTTTCATGTTGTTCTTTCCTATTTTGGGTACAAAAAAACCAGATGGTATTATAGTGCTGGCTTTCTAGATCTTTCTGTCCATATTTTACTTGTAATTATATTTTGACAACTTTTTTCCTTCACAATCCAATTATAGTTTCCAATCCTGTCATAATTACAGCTCATATTGTAATAAAAAGTGCTTTTGCATCTTTGAGAGAAAACCAGAGGAAATGTGAATGGGATTTCAGGCCAAAGCAAGCACTAGCAGCCATAACCTCATGTCTCTGCTGTCAGATACGTGTTGGCCATTAAACACAGTCAAAGCTTTTAGGGTGTTTTTTTTTTTTTTTGCAGTCTGTCTGTTGTGCAGGGAAATCTCTGTCTCTCTCTCTCTTACATGCTTTCATTGCTTGAGCCTCTACTGATTGTGCTGTAGTTATCACAATACACTCTCTGACAGGCCATGGGAACAGCACATTGAGAAAAGTCACAAAGATGAGAATCATTAAAATGTTCGGTCGTAACACCCTCCCACTCTTTATTTGGGCAGAGGGAAAGTATCGATCCTCATCTTCCCAAAGTTATTTATAATTGAAGATAAACAAGGAATGCACATATGCCTGGGAGATGAGTGAACTGGGGGAGCTTTGGTGGGCTGTTTTTATTTTCTTTTTTTTTTTTAGTCTTGAGGGAAGTTCTGAAAGGGGAGGGATTTTCATTAGTATACAAGAAAAACACACCAAGTGACACCAGCATGCGTAACGTGGGAATGGCTGTGTTTGCATCAAGAACATGACACATCCTATTATTATCCGGGTCTGTGTGACAACTTTGACCAGAACTGCCCTTAAACACACTGAGCTGTCTGAAGAGAGCAGAAACTTCCGTTGTTCATATACTCACACACACACACCAAGGCCAGGCCATTCCCAAAACTTACAGCCTTTATGGGAACAGTTAAATATAGCCTTTTGACAGCCAAAGAATACATAATAATCAACGTAACTGAGTAATAATTTGTCCCATTTTGGGATGGTCTGGCTAATCTGGGGAAGCAATTTCAGCCACTTGGTTGAAGTTGAGGCGGAAATGCTGGCATCAATACTTGTTCAGTTCTGGGAATTTCATAGCTAGATTTGATTAGGTAGATTCATAAACCATTGTTATGTCTTAGATTGTGTTGGGGGGGGGGGGGGGGGGGGGGGGGGAAAAAAAGGTGGTGGGTTCGAAGACCGTGTTCCCCCCCCCCCCCCCCCCCCCCACACACACACACACACACACACACATTCTCTCCATTTTACAAAACATTTTACAAAAAGATTTTATATGTCTTTATTTGTATCATCCTCAAACTGTTCAAAGAACATGCCTGTGGGTGGAATGGCTATGCTAAGTCACTATGAAAGAGTGTGTGAATATCTGTGTATCGTCTCTTGCGATGGTCTAGCATCCCATCCAGGGTGTATTTCTGCCACAGGAACTGTAAACAGAGATTAGATCAGACCTTTTGACAGGAGATTTGTGCAAAAGCTTGGTGATCTCATGATTTTCAAGGTTAACAGGAGCTCTCAGTAGCTGTCAGCAGGACTTCCCCCTAACGGTTCTACTTTCTCAAGCATTCTACAAATTATACTTCTCCGTTACCATTCTTTCATCAACAGACAAAGCTCATGACTTTATTCAGAGCTCCTTATGTGGGTGGGTAGAAGCTCTGATGATATATGCCATATTTGCTGGTTTGACACATGGGTTGCTTTCCATTATCACCTGTAAGCCGGTTTAGTGGCACTGACTCTCCTGCTGCATTGGCTAAAACCAACACCATGTGTAGAATTACAACAATTAGTAGTGATTTGTGTGGGAGAGAGGCCCAGGGCAGCAGACCACCCAAAAACTACCACTGGCGTGAGAGCTTAGCACATCTTAGCCAAGTTGTAATTCTGTAATCCGTACTTTCTCTCAGTGTATAAACATATTAGTCTTTTTTTATCCTACATACCTATGCATTTCTGGCTTTAACACTTTTCAAGAGCAATGGGAAATGTTTGGCGGCAAATGTTTTAGTGTGCCAGAGACACAAAGTTCCTGGTCGGTGCTTTGGATGATTGCAGTCAGGATGCTTCTGGATTGACTAAACAGATGACATTAAACAGGCAGAACATGTGAGCAGTATGCTCGGTTAAGAGGAAAGGAGAACCAAGCAGAGAAGGTAGGGAGGGAGTCCCAGCCAGACGACTTCCTCTATCCGACTCGTATATCTGACACGTCATCAGTTCGCACTGTTTCTTATTCCTGTAGCACCCCTGTCTGTGCATAAACCTTGCTGCTGCAGTTTGTTAGCACACAGACTATGAATGGAGTTTTCATCAGCCCTTTGTGATGCAGTAGTCAGGAATATCTTTCAAGAACCCTCCACTTCATATTAAGCTCTAAGCTGCTAATTGTCTCCTCATGGTACAGCCAACCAGGAGAAATCACACCATATTACCAAGCTGTATTAGATTTGAGGAAGAAACACTAAGTCATCCAAGCCTATGAATTGTGGCCTTTTTTCACTATTAGATTAACCAGTACAATAGCAGGAGTTATTACAGGGTTTGTCCCCATTTTCATTTTCCAGTAACCTCAAAGCAATTTATATTAGGTCTTATTGTTGGAGTTGAAACTTGTTTAGACTAAAAAAAACCTTAAGTAGTGTTACAGTGACCTAGACACTCTTTGAAGACAATTTGGTCTTTGTTGTATATTGGCTGAGCTGGACACTTGGACTGTTTCGTAATGACTCCTGCATGGTCCTAATAACATCAATAAATTATGTGTTGAAGTCGTACAATGCTATATAAAACATGGAGAATCATTAGCGAGTGTATTTTGGCAGCTTCTTCAGCAGTACAGAACCTGAGACCATCCATTATCTCAAATCACTGATCAGGATGTAAAGGACATACTTCTACCTTCTATAAGGAAATATCTCCCATCCAGCAGGCTTGTGCTCTCTCGAATTGTGAGTAACTATTTGGCTTTTAAGTTTGACATGAGGTATTTGTGGTATTCCGAGCCGGGGTTTGAAAGGAACATCTTGTATTAGTGTTCATTGTGTCTTAATGTATATAAACACTTACATTAAGCAATAAGGAATATTTATCAGAGAATCAATACTGTATATAATGTTTTGATTTTCCAAAGTTTGAGAACGTAGTGTATCTAATCATAGACCTTCATCTTTCAAACTTGTTTCTATTTTATATCTCCCTCTACTGTTCAGCTACTTCATATGAGAATCCTTTGAAAATGTCAAGGGAGTGTATCCTATGGCCTGAAAAATGTTTTTATCTACTTGAGTTATCGTTTTTCACTTAATGACCACCATTATGGCCTCAGTGCAGCAGGAGTGGCATTAGAACTTGGAGCTTTTTTCCCCCTCCTTTCTTTCGCTCATTTCTTTCGTTCTTCTCTCTCCAAGGTGTAATGCAATCTAACCATGGGAAAAGACCTGGCATGGCTGAAGCTTTAATGTGTGTAAGGCTCCAGTGTTGCGAGTGGCGTCAGTAGGGCACGGCTTCAGTGAGCGAGGGCCAAGGGGAGTCAGGGGAACATGTCTGCTTCTTGTCACTCAGGGCCCGTCGTGTTCAGGAAGCATCCCAGAACGGCACAGGGCGCCAGTGATACCGTGCTCTGGGGTAGACGTGGCAAGACGAACAGTAGGAAACAAGAGGTACCTTGAGAAGATAGCTAGATTTGCATTTCCTGAAGGAAATACACACTGATTACAGTGAGTTGAACAAGATGGGATAAAAGACCAGAGAGAGAACAAAATAATGTGAGTGACAAAGAAACTGAAAGGACAACTGGAAATGAGAGGAGGGAAAATGAGAGGCAGAAAGGGGGGCAGTGGGGAAAAAAACAGAAAAAGCAAAAAGAATAAAGTAGGGACGTGAAGACGGCGACAAAAGAGGCCCTGTAAGGTGTTAATATGTTGTGAAGCATATTATGACATCATCAGATGCAGTTGAAATATATGTTATGTCCAAACTAAGCTAGATGAATCAGAAAACACAATTTTTAAGTAAAACTGCTTTTTTTGTTTGTTTGTCTGTTTGTTTTTTTTGTATCTTTTGTACCATTTCCAAATTGTCTACTTTCGCACCAAACCGCTGTGTGCAAACGCCAGAATAGCACATTTGCTTCAGGCCTGATATTTTTCAGCAGAACTCGCTGGTATTTTGTAGGATTTGGTATTTTTTTCTCTCACTGATAATTTGGTGAGATACTGATAAGAAGTCTTTTGGTTAACAGTGATTCTCTCTGTGCTGCAGTTAGTACCAGTCAGTCTTCACCTAATACCAGCAGCATATGTCCATCTATTATATATAAGGGGAATGAAAGGAAGCAAAGAGGCGTCAAGCTAATGTTTGTGTTCCTCTGCTATTAATGGCCTCCATTTGAATACACCTAGAGAATGACCCCTGACACCACTTAGAGTGAGAGCCACAGCAAGACACTTAGCAGTATTATGCCTCTCTTTTACTCAGGGGCAAAACTTTGATTTTTATGTTTCATATTGTATCTTTGAAATGACTTTTTAAACCAACCTTTTATTTATCTCCTTTATATCTTTCATTATCAATCGTTTCAGTGTTAGTTTGGCTTCCCACACACTTCTATTTCATAAACTTTCCATGCTCATCTTTGCACCCCCCCATTCCCCACCGAAAGACTCCTGTATAGCAATGCTTTCATGCTCAGCTTGACCTCACAGCACGTTTTGTTGTATATTTTATTCTTTTGGACATTTGGACACTGCCAATATCATCAATCTCATTTTATGATGTCAAATGCTACAGGTTCATATATCTTTCTGTGTTGCTGCTATTTCTAAGAGAAAAAAGAGGAAAAAGGAAGAAAAAAGCAATTATTCCCCCAATTGTGACGCTTGCCTATATAGTAACTTTTTCTGTAATTGTCATTGTCCAATTACATATGGATCTCACTGTCCTCTAGAGGATTTTGAGCTTCACCCAGTGGATCAGAGCGTAAAATCGTTGGCCCATTTTCACCACATGTGTTGATAAGTAGCATTAATACCCCACTGATCTCAGGCAGCTCAGTGAGAACACTAAATCACACATTGTACAGGAGGCTATTGCGCTTGAGAGGAAGAGAGAGAGAGACTGCAAAATCTGGGATTTTGGTATATGGGATCAGAGCTGTTCCTTTGGGTTACATCGAGGCTGGTGACAGGTGCTCACTCTGGTTATGGTTCACTGTGACACTGTGGGCTGGGCAGCACTGCCTGGCGCTACCCACCTAATCCCTGTCCAGCTGTTGCAGTTGTCGCCCCAATCAGTGTAAAGTGTTAGAGCAGGTGGCGGCTGGTTCAGGTAGCTCTGGCACATGCCGATTTCCAGATTCAAGAGGCAGTGACAGAGCTGTGTCCCTGAAAAATCCAGGCCAAATGTTTCCAGGGCTGTCAACAACCCTCCAACCTCTCATCCATTATCCCACAGAAGCTCCAGGGCTGTAGCATAGCCTCTGCTTATCACACATACAGAGAGAGCAGGAGGTGGGGCAAAGTGCACTGATACCACCGCCACTGCTGTATGAGCCAGTCCATCTCTGTCTGACCCACTGCTCACTGATTCATCAATTACAGCAGGCATGGGTGTTGTCTGTCTCTTGTGGGAATCTGTTGACTGGTGGGAACTCAAGCCACTAGAGCCATCCAGGATGTTTTGTCTGAGAGTTTGAACTTTAGGGTTGATGTGGCATAGCTTATAACCTGATCTTCACCATGACCTATAGTTAAAAAAATAATAATAATAAATAAATAAAAAACATTAATGTAACAAGTTTATTGCAGTTCATATATCAGAATGAGAATTAACTTTGTATTGAGGGGGAAAACATTTTCTATTCATGTGGTAAATAAAAATGTGCACCATAATCAGTGATAGTAAACGTTGCAGTTAATGTGACATTTTTTTCTGCTTGATGCATGGAGGAACTGTCTAAGGAAGATATAAGCCTCTGCATCCGAAGTATTTTTCTGCTTGCCAGAGGAATGTCTAGCAGAGTCATCATTCCGTCGTCAAGAGACAGGGTCAAGCAGGGGCTTAGGAAGAGTCACTAGCTGGAGAATTCATCCTGCGTACTGTGCACATGAGAGAAAACTGCTTTTCTAATAGGTGATTCTTTTTTTATTCAGTTCATGTGGCTCATTCTATTTATTCGTTTGATATTTTTTTCTCCGTAAAGTGACATACTACTGAATTTAGACAAGATACAGTCCACGAGTGTAGTGGAACAACTGAGGGTTTAAAGTATTGCAGCAGCTCTGGGATTTGAACTGAGTAGTGCAACATTAAGCAGTCCATGGAGATTTTTTACACTTGATCAGAATGATCGTATATCCTTAGCAAACCATTCGCAAGTTCCACCAAGATTTGAGCTGGACCGGATTAGCTGTTTCACAACGGAACCATGACGAAAGAAAATGTTACACAGTTGGAAGGCTGTTTGGCCATACAATACTTCGGTGTGTCTTTCAGCCCTTGTGCATGTGAGTGATAGTGATTTAGGTTGAGTGAGTTTCATATGTATCATTCAGATCCTTGTGCATGTGTGTCTGTATGTGCTAAAGTAGTGGGTATGGCAGTCCACCGGGACTTGGCACCGAAGCTCTTCATCAGTATCCAGTGTCCGGAGACACTGTCAGCTCCGCTCGGTGGGAGTGTATCAGTTTGCACGAGGGTCTGTCAGTAGAGATTCGTCTCTGGTTATTGGTCTGTACAGACAACCTTTAACAACAGTGTCTAGTGCTGGAGCGGAGGGGAGAGAGGCCTGCCTGCTTCAACCCGAGAGCCCCTCAGCGCTCTTTACGCTAATAACACAGCACAATATCGGACATCCGACACCCCAGATCAAACTCCATTACATTAAGGAAACATTAGACCAGAGAGTCATCCTGATGCATGCTCATGTCAAGGTGGCAGACAGGGCTCCAGAGCTGTGGCCAGATTTGGACAGGGAACCACATGAAGAATGGTGTGTTTTCTCCCAGTATTGTTGGTGTATATTGGCTGGTCCATACAAACACTAATACTGTCACTGCTTGAGGCAGGGAACAAACTGTACTTTGCCGTTCCAAGTTTGATGATGTATGCATCATTTTCCTTGTCACAGCAGTTCAGTGATTAGTAAATGACCCTGAGTTTTCTTTTGATCTTGGATAAATTCATATTTTATTGCAGTTTTTTAATATTGTGTTCTATTGCCATGTCATATTGTATTAAATGGTCATTTGCTTATCTTTGTCCAGCCCTTTTTAACAGAGTATGTGAAGAAAAAGTGTTACCTTTAATGAAGTAAAGAAAAGTATCCCATCTGTCGAATCAGTCTTGGGAATGAGTTTGCTGTAACAGATTATTGGAACAAAATTCAGCTGTACTTCCTTGGCTTGCCAAATCGTTTTCTTCTTAGGTTTATTGAAGCTGACAGATCAGTACTTTATCTCAAACAGATTGCATGTAATTTCTTTCTTTGTCTATACAGCAGGATTCAGCCACAACAAAAATAACTGGCTGCAGAAGCCTGTTTTTGATAATCCAGTCAAACAGCTTTATGGGACACTCTATCATGCTGATGAGCTTTCTTTAGTGCCACACCAGCATTTCAACTACTTTAGATTGCCTTAATGTGACTTTCATCTTTTAATATTCAAATGCCTGATGTAAAGCGAAATGATTCAGTCCCATCATTACCCACTGACCCTCTTCTGACCTCATCCAGGTTGATTTGTTTAATTAAGTACATTTGAGTGGGAGTGGCTGTTCTAGAGTAGAAGGTGAGTTGGTTTTAGGGTTTAGGGTTGGGGGTATGATGTTGTGGTGGGGGGGGGGGGGCACAGGCAGAGGTAGGCTGATCTTCATTAGAGAAGGCTAGATGGAGGCTGATGCTGACTGTGGACTTTAGCAGCGCGCATGATTTAAGTGTCCGCCCAGCCTGGCCTTCATAAGGATCATGCCGGGCCTTTGATGTTTCATTATGTACGGCTCTCCAGGAACAAAAGCACACAGGCCACATCAAAAAGCCACCATGCTAAAGCGTTAGCAAAGGCCTCTGCCCTCGCTCTGCACTTTTAGCACTAGATTACTGAAATCAACTCTGTGACAAACAAGAGAAATGGAGCAGGGGAAAAGAGACTGCGGTAGAACCAAAACAGAAAGATTACAACAATATACATCAGAGAGGACTATCTGAACATCTTCAAGCGAGATCACTCTATGCATTATGCCTTAAACCCTGCACGAGTTAGAACTTGCATATAAAATCATCCCAGGACCTGATAAACGTCCTCCAGGGCTTTTAATCTCTCTTGCCTGTACTGCTTGACTGTCCCATGCATCATGTTTTTTTCCCCCCTCCCTTGTAGCTTCACTGACCTAAAAGCTCACTGCTTGGACAAATATAATATGTCGTGGTTGCTCTTGTGTGGAGGAGAGGCGCTTGTTTCTCATATCCTGATTTGATTGTGCTCTATGGGGGTTACTGGGTTAAGAATCTTAACCACGCTAAAGCCTTTGGAGCAGTTCCTTATTAATCCTCCTCCACTCCCGAAGACATTAGCATGAGGTTTAGGTGGATTTACCTCACCAGATAACACATTTGACAGAATAGCCTGGATGATCTCTCTCTCTCTCTCTCTCTCTCCCTCTCTCCTCCTCCTCCTCCTCCCTACCACCACCACTAAACTACTTGTAATTTAATGTCATGGCAAAGAGAATTTCTGAGTGTTCTGCTTAGACCTATGGTTATCAGTATCACGCACCAGTTTACCCACTTTTTCACAAGCATGTTTGGAATATTTCCCAGACTCCAAATTAGTGTTTTTAAACTCTTAAACTGTGATATCATTAATGGCTGTGATGTCTACCTTGCACCATGTGTTCTGTCATGAAAAAAACAGATGCTGCTCAAACCTGCAGATTATAATGGACGAGTACCTGATTGCTATTTCTGTCACTTTCTCTCCGCTTCTCTCACATATGTATGTGTCTGTGTTCTGTGTGCACTGTCTCTGCTGATGATTAATTTGCAACCAACTTAAAAGTTGTTATGCCAAAAAAAAAAAAAAAATGAACAGGTTGTGAGCAAAGAATAATAAAATCCACCCTTCGTAGTAACTGAAGTGCTTCATGTCAAACCAAGATTAATGTTTAATTTATTTGTGAATTGATTATTAATGCATCTACTAGGTTTGTAGATAATTACAGGTCTTGGCTATGCAGGATCGGTGGATGCTGTTATTTTTTGGGTCTAGATTTTCAAAGTGGGGTATTCAAGCTTGACCCCTTGCAGGGAATGTTGGTTAACCTGTAGAAAACCAAGTTTATTAAGCTTATTTTTATTAAGCCAAAATGTCAGTAGGTAGCCTATCTGTATATTCCTAATAACTGACTGAGCTGATACTGGAGATACACTTCTCTTTACGCAGATCCTGCCCTAAACTAAAACAATGACGTCAATGTGGGAAATCATTATTTAAATTAAAACTAATTAAACATTTATGGGAAGATGTATGTTCAAGAAGTTATAACTGAGCTGTTGGTTTATGAGCAAGACCAAAATGACTCTTTCAGTAGCTAAGCCTAATGTAAAAAAAAAAAGGCTGTGTGTGACATCTGGCAGAGTTGGAACAGATATGTGAAGAAGAATGGGCAAAGATTTGCCAAGCAATCTGGCTGAGTTAGAAAAGAGTTGTCAGGAAGAATGTGCAGAGGGGTGTAATGGTGCAAGGGAGGGAGGTTGAAGACACTTACTGACATAAAGGGCATACAGCTTACAGTCATCCCCAGAATTACTGGCACAACTGGTGTAATTTTGGGTAAATTAAAAAAAAAGTCTTTGTGGTTCATTAGCTTAATTACCCATTGAATATAATGTACGAAGCATGGTGATGGACAGATGGACTTTCAAGGTTAATTGAAAGATTGAAGACAAAAAGCCCTTATCAAAATTACATTATATGTGTAACAAAACCTCATATTACAATTATTGGCCTCTATGTCACTTCATATTTATACTCCAGAGCACTTAACGATTTATACAGAAGACCATATAAGGATTCTAAAACGTGTAAATATGATGCAGTAAAATGTAAAAAAATGCTTCAGGTACTCATTCATTGATTCATTCATTCGTTTGCTTAACTTCTTAATAATATTAAGGTCGTGGGGAGGCTGGAGCCTACCTCAGCCGACTTAGGGCAAAGGTCTAACATGGACATATTGTTTATAGTAATGTCTAGTAATGGCAATACTTGTGTCATGATTTTTTTTGTGTGTTTGTTTTTTGTTTGTTAAAGGCATATTTTTCCTAGCTAGATAATTAGAATTTCAATGACTTTTCATATTTTCAATGTGAAATAATTATTTATTCATTCATTCATTCATTCATCTTCTTCCGCTTCTTTTGGGGTCGGGTCGCGGGGGCAGCAGCCTAAGCAGTGAGGTCCCCAGCCACTTCCTCCAGCTCTTCCGGGGGGACGCCAAGGCGTTCCCAGACCAGCCGAGAGACGTAGTCCCTCCAGCGTGTTCTGGGTCGGCCCTGGGTCTCTTCCCGGTTGGACATGCCCGAAACACCACACCAGGGAGGCGTTCGGGGTGATATAATTAATGCTGATAATTCTGAAGCCAACTGTATAAAAGCATATGTATGTAACATCCTGAAAGAGAAATGTGAAATAATGAACTAAGACTATTTTAGTTTATGGAAATGTAATATGTGAAATTATAAGTGTGTCACAGTTGGGTAAGATGTTTTGAAGCATGATATGGCAGTGGCTATAGACTAAACACTCTAATGCCGCGATGATAGAGGAATTAAGCACGCTTGGCATCACCCCCTCACCTCTGTCTTCCTGCTGGTGGAGGGCAGAAGATCAGCATATCCGTGAAATTGTCTTTATTGGTGTTCAATGTTTTTATAGTGGCAGCACCATTTCACACTGAATTCCACCCCGTAAGGCCATGGTAATTGGACAAATTTGCACAGCAGGGAAGGAAGCACAGCACGGCAGGAGACTTGATATATGGGTACGGAGCTGCACAGCCAACTCGGCACACACAGTATGAATGAAACAGGGTTGGTCCAAGCTACATATAGGAAGATGGATGCTATTGTTCTAGCAAAAGCCTAAAGAAGTAGTTTGAGTATAGTCAGTAAAAAAAAACAACATCTGTTGTTACATTATATATTTTTTTGTTTTACGTTTAGTGTTTGTGTTATTTTATATTCATATCAGTTTTTTTATAGCAGTAACATTTGGTGTTCTGGACTGACTTTGTGTCTGCTAGATTCTCATGTGATATTTTTCTCTTTTTTTTTCTTTTTTTTTGCCACATTTGTGGATTTTTCAAGATTTTTTTTTTTTTGATATTGTTGTTTTTTTTCTTTGTAATCTTTACGTTGGCCCATAATTGTATTCCAAATGGAGAAATCAGCTTTGAATTGTGAGACAGTTGCCACAGTCCATGTGTCCCAGTAATAATCCCTCAAGCTGTGGTCGAGTTATTATCTTCATCACGGGTTGTTCTCCGCTGTAACAAGTGTGAGTGTGTTTTGTGGAATTCACGCCAGCCTTCAGGGACATGACGTCCCAGTTGAGGAAGGTCTGCACGATTACTCCTAATGACCCAGAGCTTCTGAACAAGCGCTCCCATTACACCCAACAGGTCCAGCAACAGAGTGTGAGGGGGAACAGGATGGAGCTGGTTTGCTTAAGGGCCTCCTCACGTTTTGCTCCCAGATGCAGAAGAAAGCAAATGGTGCGTGAGATCTATCCTGTTCTCGCCAGTACAGATGTTAGCTGACATCTATTTCCTTGTTATTTTTTTTTTTCCTCACGTCTGCTGTAACTCTTGCATTTATAATCCTTACAGGAAGACAATCGAACATGTTTGCAAGTTACTATATAAGTGATACTTTCATATCGAAGCCTTGCTGTTATTTGTGGTGAGATGGACAATGATGCATTAGAGAAAGACAGTGAAAAATAGTGGCGTTTTGTGAGTTAAATGGTGTGGTATTTGCAGTGGCTGAGCAAACAGCTGTGTGTGATGTGTGCAGGTTACAGGCCACACAGTTTCACCACCACCTTGGTCGGATAGATCTCAGTCCGGAACTCACCACACTTCCAGCTGGTTTACACACACACTTGTGTGTGTGTGTGTGTGTGTGTGTGTGTGCATACATACACACACACACACAAGTCCTATGCGAGGGTACCCATGCATCCCTGCCCACATAATGGGAGATTTCAGCACCCAGACCACAGCTAATACCGAAAATGACAAGGCAGAAGGCTGAGGGAGGCCTGCTCCAAATGTGACAGTGATTTTCTCTGTCCATGTATGCTGTTGTTGTTTTTCCATCATTGCTGCGGCACTAGCTCAGGCACTTTGATGTGTGTTCTCCAATGGATCTCAGTCCTTCGATGGGCAGGACAGAGCAGACTACCAGATTTGTTTTCTCTCTTTTTTTTCCCCTTTTTTTCCCTTGTTTTTTTTGTGCTTCTTTGGCTTGAGTTAGCTCATCTCTCATTTTCACCCCTTACCCAAATTAGTACAATTTCCAAAGAGAAAATGTCCAACAAGGATTTTTCCAGGTAATATACATGATGACAAAATCATCTTCATGCTATAAATGAAATTTTTTTTAACACAAGTAATCTAACCTAAGACTAAACCATCAGATACATGTTCATATACATAATTTAAAACTGTTGCTTAAGTTGAATCCTGCTTTAAGAAAGAACATTCAGATTTACTAAAGTGCACCCACACACTCATATGATGTGGCTGTGGGTTGAAAGAGGCTTGATTTATGTTTTTTTGTTTTGTTTTTGTTTTTTTTAACTTACGTTAGCTTGTGACTCACTACCAAGCCAAAAAGGCACAGTCACTTCCAGGTCACACACATTCCAACCACACAAACAGAACAATGCATACAGAATAACCATGCTAATAGTTTTGCTCTGTTTAGCTTTCTGTTAGAGAGAATGGCTAAGCTGCTACATTTTGTTCATCAGAAGGCTCTAATGTTCTAGTGTGTTGTAAAATATACTAAATTAGTTACATAAAAATATTGAAGTTATGATTGCAAGTATTCAACCTTTGTTCCTGTGAAACCCTGAAATTAGTCCTTGTGCAACCAGTCGCTGTCAGAAACCACTTAATTATTTCAGTGAATGAATCAAATCACTGCCGGGACAAAGTTCTGGAAAAGTATCTGTCAGGGTTTGGTTGTGAAACAAATCCCAAACTTTGAACATCCCGCAGAGCACCATTAAATCCATTATTAAGAAATGGAAAGAATATGGCACAGCTGTGACTCTGCCTAGAGGAAGCCATCCACCAAAACTCAGTGACCGGGTAAGAAGGCCATTAGTTGGAGATGTAACCAAAATGCCATTTCATGACATACAATCCCAATTAAAGTTAATTTCTTAGTTCCTGGTTCTAACACTACAAATGTTGGAACATTCATGAAAGAATAAAAACTCTGTAGGGTTTGAAAAAGCATGTAAATGCTTAAAATATGTTTCTTTGGTTTTATTATTTGATCTTTTATACTTTTGTTGTTTGTAATAAGTAATTTTCATAGATTTATATTAATTTTAGGGTGCCATAGTGGTTACCACGCCAACCTCACAGCAGGAAGGTTCTGGGTTTGAATCCCACACTCGGCGAGGACATATCTTTTGGAGTTTGCACGTTCTCCCCGTTCTTGCGAAGGTTTCCTCCAGGTACTCTGGTTTCCACCCACAGTCCAAAGAAATGCACGTCAGTACCCCGTGTTTGCCCAGAGTTGGCTTTGATGGGCATCTCACACCCCCACCCCACCCCGAACCTATTTGGATTAAGCTGTTTGGCAAATGAATGGATATATTCAGTTTGTTAGTAATTTATTATTATTATTATTATTATTATTATTATCATCATTATTATTATTACAACCTGTACTCATGAAATCCAGCCACTGCTTTAATCAGAAGCCATGCTCTAGCTCGAGCTGACTTCTGATGTATCAGATCCAATTCTAAAACAGTTTTTTTTTTTTTTTTTTCATGTGTGTGTGCTGTAAGTACGTTGGCTCTGAGTGCATTTTGGATCCTCAGTGAATGAGTCATTACTGTGGTTCCAGCATCATGCGGTAAGGATCTTCTGGCAGCCCGGTTGACCGTTGTCAGTGACTGTGAGGTGTGCCATCATCCTGCTGATATAAGAGTTCTCTACGCTCTGGCCCCAGGTCAAACCTGCTGAGCTCACACAGCAGGACACATCAACAGCTCCACTTCCATCAAATAGACTTAAACTCACCGTAGAGAGACTACCATCCTAGATCCCAATTCACTTCTCTTTAATTGCTTGCTTTGTTTGTTTTGCACTTCTATTGTGAAATGGAGCAGTAGAAAGAGCACAGCAAGAATGCTGGCATCTGCATCCTCCTTTGGGTGTTTAAGGTGTTATTTTTTTTCTAAGGACAATATAGGCACATAATAGCTGTGTGTGGCCTGGATCTAGTTATGCTTTTTAGATTGCATATATTTTTAGTAGGAAACATTTTTGCTCTATGTGTACTACTCTGTCTACGAGCCACCTGGTGCTGAGTCGAAAGCATCACAGCGCTGCTGGTCTGACTGCTCTCAAATCAAATTAGCTAGCCCTCTTTTTTTCTTCTGCCCCATATCGTGAGTGCACATGCACAAACATGCTGCGTGGCCCGCTAGTGTGCAAGAGCCTCATTACCACAGCAAACTGTCGCCCAAAGAAAATCAATGACGCGTCCGCCCTGCATTGCACTTAGTGTTGTTTGCCATCTGGAAGTGGTTTAACCTAGAGTATTAACCTAGTGTATTCTTTATGCCGCTGAAATTATCCGATACCTCCAAAAACAATATTTGCTTATTAGTTTTACTTTATCTCATCTTGTATCTGAAGCTAAATGAAAGGCAAAATTATGTTATAACTGGCAGTAAATTAATGCAGTCTGGGATGCAGGGCGTTACCATCTTTGTAATTTTAATAATCTACTTCTGCTTTATACTCACAAAGTTTTATTTTATTGTACCTGCTAATGCTGGTAGATAAGGTCTAACAGATGGGTTTGCATGAGTCTTCGACTCCATTTAATATAAAAGGGGAAATTTAGGGCTCTTGATTTTTTTTAATTTTAATTTTTTAATGAAATATTATGTCTTCATTAGTTTGAGTAACTATATGATTACATGTGTTTATCACGCTTATATATGACTGTGTCTATGTGGATGTTGCGGTAAGTGGGATGCTACTACAGTGAGCCAAGGAGGCTATGCGGACATTAAGAGTCACAGAGAATGAGCGTGACCTCAGGGGCCAGGTTTAAAAGCCAGACTCCTGTCCTCTGATATTTAGCTTGGCCAGAGCCAGGGCAGATCGATGATCTATAAAGTGAATTTGTTATTGCCTTGTTTGGTTTGGCAGCATTTGAAAGAAGACGCCTGATTACAGTCCCAGATGTCACTGCACACATTACCGCTCAGTGTGGAACTCGCTGTGAAGCGCTTTTCTCTTCCTCTTTCATTCCACTCGCTTATGACTGCTAAACATCCAGTAGCTTTACAGTTGATCTGTCTCTGTGTAAACAAGGTGGCTTTAAAAGTAACTCCATTCAGGTTTGTATTTAAGTCGTTTAGCATTGATTCTGTCTGTCGTCTTTGACCCTTTGTTCCACCAAAGGGACCTTGTCCAACATCTCTATTGTTGCCTGAATATTAGTTTAGCATTCCAAATTGAGCCATGTCTTATTCTTAATTACATAATGGCTTGTGCTGTGTGCACTGGGATTCAGTCTGGAACCCTGGGTGAGTCGTTCTGCCCAACACAAACCACATTATGGACCATAAGTCCTAAATTTACCTTGATTATTATGCATATTACAATTATTTTAATATCAGAGGATTCTGTTCATAGGTTATAACCCACTTCCTCAATACACTGCCATTAGATATAAAAAGTGTGTGTGTGTGTGTGTGTGTGTGTGTGTGTGTGTGTGTGTGTGTGTGTGTGTGTGTGTGTGTGTGTGTGTGTCTGAGAACGTGTGGCCATATAAAAATACACCTTTGACACTTTTACTGCAGGTAACTTCAGTGAGGAATTGTGGTACGTCAGATGGTGGATGAGAGGTTCTCGTTTTGTCCACATGCAACTCCAGTTTCACTGACTCATTCATTAACACACATTGGCACACACGCACACACTCACACACCAGTAATTCATACACTCGTTGCTAATTCAATTAATCACTGTAAGTGCAGCTTTATTTTAAAAAGAACATCCCAGAAGGAAGTGTACAGTAGTGCACGAGTCCTCTTAAATGAAATGACTCTGTCTCACTCAAACTGCTGGAGACTTTATAGAGTGCTTATCACTGATGGAAACATGGCTGGATATTATTTGAGTGGTGGAATGAGCAAAGCCTGAATTTGGCTTTATAAATCATATCTGATCCTCATCAGTGCCTGGGAAAACTTGGACGTGACATTTGTTCTCCCGACAAGCAGGAGACCTTGACCTTGACTCAAACCTTTCCCCGTGTAGTCAGATTACTCCTGCTTAAGAGGGTTTAGCACATCCGGATTAAAGGCGTCTTTATTATCAGTTGGGATTTTGACAGATTTTGAACAGCCTAAATTAAATCCTCTGCTGTCCTCACGCTGCTTAAACAATCCTGACCCCTGCACAGTAGACATGGCTACCCTGCTGGGCAGGATAGCAGGCCGGGTTGGTGCTCTGGCTGACGCTGCCTGCTCATCAGAAAACTTGTTATTACATGGCAGAGACACCACCACACACTGCCACATCAGACTCCACAACCTCGCTTTCAGCTCCAGCTCCAGCACACTTCCCTCCCACTGAACCTGTAATTGAACTCTTCGACACAGCGCAACAAGTGATTGTAAGCGATTGTATGCAGAAGGGTTGTTTTTTTGCCTCAAATTAGCCCTTTAATTAGGCCTACATCTTGTTTTTCCACTTGAGCGGCACTGGCTCTTTTTAAAAACAGCAGGCTCTGTTAGGAACAGCAAGGCCAGAGTTATGGTAGGTTTCATAGAAAAACACCGATAAGAGGCTCTGCATCCCAGACGTGTCCCAGGAGGAAGCGAAGGAAAAAGCTCCTTTATCCACTTTTTACTATCTCACACACACACACACACACACACACACACACACACACACACACACACACACACACACATCAAATATCACTTTTGAATACTTACCAGGTCAGAATTTTGTTGTAAATATACTGTTTACATTTGTATTTATTTGCACATAGAATAGAATAGAATAGAATAGAACAGAATGTTCTATCATTGCATTGAGAACAATACAACAAAACTTAAAAAGCTCAGCAAGAGTCACTCAAATGCACATCTCACACATACACAAAGTGTCAAATAATAATAATAAATAGTAGTAATAATAATAATAATGATTTCATAAAAAACTATAATTAGTTTAAATATATAACATTCCTCATGTTTTTATTTTTACAAAAAGAATGATCATTTTATAATTTTTTAGAAATCAGTAAATCTTGTATATCCACAATGCTTGGAAATTTATTATTAGACCAACTGTCATAAATAAAAGAACTTTAAATATATATTTTTTTAATTATTACAATTCACATTTTATTTGTTTGTTAATGGAAAAAGAAAATTAAACAAATTGCTCTGTTGTAAATGTAAAATACAAAATCGAACTGAACACTCAGTCTTAGGTATGACCTCCTTCATGCTTTATAACAGAGAGCATTCGTGTTGGTGTTGTTTTTATATTTTTTCCCCCCACAGTTTGGGAGACTGTTTCTGTTTGGAATCGTTTGTAACTGCTCCCAAATACTGTCTTCAGAGGAAATCTTTGTTCGATCAATTTATGAAGCAGTGAAATCCCTTATTCAGGTTGATTCAAATCTGCACTCCGTCCTGGCCAGTCCATCATTTCCAGTCTTCCAGATTGCTGTTTCTTGTTCAAATAATCTCTACACAATTGAGATTAATGTTTGGGATCGCTGTATTCCTGATATGGGAATCTACGGCCAAAAACAATTTGCATTTCTCACGATTGTGACGGGTGGTGTAATAAATTTATAAAATAAAGCATTGTATGTGTGTATATAAAGTATTTGTATTTAAAACTGTATATATTTATGGTGCAGTTTTCAGAGGAATTGATGGTTGTCATGTCCTGGAGAATGTGCTACAGTTCTTTTATCTCTGTAGGTGAAATCCCAGACAGCCTTAAAAATGTTTTATATGAGAGACATCCTCCATCAAATTAAAAATAGCTTGTTAATATTTATTTTTCTTTTTTTGCTGATACACTAATGCATTTGAGACCTTTTTGCATGGTACTATGCATTCAGACTTGGACATGACAACATGTGGATGTGATGTGGGTCAGATCTGAAATCCTTGTGGTCAGACACATGCTCCAGTCAGGTGTAACACCAGCTCCAATAAGTCAAATCACTTTCTCCTGTGGTGCGAGCTCCATGACACACATCATTGGTCTGATAAATAATGCTAGCTGACAGGCCGGAGCCCAGCAGACGATCGTGTCGGGGGAGGAGCTGCCCTCACCTTCTGTTTCATAGCCAGCTGAGACCTCCTTACTCCAAACAGCTTCATTTTTTCACTCTTCCGCTGGACGACATGAAACAAATTGTTGCCTGCACGGCACTAACCTGGTTAAGTAGCCAGACGTAGGAATCGCAGTCGCCATGTGCGTCTGAACGCCCTCCACCCCTGTCCTCTGCTCACCATCCTCCATGGCCTCAAATGAAATCATGTGCCTGGAGCCTCTGCAGCATCCTGGGACTTCCTTCCTATTTCAGCTTGCATGAGAAGATCTAAATAATGTACTGCTATTTATTTAGTGTGTGTTAGAGCAACAGTAAACAGAATGCAGTGCTCGTTTATGTTTTTGCTGGGTCATTTCCCGAATAGTAGTGTGAACTATGAAGACGTGCTTTGGAGGAAATAAATTACAGGGAGAGAGTTTTGGGACAGTGGAGGAAAGGGGACAGAGGTTATTCCTAGATGAGTGTGACTGGAGATTTTAGGTCACATATTATCAGCCAGTTCTGTCCCTTAGCTGAGGGATCACGCTAAAGCTGACGTCTCTGTGTGGGTTAAAGGAGCCTGCTTGTCTAAGAGCTGTGGTCTCTGTGAGAGTGGGTCTGTTCTTAAGAGTTTGCTTGGGGGGAACGGAATAATACTACATTAAATAACACAAAATTTATGATCGTGTGTTTTGTGTTCATCTTATAAAGCTAAAAGCATAACAGTTTGTGTTTTATATCAAAAGAAATCATGCCTTTGAGAGATCATAGACCGTGATGAACTTTCTCCCAATTTTTAGCTGAGTATTGAGTATCAGAACAAATTACTGGCAGTTGTTTTTGTTTGCGCAAGATTCGATGTTCTCTTCATACTATACACATAAATAAGCCACAAGTGTGTGGGGTTGGTTTTAACCCCTTGAACTTTTGCTTTTTCGCATCTGGTTTTGAGGTGAATGATGTAAACACAAGTCTTCCTGCACAAGCAACTATGATGGAATAAGAGGGAAAGAATAGTAAAAACTGTGCAGAATATCCAAACAGCTCAAAGCAGGGTCTAATGTATGAACACCTGTTCAAGGAACAAACAATTTGTAATGATCACTACATCGGATGACCATGACTTGTAATCACAAAAGAGTAATTAGGGCTACACAGGAAAGTCCTAAAATAGCAGCCAAGTAAACCTTCAAGGTTTCCTACAACAAACAGGAGAATGAAAAGAAATCTGAAGGGAAAATTGGAACAATGTTATGGACAAATGACGTGTGTAGAGAGAGAGAAACAGCAGAACTTCTCAAGCACAACACCCTGACTCTGAAACATGAAAAAAGAAACGTTGTTGTCTGTAACTGTCTGTAATGATACTAATGATAAAAGACAGGTAACAGCATAATCAAAGACGTCATGTACAGCAATGTATATATACATATACATATATGTGTGTGTATATGGGCGTGTGTGTGTGTGTGGGCAGCACGGTGGTATAGCATGTCCGCCTCACAGCAAGAAAGTCCTGGCTTCGAATCCTAGGCTCTGCAAGGGTGTTTTTGTGTGTAGTTTACATGTTCTTCCCGTGCATGTGTGGGTTTCCTCTGAGTAGTCTGGTTTCCCCCTGCAGTTAAAAACATGTAAATTAAACTAATTGGCTGTTTCAAATTGCCCCAGGTGTGGATGTGAGTGTGAATGGTTGTGTTGGCCCTGCAATAGTCTGACGAGCTGTTCAGGTTGTACCCCACCTCTGCCCAGTGTTGGCTGAGATAGACACCAGTCTCCCCGCGACCCCAATAAATTTAAGCAATTCGGAAAATGAGTGAGGTGTGTGTGTGTATGTGTGTGTGTGTGTGACAGTCATTGGAGGAAGTTGATAAACTTCATTTCACTTGTAGAAAACACAAATGAACTTTGGCCAAGCATATTATTTTCATCTGAAAACCAGTTTTAAATCACCATCCCAGTTATGTAGTTCTTTCGGGTTGTACTTCAGTTATTTCTGATACATTATATGATTTTTAATTTGAAGGTAATATTGCACTGGATCTGAAATTTTTGCAATGTGTATGAGTACAGGTGTGTGAATTTTGGATGTTAAAGTTTCATCCATCACTCTCCTGCATCTGGCAAACCCAGATAGCATTGCTGCTCAGTTTCCGTTGGCAGCACAGGTTTGATAGATGGAGTGTGTTAGAACAGCTTGATTAATGATAATCCTGACCTCAACCCCAAATTTCTTGCATCTCTCATAGATCAGAGAGTCTCATCCTGACACTTGATGTGATGTTAATTTAATCTAATATTTGTTTATGGTTTAATGGCACCTCTAGAGCACACAACGTGCATCTACATATTTCCTGTATCATTTTCAAATCTTACTTCAGACTGATATTTAGTGCGTTTGGTATTTACTTTGGCATTTGGTTCTGTAGGACCGAACGGTGATGAGTGTACTGCAGCCAGTCAGGGAAGTAGAAGCACTCAAGTAGCTGTGAAACACATTAAGGTCTCAGCATAAACAATGCCTGCCTCATTAAGTTAGTATGTAATGTAATCCTCTTTAATGTCAATTAGGAGGCATGCTGCTTATGCTCGCAACAAACTACCCTTCACTTATCTCCATTATTAGTTGGACCTAGTGTTATTGTTTCCACTTACAGCAGAACATATTTAAAGAGGAATGCACATGCTGATCCATGATTAACTTTAGTAAAACTTATATGTTTAATGATTACAGAGTTATAATGAATGGAGGTGTAGATCAAGGCAAGCATGCAAATGTGCATTTAGTGTATATATAGATATCTACATAACTATATATATATATATGTGGTGGTGAATGATTGGACTGATTTGCATTGAAGGTGCTGTGTGTGTCTGTATGCATGTTTGTGTGTTCATGAACTTTGTTCATAGCAGGATTTAGGAGTATGTGCACTTCACCAGAGCTGTCAAAGCACTGGGCCAGTTTGTCAGTAACAACACCCGACAGCGTCTGCTCCATGTCAGGCATAACTTTCACCTTTAATCATTTCTGAGGCCAAGGCATTCTTTATTATTAATGCTGTCAGGCTCCACCCCAAACCAATCTCAACTCTCAACAGCCAACTTAAGGCTTACTTAAAGAGCAGTGCTTTCAAAACGAGGCTGGTTTCATTTCTCTTTGATTAGCCATTGGGTATGAAATAAACCATGATAGACCATGCTTTCATATTTATAATAGGTACAAGCTATTGTTTTCTGACCAGCCTTTCTGTTTTTCTCTCTCTCTCTCTCTCTCTCTCTCTCTCTCTCTCTCTCTCTCGATATATAAACAAAACAGATAATATTTCTTAGAAACCACAAATCCATCCATGCCAAAGACTTTACTAGCAGCTCCACCTCTGATTGACAAAATGCACTGACACTGGAGACTCCTTCCAAAAATGCTAAACAAGCACATCAGTGATTACACCTGCTTCCATCTGTTTATCTGAAGCATCCACCATGTAAATACATATATAACTTGTTAGCGCACAAAGCTAAGTTACTAGAATGAACTTAGTAATGTAAGCAGTTGCAGTCCACAGGCTCAATTAATCAACGCCTTCTGGCCAATCAGAATAAGCGTAGCGTAGCTTTGTTCCCAAAATGGACCCCTTAAGAGTTTTTCAGAGTTTTTCTTCCCTGTTGTTGAAATTTATTTTTTTTTTAATTAAAAAAAAAAAAAAAAAAAAAAAAAATTTTCTCCCCCCAATATTGGATGGTGCTTAGGTTCTTCTCTCACCATCCTAAGCTCTTATTGGGGTTTAATACAGAGAAACATGCTTCAAGGCTGGGAATACCCGCAGCTATCATACTTCTAGTAATCATGACTTGCCCACATTGCTTTCATCATCCATAGCACTCAATCCAATTTTTATTCAAAAGCACACTCAATGAACTTATGATCAGCTTATTTTGTTTTATGTGCTTTCGGAAGCATTGGAAGCCTGCTCGGGACGTTCTTATGCCATTACACACTCCACGTTAACAGTTCCAGCCATGGGCTTGTGTGTTCAGTTTGCTTATAGCTGGAACATGAGCGCTTATTGAAATATCATTGTGCATCAGTGTGAGTCACAGCTAATCAACATACCTATGTGCACGGAGAGTTGGCATATACAGCCGCATAATTGTTAAGGTGTGTCTAAGTTGTGCAGCACTGAGGTCGACTAGATCTCTTGAGAAAGAAACCTGTTATTGTTAAACTGTGTACACAACATACATATATATACATTATTCAGTGTCTACTGCAAGTATGAACTATGTAGGTGTTTGTAGCTATATTTAGTGTATTATGTACAAGTGCTTCTGATTCCAACTGAAAGCACTGATCATTATTATATAATGTTGTTTCTCGTAGCTTACACCCATGTTGTGCTAGCTCAGTTGTAGGTTGACTGATTTCCCATCTCACACAGTGAGTCATGTTTCTGTGTTGTCTCTTTCTCAGAGCCATGGATATGGTTTAGATCTTTCACAGCTAGCCTGAGGAATGCAGACATGTAGTCTCTAAATCAAAAATCCCTTGCCTTGCTTAATCCACGCAAAAAGTTTAGCAGCTGAAACAGAACAGTGTGACATGACAAGACTGGCTCTTATTTTTATTTGCACTCCTTTTTTTTTTCAATGTGAAATGACAAGTCTTTCTCACCTGAAGTGGCATGAAGCAAGGTTTAGTTTAGTTTAGCTTTGATCTACCCATTTTAAGAGATGCACGCTCTCACACCCAACTTAGTGCTGAATGGGATCAGAGTGTATAGGTGCCACACACACACTGCTTTAGACCTATGCTGCAAACTGTGCTATTAAAGGTTTAAGACTAATTGCGAGAAAGTGCAGGACTGGGAATCCATTGTGTGTGGGGGCACATGAGTAAAAGCACAGGGTGGTTATTGATGGGATTACTAACACTCTCGGTGCTAAAGAGGGCGAGAGAAAAGAGAGTAGCGAGGAGTTAAATGATTTAAAAGCTGATGTGTAGCGTAATGAAAGGGTGGAGACTTGTGTCTCTGAGAAAAGACTTATTCAAAGCTGCGTATCACGCTGTTAATCCTTAGAGCTTACACATACATTAACACTTGCACAACACTGCTGAACGCCTCTGGC
This sequence comes from Tandanus tandanus, assembly GCA_039654325.1. Classification (NCBI taxonomy): domain Eukaryota; kingdom Metazoa; phylum Chordata; class Actinopteri; order Siluriformes; family Plotosidae; genus Tandanus; species Tandanus tandanus. Next base: position 16,489,675 of record JBCNYH010000013.1, read on the forward strand.
AGATTTGAGGTCTGTATTGCCTCTCGGCTGTAATATCCATGCTTGTGGTGCTGCCAGTCTTGAGAGAGAGAGAGAGAGAGAGAGAGAGAGAGAGAGAGAGAGAGAGAGGTAGCACTTTAGAATAACCTCTCCTTGAAAGATTATAAAGGGAGGCCATAGACAGGAAAGCCAAAGGTTATGGAAATAAAGCCAGCAAAAGTGCCCAGTGTTGTGCTTATCATGTGAGTTAGCTAGCGGGGACACTTTAAAGTGGACACTCACTCCAACAGATTCACTGAACATTGATAAGCACTGGCTGAGTCCTCTGATCTCAAACACATATAATGACTGCAACATCTGACTTTTTTAATGCTCATTTCATTTCTGAAAAATGGGAGTTGTCAACTCTGACCTTAGCTTGCATAGCGTGATACAGCTTTGCTAGACTGGAGCTGTGTTTACTTTTATTCTTGTATTTGTTTTCCCCGTCAGTTTCTAATTTACACACCATGTTTTCCACCCGTCGACATGCCGGTGACCGTCATTGGTCCTGACGTGCTTTTCCACTCAAACTCATTTACCAAAACTCATTTATGACCCCATAATAAAACTTAATTGAATTAATCTCACCTCATGTGATCTGGCTGCTCATTTAGGTGTTTGGGTTGTTGTCATGCTTTGGTAGCCCAGAGACCAGGTAATGTACATCCTGGTGCCTCGGATGTGTACGTGGAAAGCTGGCCCGGTTGACGCGAGACTTGGTTGTGAAGGTGAACACACGCTACATTAAATCCTCAAATCACAGCAGTCTGGGACAAACAGGCCTGCATTTTCCAGCAGCTGGGAGAGGACAAATCTACACGGATTCTAGTGTGATGAAAAACAATGATGATTTTTTTCCCCCTTTCTTTTTCCCTCTATCTCGTCATTGCTCAGTGGCTCAGATGAGGTTTCCAAGAACTGCGAAATCAAACACTGAAAATTCTACGTGCACATCTGGCTGAAGGGATGGGCCATGTGGTGCTGCTCCGGACACTAACTTCTCAGTGTACTGCTCATCCTCTGGCAGGTGTTTATTATTTAATTGGGCAAGGTCTCAAGCTAAGGGGTGTGAAGAATGAGGAATGCAGGCTGCGGCAGGTTGTCAGCCACACTGATGAAGAGATCTTCCCCAGTGGACGGCATGAACTCCTGACCCGCTCTTCTCTTCTGGTCTGCTGCCCGACTGCCTCAATGCAGCATCGAGATAGGGGGGGTGGGGGTGCTCTCTCAGTTCCTGTATCAGTCACTCACTCTGATCCGTTCACATTTTTTATGACTTATTATGTTGCAGTTTCCAACTTTTATTTTACCCAAATGACTAAAATACATCAGTTACGGACAGCTCACTTGGAGTACAGGGAATTCAATGTAATAATGCCTGAGTCTATCTCTCTCCAATTTAGCTTGGATTCATGTATATACAACTGCTGGCCTTTTTTTTTTTTTTTTTTTTTTTTTTTTTTTTTTTATGTGGAAACAATAAATCCCACATAAGCCTCGCAAATGTTCAGATATACACATATGTACTTTTCATTCCATATGGATGCTTTGTTTTACTCCAAAATTACAAGTCCTACCCTGCGGCAAAGAAAATGTAATTCTAACTGCTTCAGATGTGTGATGCAATGTTCTCTCGCTGCACGGATCTGTTTGTGTGGTCATGGTCCTCTGCTATTGCTTTGAAGCTGGTTCTGTCGGAGTGTACACTCTTTTGAGGAGTCAGACACAAGACAATCAGCTTTTTATGAAGTGGTTATCTGCTGTGTGTGTCTGGTCGGCGTGGTGTTTTACAGCAGATAGCAGTAGGTCCCTGCTTCCCTATCAGCAATGGGCTGCTGGTCGGCCGTGCTTCTCTCTCGCCTGTCATTACTGCCTGTCAGAGGCCTGGAGTGTGGCTGAGGCTGCACAGGAGAACACAGGCCACTGTAGATAGCCACTGGCCCAAAGATCAAAAGGGCTTCTTTTGAAGGTCTCTGATAACCCAGCTTTACTTCACAAAGCGCATAAGTGTGTGTGCAGAGACACCCCAGAAACGCCACTGTCTCACACGTCTTAAATACACCATTATAGGAGAGGAGTGCGTGCTGCTTTCTTTCTCTTCATTCATCCCTTTCATTACTTGACTCATTTTAACTAGTCAAACAAAAGAACTAGCAGGAAAATGCAAATAAACACTTGTCTTTTTCTTGTATATATGCAACTCTGTATGTAAAGGTTTTGAACATGTACAATGGTTGGGATTATTTTTAAAAGTCCATAACAGTTTTTTTTTTAAAAAGTGTG
>JBCNYH010000013.1:16500928-16515910 GCA_039654325.1 Tandanus tandanus
GAGAGAGAGAGAGAGAGAGAGAGAGAGAGAGAGAGAGAGAGAGAGAGAGAGAGAGAGAGAGAGAGAGAGAGAGTTAACATTGTGAAGCAGGGAAGTGGTGGCTGGGTGGTTAAGGCGATGGGTTACTGATCTGAAGGTCAGCAGTTCAATCCCCACTATCACCACTGTTGGTCCCTTGAGCGAGGCCCTTATCCCTTAATTTCTCAGTTAAAAATCCTCAATTGCTCAGTATAAAAATGATAATTGAAAGTCGCTCTGGATAAGAACGTCTGCCAAATGCTGTAAATGTAAGCAGAGCATCAGACAGCATGTTTAACAAGGAACAGAAAAGGAAGTGAAGGTAGTCAGGGTCGGTGTGAAAGAAACTGTACAAAACCTTTTGCTTCCTCTTGCCGTAGTCATTAGAGTGATTGTACAATTCGCCAGCAAAGGCATGGAATCAACAGCTTCTCGTTCAGGTCAACTTGGACCCTCTGACAGGTGTTTTCAGACAGTCTAGCAGACTGTTGAAAATAATCCCAGCTGTAAAGCAATTATTGTTGCAGAGAAACTCCAAGTGAGTCGGAGTACTACTGTAAGGTATCTCCCATCAATGTGGCTTCTATGTATATGTATATCTATGTATAAATTTTTTAAAAATTATGGTGTCTGATTGATGCCACAGCCATCCGTGACCGGGAGTCCATGGGAGCTAACGGGAGGGAGGGATGGCATACGCTCACTTCCCTGTCACTCAGAGAGCGATCACCAGCCAATCATGGGCGTCTGTCAGCTCATTTGTATGAGGGGGCGGGTAGCGCTTTCCCTCCGAGTGTGTTAGACCACCCCAAAATACGCATGCGCAGCTGTTCGAAAAAAGGCGGATGGCGGGCATTGCATGTCACGGAGGGGGCATGTGCATGTTTACGCCCCTCCCTGGTTGGTGGTGGTCGTGTGATAGGGAAGGCAATACTTTATGGGTGGGAATTGGATACGACTAAATTAGGGAGAAAAATGGGGGGAAATTAAAAAAAAATAAAAATTATGGTGTCTATTTTTGATATGTCCCTGAATACTTGCAGTGGTCTGCATATCTATATCTGTATTTGGCTTCCTTGGGCATGGCCTTTTTTCTTTTTCATTTTCTTTTTCACTTTGCCCCTGAGAAACACTTAACAACACAGGGTTAAAAAAACAAAAAAATGAAGTGGAAATGCTAGCACTGATCAAGTTATGTGTAATTTCTGACAGTTCTACATCAGTCAGGTACATAACTGCCTTTTTTCCTCTATTTTAATAGATTCTGCTTATGCAAGATTATTCTTTTTTTGTTTGTACTCTCCTACAATATCTGATAAATTCATTAGTTCTGCTTTCCAAGATATGGATAAAATTCCAGCTCTGACCAGGCGTTTACTAAGAATGAATGAGGGAAAGCTGTTTGTTCATGTTAATGAATGCGGTCTTTGATTGTCTCCATGCCTGAATGCTCACTAGCAGCTGAATAAAAGTAAAAATCTTTTTTTGTATGACTAAGTAGTTGTGGCTCTCAGGAACCTAGTCCTGATGCACACCCTCCAACCTGATATCATATACCAACTCTGCCCAAAGGCTGAGCTCCCGATAGATATCTCTATTGATAGGTGTCCAAGGCTGGTGTTAAAAGAGTAGCGCGACTCATTTAAGGGATGAACCAACTTCAGTTCTGGAGGAAATAAATTCTCCCATGTTTGCCGACCACGGTCTGAAGCAAAAGCAGGAAAAGGTGAACACTGAGTTTTCTTTTTACCACCTTTCACTCACTGATTTCCACATTTGTTTGTATCACCTGTCTTTTTAGTTGAATTATCCGTTTAATAAGTTCATGTTCCATATTTCTGTTCATGTTTCTTGTTTTGTGAATGTCTGTCTGAGTTATATTGTGTGTATTTTATTCTCTTTGAGTCTGAGTGGTGGTGTATAAGCTTCTTTTTTTGTGTTTCAGTTTCGTTATATATTTTTTCCTTTTCTTTTTTTTATTGCTGGCCATCGTGATGCAAATGAGCAATACAAAACAGCCAATCAGCATCAACTCGGAGACACGGCAGCCTTATCAGTCTTTTTCATGGCACAGACATGTCATATTCCATGCCTATGATGCTCTGTTCAGGCGCTCTACTGTGAACATAGTGCTCCTCTTATTCTTATCTGTAACTGTATCTGTGGAAAACATTCCCAATTAAGATATTTGGTTAAATCTGTTCAATAGAATTGTACTTCAGTAACTCAGTTTGTAACAGGGAAGTGCTGTTGAACTAAGGTACGTGATTAGCTCACTGGAATGTAAGAGAATAGCATTATTTCACACTGATACAATGAAACTGGGTTTGGAGTCCCGTTTTAGCTGCTGGAAATATTTTCTACTACCAGAATACACATATGCATGTTCACTGCTGCTTACTTGTCACACTTATCAGATCCCTGAGATTATATATATGTATTCTTTTATTCCTACATGCAGTAATTAATAATAGATCATTTGTAAAGCATGGGGAAAAAATGATCAGTAATTAATTAAATATTAAATTCTGAGCAGGATGCTGTTGCGGACGTTCTAGTACCGCAAATAAGAGAAAGCATGTGGAAAGAGAGACAGTACAGCTACTGCTACTGTTCTTTATATGGAGCACTGTTGGATCTAATGGCTTCAGCCTTTAGAAAACACTCACCATTTTTACTGTTGTGAACAAAGCTCTTTCTCTTTTTCCATTGACCCTTTTTTTTCCTCCAACTTTTCGTTCCTGTCTTGATTTTCACGCAGCATGCATGGCTTTAAGATGTAAACCATGTACTATGAATAAAATAATGATTGTGGATCAGCTTACCAATGGGTCACGATAGCACACAGTGTTTGAGTATGAGGAATGATTATTCATACTGAGTGCCTTTCAGACATACAGATTTAATCATGCCATTTATTAAAGTGAAGTTCTCTTGTTGTTCTCTTTGTTTGTCTTGTATATGTTGGTGAACTGTAGACTAATGTGAACTGGGTTAGTGCGGGAACTAAAGCTGTTTTTAGTGAAAATCCAGATGAGTGCAGGTTTACGCTGTTCCTCAGGCTACAGGAAGTGTGAGGATTCTCTGGATCTGTGCATAAGTGAAGCTTTGGTCATCACTGCAATCCACTAGACACTACAGAGCCCAGCCCCAGAGCTAGCATGCTGACTGCACTCATTAATCAAAGACGTATTTAGGATTATAGACAACAATCACATCAGCTAATTGAATCAAAACACAACTTAGGCCAGAGGCTGAAGTGATCTGTAATTGTAAATGGCATGAACCTTGCATCCTGCCAGCCTGGATTTCAGTCTCAGGTTTAAAGCGGTTCAGTCAGTTACACTGCCAGCTGTAATACGTCTTTATTTCAGTAGAATTTACAGATTTTAATTTGACATGTTTCAGTGCTCATTGTATACATTAGTGTTGCTGGTTATTTAATTAAAGCATCAGTCACAGTCGATGTGTATGCCCGTATTTTAGGAGGCTGTAAATCTCAGTTAGTGTTGGGTTTTATTAAATTTGAGTAAAAATGCCTGTAAAGATTGGAGTGTCTCACTTATACCAATCAATTTAAACATATATCATGGATTTAAAACGTAAATATTGCCCTAAATATTTGTGTGGATTATTATACTGTATGTGGTCTGTACATATTTAAAAATCCTTCTCACTCCCCAATAACTGTCTAATGTTTTTGTCTAAAAGACAACATGAAAAATAGTTCTGTAATAATTACAGCTCTTCTCATGCCTGTGCTAATGCTTTGCCACCGTCTGGGTCAGGTTAGAAATTACAAGAACCTATTTTGTGAGTGCACTTACACATACTGGATAGGAAGGAGTAGCTTTTATCACTCTGTTCAGCCGGGAGCAATGCCTGTTACTACTGTCCATCAAAGCTGTATGTGTGTGTGTGCAGTATGCTGTACCAGGATGTACTCCTTATATTTATTTTTTGCCATTACCACTGTGTCTTTTTGGGCTTGACCTCCTGACCTCTTCAGCCTCCAGAACAGAAGCTGGCCCCTGCATGTATGTAGATGTTCCTCACTCGAAAAGTCCACATGCAGGAATGTCAGGAGCCCTGCAGCTCCTGTGTTATCTCCACTCAGTCTGCATGGCTCTACGTCTAATGAGAATATGAGAAATGTGCCTTTGGCGGCCTTCTGAGCGCCAGACTGGAGTGCGTTAGGGCACGGCGGGTTACACTAGGTTTTCATTAGGTGTAATTGAAAGCGGGCTTCGGTGGGTGCACTGAGGGTCCTGCCACCTTTACCTGTCCAGCCCTGAAAGCATTCTTTAATGAGGCTGAAATATGGAGACTCAAGTCTTATTAATAAGCTTCTCCACTTTTGCCTCTTCACCCGTGTTATGGCAGATGGTGCCTGAGTGTCGGAGCCTGATTGTTTTCATAACTTGTTGGCGTAACCCTTTGGCAGTTCCCTTTACTTTAAGGCTGGAAAATAGTGTCACCCATGTACACCCACACCCACATACACCTTTCATTTCCAAGTTAATCAATCTTTATTTAAAAAAAGAAAGAAGGGGGGAGAAACCTCACGTGAGAGTCGAGTGAAAGTGAAGGAGTACGTAATGGGAGTCGGGGAGCAGTGAAGCATTGAGCAACAATAGCGACATCCAGAAGGTGTGTGTCTGTTTGTGCCCACGGTCTTAAAGGCCATGACAGTTTCGGCCTGAGGAACAGCGTGACGTGAGAGCACTAACCAGTGCCAGCTGCGCCACATTGAGATTAAAGTGCAAAACAAAACAATCAGATGGGATAAGTATAGTATTGGTGTGGGTTACAGACTTCATCCCCCCTTACAATCCCTCTCTCTGTCATGCCCTCTTGCTCTCAATCTCACTCTCTCTCTCTTTGATAGTAAGGGCAGTAATTAGGCAGACTCTCTCACTGCCATTTGCTCAGACCCAGCAGCCTGATTAAGGGCTTTTTGTTTACTTTGATCCCCGTTTCGTTTCTTCCTAATGCACAATTCAATCTGTCTTGGCCACCACAAGCCCCCAGCTGCAGCAGTGTGTTCTGAATCAGGAGAAAGCACGCTGAGGAGAAAAGGGATATATGCAGGCTTGCTGGCTCTGGTTTCCCAATCTTCGTTTTGCTGCTGCGTGACCTACAGAGTGCCAGGTCACCCCAAAACCGACTGTTTGGTTCACTGTGAAATGGACTTAAAATGTTAGTCTGACAAGCTGAGCGCTAAATTACCCAAGAACACCACTACTGTGTGTACTTTACAGTAAATGCTAAAAACATATATGCATCATTTGAAGAAATAAAATTAGAGAAACAAATTAAGCAAGACACCAGAGATAATTCTTAAAACGTAGCTCCCACCACCATGAGGTTGGGTTTCTGCCAAATGTATACCTTTCTGCTGAAAAGTGTCTTCACTTGTTGAGATCAGTTCACACATTTCCGGAACATATGTTTAGAGTAATATGTATACAGGAAGTGAATGTAAGTTTGATGGTGGAATGTGATGGAGCGTCTCGTTGCATGTAAAGTGTCAGTATTCAGAATGTGCTTGTGAGGGTATCTCTGACAGCATGATTTACTTTCATTGAAAATCTCCTTGCCAGTGCATACCTTCCATTCCAGACCTCTCTGTCTGTGGTGCACATGGTCCATGCTGCCCAGCTCATAGACTGGACCATGACCTGCTGCAGGCTCAGTCTGATCACTCTCAGGCTGCAGGATGTCTTTGAGCTGGTGTATATTTAAACCAGAAGGTTCAAGTGCATGTTTGGTTCGAGCACTAGGAAAAGCAGTATTGTGGTCACTTCACTGGTTCACTCCTTCACTTTGAGGCAGCAGTGTGGGATTTACGAGCTTCTGTCATGGGGTCATGTGCACAGTGCGCCCTCACCAAAGCAAACACACACCCTTACTGTCCTCCCTGCTGAGCACATATCATCCAGTGGAATGTAGCCAACCGAAGCCTTGCCACCTTGCCGCCTTCTAAACCAGACGCTTGGGTCACGAGTCCACATCTAACCTGGCTCCCTTCTTCTAATTAAAATCATTTTTAGGGCTCTATGAAGGTTTTTTTTAAAGAAACTATGCTGTAATAAAGCTTTACGTGTCTGTGAGTATACAAGAGAAGGCCATTCTGTAGTTAGTATGAGACTCTAGTGTAGAAATGCTTATGTTCCATTATGAGCGCACCATTTACCATGACTGGTTCGAACTGATCTGATCAGCATAACACAAGCTTAATTTTTAATAAGAATACCAAACACGGGGAAAATTGGTTGTTACTATATACTGTATGCAACCATTTAGATTCCTCGTATCTGGGATTATTGTTGATCATGTATTACGTAAAGAATAATTAACAAATCCCCAGATATTAAACTAATTTATAAATGATGAATTCTGCTGGGTGAATATACTCTGTAACATGTTTAAGAGCTTAAAACATTTTTTTTTAGTCTGATAAAATTTCCTTTATTGTAATTCTCCATTGTCCCATTTTGAGTAAATATATCAGAATATTGTGTACACAAACTACACTGTGTAGGTTTTTTTTTTTTGTTTTAAATATATATACTGTGTTAATCCCACAAGGGAAATTATTGCTTCAGCATTTAACCCATCCAAAGGGAGCACACACACACACACACACACCACACACACACTTGGAGCAGTGGGCTGCAACACATTGGGGTGCCCGGAGGGCAGTTGGGGGTTAGGTGCCTTGCTCAAGGCAAAACCTGCTGGTTTGGGAACCGAATGCTGATTCTGATTCTGATTGGGACCTAAAGGTTGCTGGTCCCAAAGCCGCTTCTCTAACCATTAGGCCATGGCTGCCCCCAATTTTTATGAATCTTGTACACTCCCGAAAGTACATCACACTGACAGAATCTCTTAAATGGCTTTTATATTATAGTTAATTCAGGCCCTTTAATGTGCAGCTCATGCTTTGTAGTTATTTTCGTACATCGCTCATCAGCTCTGATGTGGGGAATAATCCAAACTTTATTTCATTATTCCATGATTCTGTAAGGTAATGGAGGCTCCGGATTATTTTCACATACACCTCATGTTTACCTCATGTTTCTCTGTGATTTTCATTTACAGTCCAGTATACGGGAATTGTACCATATTGTAGTATTTCATTTGAAATTAGCATAAAATTGTTGTCTAGTTTTCATAAATTTAAAGCTGTTTATCAACTTTATCAAGTGGTGAAATCTTTACACTGTGTAACAAGACTAGGTTAATTTTATTGTGTGAGCCATGAGACAATTACTAATTATTTCATTCATATATCAATAATAGAAGTTTATCTCGGAACAGAAGTCATTATCTCAGTGAATGATGTAATTTTGAATCCAGTGCATTTTAAAATACACTCGTCTTTCACTGCAGTTGATTGCAGTTACAGGAGAGCCTTTGTTTGTAAATGTACTTATGCAGACAGTTTATTTTCTTTTAGTGTTTTCTATCCTCTATTTGTGTCTTTTTCTTTCTTTCAGCAGAACTGCAGAGAGAAGGCAGTATCGAGACGCTGAGTAACAGCTCGGGCTCCACAAGTGGCAGCATTCCTCGTAACTTTGAAGGTTACCGCTCACCTCTGCCCACGAACGAGAGCCAGCCGCTCAGCCTTTACCCCACAGCTTTCCCCTAGAGCGGCTTCTCCTCTGTGACAAGTCTCACCCTTCCGTCTCATCGTAGGGATCTGCTTCACTTTCCCCATCTGAATGGATATTGTGGTGTGCAATCTTGGCTTCTCCTTCAACCCGAGCATCTATCGAGTGAAGAGCAGTGAAAATCCTTTCACGTCACGGTGGAAGTGGAGACGAGGCCTGCACACAGGCTTTCATGTCCATAAATGTGCCACTTGATTCTTTTTTGTGTACAAATGTGTCCTCCTGTGTGTATTATGAGAGAGGGGGAAAAAAGAGGAAAGTGTAGCTCCTTTAAGCATCCTGTGTAAAGGCTGCCTTTTTGTCCCTGTCTCAAATACACTTCTCTAAATAGTTCAGAACTTTCTTATGAGAAGTAGAGACGTGCCCACTATATCATGGGCCGTTGGTGTGTATTCATACCGTAACATCACATATGTGTTTGTTATTCAACATTGTGTGTCTTGATTCCCTCGCAGTCAAACGTTTGGACATTTTAGAATGAATATATATGAAACTGTCTCGTAACATTTCAGTAAAGGTTTATAGTTCAAATTTATTTCTGTGTCAAATTTAAATAGTGAAGTTAATGCCTGTGTATGAATATATTTCTGAATCAAAATGTAATTTTAATAGATCCATTTTTTAATGAATTAATTTCCTTCCGAGACTTCTTTCAGGTTTTTTTTTTTTTTGTAGTTTATCATATGGAACAAATGCTCAGCCTATTGGGAACATGAAGCAAAGCCTCCTGGGTAAAGCTCCTTCATTAAGATACCATGGGCTTAATCAAAAATACAGAATTTCAAAAGTAAATCGGTTGAATGTTTTATAATATATTTACATTATTATTATTATTATTATAATTAATAGGAAGTGATAAAACTGTAGAAAAAGTCTGTCCAAGCATTTGACTGCTGGAGAAGAGATCAGGACACGCTGCTTTTATGCAAATTTGTTGCTGAATTTTAACTTTGCGGATGTTTTATGTGGAATTTTACTATTTACATTAAATGTCATTTTAAAATCGTACAAAATAACAAACATTACGTTTATATCACTTAAAAAGTGTTTTCAGTCTATTTTAGTATTTTATATAATCACTTGAGGGAAAAGAAATTTAACAAAACCATTTTCCCTTCTTTAGTTCAGTGTTACTCATTGCAATGTGTTCTAATACTGCTACATAAAACGTTACATTGAAATTACTCTGTATATTTGATTTTCCGTTCCATTACGTTCAAGATTTTTTTTTTTTTTTGGACTAAATTCAGTTTATGTGAGGGGTTTTGTTCTGCTGTATGTCCTGTGTTTGCATTTTAAATGTATTGATTACTTCAGGGTTGTTTCCTTGTAAATGAGCCTCTTACTCTTTTCCTTTTTAAAATTTTAGGACATGCTTTGTGAAACATCTTTACTCAGCATATCTTTAGGTCTGTGATGTCTAATGTGTTTAGAGGGGATTAATAACTGTGTAGCAAATCTAGCTCTCTGAACAAACACTCATATCCGTTTGCTTCTTTATGACTTTTCTAAAGTTATTCTCTTGAACTGGACGTGACGCGACCCGACATGACATGACATAAAGAAAGTGCAGTGATATTGATGAAGGTTTTGCTGTAATAGCTTTCAGCTCAGCTCGCGACGTAATGAAAGCTGTTATGGTTGGACTGAACAGCTTAGTGCATGCAGCAACACTGAGGTGCATGTGATGTTAAGGGATTGCTGGCCTCACTCGCTGAATGATTTACAAAAGTCAATATTGGCATGACTGTATTGCCATGAATGCATTGCACATGCTTTTTTGTGAACTGTAATATGCTTTTGAATGACACTGATTTAATCCTGTTGAATATAAATTGTTACAATGGACTTTTGATTTGACAAATTCACATTGCTTTGTGTCTATTTACTTTAATGGATGAACTGTTCATTCTGACCATTTATGGTTATGCGTCAATACCAAGCGCTAACCTGGGACACGGAATGAAAAGAGAATAAATAAATAAAACATAAAGCCTGTGCTGGAAACTATGTAATCATTTACATTTCAATTTTATTGCTGTATTTCTAAACATATTACAACTTCATCCAGTGCTCTCCTAATTCTACACATTTAAACAGGTGAAAATAGTTCTGTTATTAGCTGTGTGTGTGTGTGTGTGTGTGTGTGTGTGTGTGTGTGTGTGTGTGTGTGATAGAGAGCGAGAGAGAGAGATCTGCATTCAGTTGTTATATTTTACTGTTCTAATCATGTTACAATCTTCTTTCCATCTAATTCCCTTTAAACTGTTAAATGAGAATTGAGGAAGTATTTGAATTCTAGATTATACTGTTTACAGGAATGTGTTTGAATTACAGTGTTGTTTCATTTAAAACTTTACTTCATTAACTTGCACATAGACAAAACCACTGACAAAGCAGATAATGTGCCATAAGAGTAGTCTTTATTATAAACAAGTATAAAAACAAAACATCTGGAACATACAGGTTAAAGCATTGCACTCTGTACAGGGTACACTCTGTATACTGTGGGATAACGAGTTAGTAAATTAAAATATTTTAAATATGATGATTTTTTTTTAAATCATGTTTTATGAACATGTAATTAATTCTTAAAAATGTGAGGACGTGTACTGGAGCATAACATGAACTCAAAATTAAAAATAATTTAAGCTTATCCTTAAAACTCGTTATATTCCACCCCCTGCTTGGGACCTTCGTGTAAAGTCTCTACACCTGTACATCAATCAGGAGTTGAGAGTTTGAGATATATAACACAAGGGAACAAGTTTACCTTCTCTTTTCTGTAGATCTCCTGTTTTGCACTGAACAGATGAGCAGCAGACACACACGAGCCTGTCTGCAGCAAGGGCTGTACACCGTCTGCTAGTTGAGCTAAGTGATGGTTGAGAAGATCCCTGGGAGTGAGTTACACACACACACACACACACACACACGCGCGCGCGCATGTCAGGCCAGGTGGTGAGAGGTGGCAGGATTTCTTTCTCCCACTGGTCCACTGTCAGATCTCTCTGTGTGGAAGATAAGTTTAGGTGACTAGTATAAATCAGAGTGACAGCTTGAAATGGCGTGGGGCTGATAAGTAATCTTAAACTTGCTTGGCATAAAGCGGACCTTCAAAACAGGTATGAAAATCAATATAAAAAAATGAAACTAAGGGAACTAAGCACAGCCACTGAGCCTTAACAATTTATCCATGCTGAACATGTGCAAGAAAGAAAGAAAGAAGAGAGAAATGCTGCTTCAGGACATGCATCACAAAACACTCTGATCCAGGTATTAAGATTTAGTTCACCGTTTAAAAACTAGTACATACAAATTATTAATGCAAAAATAAATGTATTACAATTTTATACATATAACCATAACTATAATAAAACGCATTTTTGTGCCACAAAGCAGTCCATCCTGTTCCTGATAAACTATCAGACAAACGAATAAAAATAAAGTACAGAACTTTCACTTATTTTAAATGACATGCAGCTCATGAGGAGCTTTTATTGCATGATTTTATAAATATTTTACCTGATTATTAAACAGAAAATTAAATAGTAACGTGAAAATTTGCTAATAAATATTTCATATAATCGACTTTTTATGTTCAGCAATCTCATTTTTCGTTTATTCGGATGGAGGTGAAAAATAACAGGCCTGTGTAGTTTTTTGTTTAATAGTAAATGCAGACTGATTACAATTACACACTTACACAATTACACACTTACACACTTACACACTACCTGAAAGGGAATTCGTGGTAGGTTTTTAATGTTATTAATTTCCTCTACAGGTCGAACCATGCACTGATTTTGTGAGTGCTGTTTGAGTTCTTAAGAGAAATATAATCAGAAACTGGTTGTGTGTAACATGCACCTCGTGCTGCTTATCATCAGTCCATATGCAGGGTATTTTATCACACTATTTTAGTATCTTTTGTATCTTCTAATTAACAGAATTGGTTAGAAACTAACTGCTAAATTAGAAATAAATCGCTAAATACAAAACAGTTTATTCATTGAAATAGTTCCCACCTGAATATTCAGCGTTTAACTCCTCTTACAATTTAACCAAACATCACAAAAACCCGTATAAAATGAACTGCATTCATTAATATCGCTTTGAATTGATCGGATTGTAATCGAATCAAAAAGGAAAAATAAATCTTAATATAAAAATGGTTCATTAGAATTTAATTCCTGAACACTTGTTGCATTTCAGTGCAAAGGGCAGGAACTGCTGCATGAGGAAATAAGCATCAAGTGGTTTTTAATGCATGTCCAAATTCTAAATATATTTTTAAATCGTGTAGAGTTTTTTTTTTAAGAGAGAAATATTTACGAAGCTCTGAAGCTGTGAGTAGAGAAAAGAGAGAATAACTGACACATTTCAGGTAACAGGTGTTAGTAAGAGAAAATCTGATTCCGTTATTTTTTAAACAATGACAGCTTTCTCATCTTTCTCTTTTTTTCCCTGTCCAGAAACGTCCTCGGTATTGTGTAACCTATTAAAACTTAGAAGGTAAGTATTATTTTTTTTTTATTGAAATGCACAGTATTTTGCACTCCACGATTACAGATTTCTCATATCTAGGCTGGTGTAAAGGTACAGTTCTGCTAAAAACCAAAAATAAATAAAAGTAATATTACTCTTAAGCTCTTTGTTTAGTGCCATTTACTTGCATATTGTTTCTAATAAATGCATTTCCTAATTATCTCTATAAATAAATGTGATGAAATATTAGTACATGTTAATAGGTTTTTCGATTACATTATAGGGAATTAGATTACACCTTTTTATTATTCTTTTTTTCCCCCTCGCATTATTCTTGAAATTTTGAAAATATATAAAGTTCACTTACAGTTAAAATGTGCTCATAATGTTCTCAAACAGGTGAGATCTAACTGCCTGGCTTTGATAGGTACTGTACAGTACATGGTCCTTAAAGGTTGTACAGTCGCAGTGAGTGTTGTATGAGCTATAACACAGTCCCTGGGGTCATTAGAGCGCCCCCAGCTGTTACCTGCGGGGAAAGACCATAACTTCACTCATATTAAACTGATAAATCACCACATTAAAATCTGTTCGTGTACTTAAACACAAGAAAGCAAATACACTAGTTTCAGAGTATTACGGTCTTGAAGATATCCATATTCTGGGTATATATTTATCCAGCGAAGGCTCTAAGTAAGTTTTAAATGTTGTCTCCTTACATAGACAAATGCAAGACATGTGTTGGTAGTCCGCAAATTCATCTAAACAGCAATAAATCAGAGGCTGTCAATGGACACTTCATATCGGCTCTCAGTGTTCAGCCTACAGAGCTTCCTGCTAATCAATTCATTATCCGGTAAGTCCGATTACTAAACCTGTTACCTGTAATATGAGAAAATAAAGTGTGTGTGTGTGTGTGTGTGTGTGTGTGTGTGTGTGTGTGTGTGTGTGTGTGTGTGAGAGAGAGATGTACTGCAACTGCTATTAGAATAAATTGTGCACCGTTACACCCTGGACACAGGGACCTTATTGTTTTCTATTTGTGTTAGAAAACAGATTAAGATCCTTAACTAAGAATACAAAAATGTGAACAACCATACAAATGGATGGGCTGAAGGAAACGGAGAGCTAGGCAGAGAGCAGAGGAGAGAAGAGGAGGAGTTGGAGCTTCTGGCCGGTGGGATCCCTGTGACAAGGGGAAATATGAGGGACTTTGACAGGTCTTAAACGGTCTGGCGCCAATGCCTCAGTCTAGCGGCTAAATTTAGCAAGAGAGATGATGCAGAGGTTTGGTCAGAGATGGCGAAAAGATTAAAGGAAGGGGCAATCATGTAAAAGTGAAAGAGCAAGACAGAAACGAGTCGATTTAAATGACCACTGTAAGCTCGGGTGCATGGATTCTATTGAAAACATTTAGTAGATTATATTTTTGTAATAAATTCACTATCATACAATTTATATATACTGTGTGTGTGTGTGTGTGTGTGTGCTGCTATCAATAAATAATGCGTTTGCATATATATATATGTGTGTGTGTGTGTGTGTGTATAGTTAAGGTTGTATAATAATATATACATAAAAATCTATATTGTAGTGTAGTGTACAAAATATTTAAGGACAAGCAAAGCGCTTCTATACGAGTTGATGGATGAAAAAAATCACACACTATAACCCACCTGAAGATAACTGCAGGACCTTAAATATTATATGCTAATAATAAACATTAACATGTGTTTTTATAGAAATAAACACAAACAGTGGAGTCAAACACACACGAGCACATAAGATGTAACCTGATTTAATTAGTAAGTATAGAGTGCTGGTGGAAGCAGGGTGCACTATCTTCTTTGCATCTTTCCCACCTTGTCATTAAGCCTCTTATTTAGCAGCTACTTGAACCTGTAATTCAGACATGTACTCCTAATGCTGCGTTCAACGGCGGGGATTTGACTGTTAGCTGCTCTGCAAAGTTTCCAGCATGAACAACTCTGAAGTCATGTGTGATAATGGCTCAGCGCTTGATTACATTCTCGTCGGGCTGGATGTGTGTCAGTGAGGATCGAGGCCCTAGGAAAAATAAATCGGACGTAATTGCAGTGACTCTGTTGATGTGATTAGTTCCTTAAGTATATACATGGAAAACCATTACCATTCCCATGTGTGCTTAATCTCTTTCCACTTGAAACCGTCCTGTGTCGCAGTTTAAAGCCCACGGATCAAACATAGACTATTGATCAGGGCAAGTCAGCGGCTCCCTTCAGCCTATAAACACGTCAGCAGAGGAGAGCGCTTACAGGCCCTAATGAACAAATCACAGTCCTGCCGCCAAATCCAACCACTGCAAGAGAGAGAGAGAGAGAGAGAGAGAGAGAGAGAGAGAGAGAGAGAGAGAGAGAGAGAGAGAGAGAGAGAGAGAGAGAGTTCTTTATAATGTGGTTAGACTTAAACAGCTAAGATCAATATAGTGTGAATTGTATAAATGAGCCTCTCATTGTGTTTACCATTTATTACCCAGAAAAGGAGGAAAAAATTGTCGAATTGTTCAACTTAAATGTGTTATTAAAGTGCAATTACAGAATAGTCCACTGTTTCACCAGTGTAAAAATCGTTTCTTTAATTGCTTCCCATTATTTCATTTTATTTTTTTATATTTCATATAGTTCTTAGGATATGACAAGTTATCTGAAATGTCCCACCATAGCTTATTTCTTTCATTATTTTTTCATGTTGCCCGCAAGACAACATTTTTGTGTTTTATTAAAGTACCATTCTTTGAACTTGCTGTTGCTGATATATATAT
>JBCNYH010000013.1:16517061-16531813 GCA_039654325.1 Tandanus tandanus
TATAGTGCTATTAAACTATTCAATAACTACATGTTGGTCTTTACCAATGGATAGATATAACTGTTTGTAGTAGGCCTGTGTAGTACACTTGTGTAATTTTTGCTCATCATCACTAACTCGCACCTTACTGCCCGGTTATTATTACATCTTTTTCACAGTAATAAATCCAGGTTAAAGTTTATATCGCCATTCATCTGGGACCCAAAATTCTGTAATCAGTATCTCTGAGACTCTGAGAGACACTCTACCTTCATGAAAACCTATTAAATATTCATTTATAGCCTATTGCTTCTCACATATAATTATACTGTATATAAAATAAATAAGCTCTTTTTTCTAGAAATAACTCAATTCTTCTCAGCTGAGAGGGGAAGGTGTAGAGTTCGTAAATACTGTTGTCAGTCGTCTCATTTTTATTACAATTTGTGAAAATAGATTTTATCTAATACATCGAATTAAGTTACTATTGTCATAATACTTTATAAACCAATATGATCAATCCATATTAAACATTGTTGTCATTAGATTAGAGTTAATTTGCATGTGTAAGTGTGTGTGTGTGGGGGGGGACTGGGCTACTAAAGGGTTAATTGGAAGCACATCTCGTTGCCGCACAGCAGCTCCAGTGTGAAAGCGTGTGAAAGGGGAACAGACCTTGTTTGGGAAATCTGACGCTGGCTATTGTGGAAAATACTTGCTGTTAACTGATGAGTCGCTCGTTAAAAAAAATGTTTTCTCGGTGATTAACACTATTGACATTTTGAACAGAAAAGCACAGGGCGTGCTGGTGAACATTTTGGGATCGATTTGCCAGTGGACATTTCTTACTGCGGTCCATCAGCCGACTGGCGCCGAGCGACTGTACAACACACCGATTCAATCCACTGTCCACTCACACACTACACCTTCTAACCAACAGCTTCCCCAGTGGGACGGGCTGTTTATTCTCCAAGCTTAAAATACATGGTGAATAATTACAAGTGTCTCTTATTAAACGAGTACTGGAGTGCTGATGTGATATGTTGCTCAAAATGCGATTTGAAAAAAAAAAAAATACTACAAATATTTTTTCAATAAATCTATTTTAATAATGAGAGATCAGACCACTGCCACGAACATTAATTCGAGCACTGATTATGATTAAAATAGTGAGGATGTGTGCTGGTAGTTGGCTACTCTGTGTCCTAGAAATGCTGATGTGCTGAAATTTCCCATCAATCGGCTACAAGTTGCTCGGCATGTCATTCAGTGATATGAAGCAGATTAGCAGGTTTAACAAGAAGAAGCCACTCACCAACCTTATCTTCACACTGTCTTCATATTCCTTGCAGTGTCCTTCTGTCTGTGCTGCTCAGGGGCTCGTGTGTTCCCAGTGACCCGGGCTGGATTTAAAGTGCCAGTGTCCGCTTTAGAAGTCGTCTCTTCTCTCGCCGGGTTAGTGATGGCACCAAATAGATATTGCCTGATATTTTACCAATAAAATGGCTCGTTTCCTAATTGTCCTGTGCGACAACATTATCAAGATGCTTCTGTAATAACATGCATTTTATTAATCTTGTTTTTGGATCGCGACATACGGATTAGGTTAGTTATAACTAATGCCTAAAAATCATTTTACAAGGCTACATGTTTGTAAACACGTGTACCCGATGGGACCTGTGTTTATATTAGTTTACCTACAGAGTCGCAGTTAAATCGTATTTAGTGCCCATTTTATTGATTCGTTTGAAGACCAGAGAGCGCAACAACCTCGGCAGTTGTAATTCCTGGTTTCCAGTGCATCGGAAGTGAATTTGGTGCCGCTGACAAGGCTGGCATCGTCTCGTCGGGATTAAGCAAAAAGCTGTTCGCCTCGGTGTGTCCGCGTAGCGGCTGAGGAATAAGCGCTGACCCGCCCGGCTCCGGCGTGTGGGAGGGAGTTCCCCTGCCTTTCTGTCATTGGTTAATATTTTATTCTGTTGACATGTTTTCTTACTGCTAATGCTTCCGACACCTTCTCGTCCACCCCCTCTCCTTGGGCCTGACTGGAGCTGTCAAAACCACGCCTATGGAGGCTCACAATTGGTCCGAAAAGCGTAAAATCAGCAATCAAGGGGGCTTGGTTCATTAGTACTGGGAGCGGAGCAGGAAGGACGTGTGAGATAGTTACAGTTGTGCAGTGGACAGGGCAGGAACTAAGCCTCTTCACCTCCGCCTCTGTCTTAGAATATGATCGTGCAGATGGGCATCTGCGTCGAGAGACTGGTTTGATTTTGATGAGAACGGCGCACGCAGGAAACGAATCTCTTCTTTCAAAGTGTCGCTGCGCTCACTTTGAGCACGAGACTTGGTGAAATCATCAGCTAGAGGGGAACTCGAGTGCTGGTTCCCTGCAGTCACTCTGCCTCCGCTCGCTTTTCAACGACAATACAGAAACTTTGCACTGTAGTCGAACATTACCTCCTCAACGCTTTCCTCTCTCTACAGACGTACGACGGCATATTCCTGCTGGATAAGTGCCGCTTTGAAAGGAAAAAAAACTTAAATATCATTTTTTTCAACGATTTTGGATGCACCGATGAGAGATCCAGTTTTTTCAGGCAGTGCCATGGCTTACCACCCTTTCCACGCTCACCGGCCCACCGACTTCCCCATGTCAGCGTTCCTGGCGGCCGCTCAGCCCTCCTTCTTCCCGGCTCTAGCGCTGCCGCACTCCGCTCTCACCAAGCCGCTGCCGGAGCACAGTCTGGCCGGAGCCGCCGAGGCTGCGCTCCATCCGGCGCTCAGTCACCACCACCAGGCCGCTCATCTACGCAGTCTCAAAAGTCTCGAGCCGGAGGAAGAGGTAGAAGATGATCCAAAAGTCACACTGGAAGCGAAGGATCTATGGGACCAGTTCCACAAAATAGGAACAGAGATGGTTATTACTAAATCTGGCAGGTAAGAATTCACTTTGCATTTAAATTCATTATCCTTAATGTTTATTTTCTTTCTTTTTTTTGTATATAGGCCTAGTATATATTCTGATTTTCTTGTAGTCGAAGTGGACAGACTGGGTTTCTGTTTGGGCGTCTTCATATAGTCTATTAACCCTAAATTTATAAATATTATCCGTAAAATTGATTTTTATTACGTGTTCACAAACTAAAGACTTAATGTAACTACACCCCTTCATGTTTTGGTTTTGGTGTATAAATATATCCCGGGTTCTTATGTGAATTGTTTTTATCACATGGACACACAATGATGAATTTAACTAGTTTTCCAAATGTGTGTGTGTGTGTGTGTGTGTGTGTATACAAATACGGATTATGGACGGTTTAGTGACCGACATTTTGTTGTCCGTATCCTAGACTATGTAAGATGTATGTATGCAAATAAAGACTATTTGCTTCATTTCATTAAACCATTTTATTAACAGAAATAACTTGTACCTACAATTAAACTAAGAAACTAAAACATTAGGTCTGTCATGTGAATATGTTTTTCTAAATATTTTTCAAAACCTGCCTTTAAAAAAAAGTTAGAAAAAATAAAACGTAGGAATGTGGGTAAATGTTTATACAATAATGTATAATAATATAAACATATAATTGAACTGATTATTTGATTCTCTTCGCTCATTAAATATTTAGTTTGCCTAAAATAAGTCGAAAATGTACCTACAGAGAAATATTCTTAATAAGCCACCTTTTTTTTCAGGAGAATGTTTCCTCCCTTTAAAGTCCGAATAAACGGACTTGACAAAAAAGCCAAATATATTTTGTTGATGGATATCGTGGCTGCTGATGACTGCCGTTATAAGTTTCATAACTCGCGCTGGATGGTGGCGGGGAAGGCTGACCCAGAGATGCCCAAGCGCATGTACATCCACCCGGATAGTCCAGCTACAGGAGAGCAGTGGATGGCAAAACCTGTCGCTTTCCATAAACTAAAACTGACGAACAACATTTCAGACAAGCATGGATTTGTAAGTAACCTACTACTGCACGCTACAATTCTATTCCAAGCAGATGGTTGATTGGGCCTATTTGTTGGCCAAAAGGGGTTTAGGAGATTGACAGACTTTTTACAAATAAACGACGCTTTTGCCCCTTTATGTAAATAAATATTTCAGCAATTTTTTGTGTTTCTCTGTAATTAACCGAAAACAAAATAGATGTGCTCACAATGTTACATAAGGATTGTGTCCCAAATAGCCCTCTAGTAACAACCTGGTTCCCTTTACATGCAACACTCACCCAGAATATAATTCACTTTCGAATTGTGAATAATGATGCTGTTGTGACAATCGGAGTACTTCATCATCAAGTTTTAATAATAGGCAAATTTCAATATAGCGACAGACAAAAGAAAATGGGACAGGTCAAGACTGTTGGTCCCTGGGCTCCTGCATGTAGTGCTGAAAAGTTTGAATAAAGTCAAGGTGGTGGAAGCAAAAGTATTATAGAGTCGAAAGTATCCGGCGGCTCTTCCACACCCCAGCAAAACAAATCGACAGAAAACAAATATAACAGTTACACACATGGCACAAATATTTGATACCTTTGAAGTCAAATTAGAAAGCTTGTGTTTTTCAATATACATTCTGGGTTTTGTTTTTCTGCAGATAAACTGATTTTACCTGGTTTTATATGATTTGCCTTTATTTAGGAATTAGGCTCACTTACAGTTATAGCTATAGCCCTAAACAAACAGGTCCAAACCAGTAAGCACTGCTGCAATTATTCACAGCGTTCTGGAATCATGCAATGGTTAATTTGCTTATTCTACAAGTTTACTGTGAAGTTTACCGTTTTGTCTTACCTCTCCCATTTTGTCTTGTTTTTAGACCATACTGAATTCAATGCATAAATACCAGCCTAGGTTCCACATTGTGAGGGCCAACGATATTCTAAAGCTTCCCTACAGCACTTTCAGGACATATGTATTTCCCGAGACGGAATTCATTGCTGTCACTGCCTATCAAAACGATAAGGTATGTAGCCCAAATACATTAAATATAATTAATTATTGTAATATATGTCAAGTTAAGGCATCGTTAAACGGTGCTTCAGGTTCAACAGCAGACATCTCAGCCATGTGTAACTTGTTTTTAATAGGAAAAAAAACCTTTGCGTCACTTCAAACAAGTCAAATGTTGATACTAACTGAACTAACTGAAACAGGATTATCTCGGACAGGCAAGCATTAGCTAGCGACCTATAGTCTACATAGGTATAACTTTCACTTTGCTCTTTGCGTTGTGATTCCACACCTGCTTTTAAAGGCTACTATTTTTAATAAAAGCGAATTTAGGATATTCAAATTTGCTAGTGGACTGCCAGCCTATGCACAGCCATTTCCTATGGGCTGTACGACCTCGGAGCTGATATTAATTGTCCTGTGTGTGAGGGGGGTCTTGTGGGCTTGTTGGCCATCGTAAAGTTTATGGCATAGAGTCCCAATCGATTAGCAGGCACTTAAGCTCGCCAGTGAGTCTGGGAGCTGAACACTTGAAATTTGTGCAATCAGAGTGGGTCAGTCTCTAATCCTTCAGAAAACAAACGCAAATGCACCAAGCTTTTACTTTTTACTTCTGTACAATCCATACCTAAATCATGGCAGAATACCCTCTACACACATACATATATACACATATATATATATATATATGAGAGAGAGAGAGAAATTAATATTTAAATATTTATTGAAAATACTTTTGAAATGTTTTAATGGGGTTATATTAAAAATAGCCCATTGTTTTATAAATATTTGTTAATGATAAGTTCAGACATAAGTATTTTTTAGCACAAATGAGGGGAAAGAAAAGAGCCGTATTCCCACTGCAGTGATGCACAGTGTATACAACAATAAAAATAAAATCATGCAAAAATGATTTTCTTTAGATCACACAGCTGAAGATTGATAACAATCCCTTTGCAAAAGGCTTCAGAGACACGGGAAATGGAAGGAGGGAGAAAAGGTATGTATAAATCTGTTGGAAACCTACAGTAATATATTGTCTTCTTGTATTTTAGTTTTCTAAGTCGTTCACTTTTTCCAGAAAGGAAATAATTATTTTGGCTGGATTTTTTATTTCCCTTTCGTTCTCTCCCGATCATTTCTTGACCCAGGAAGCAGTTAACTCTGCCCTCTTTACACATGTATGAAGTTGGTCAGTGTAAAGTGGATCGGGAAGGGGCAGACTCGGACGCGTCCTCAGGCGAACAGGCCACAGCCAGGGACTCAGTTCATTCCCCCCTCGGACCTGCATCGAGTCCTCTCACTTTCACCAGAGCCAATAGAGGTAGGCTCTCATTCTGACCTATTGGACATTGTATCGTAGAACTAAAAGATGAAAACGTTATCAGACGACTAAAGGTTGTGTTTCTGCAGCTGGGAACACCTGCAGTGAATAATAACTGTCTCGGCAAGCGGATTTAGACTCCATAGGCTTTAGGTTACGACTAAGTGAAATCAGTTAGAATGCTCTTATTAGTTTGACTATTTAAAACATCTTAATCTCAATGAAATACTTATTTTATTCTTCATTAAGCAAATTGTTTAAATAGACACAGGGGGAAACGGGTAGACAAAGTCATTAGCCCGCCTGTGAAATGCTGACCAATCAGAATTGTTTTTAGTGAAAAATAATTTTAGGGGAAAAAACTACTTTTATATGTTACAATGACGTGTGCATTTTGTGATATTTTAATAATATAGTTTTATAGCTAGAACCTATAAATAGTTCGACACCCGCTTGTTAGATAAAAGTGGTTGCTATGAGTACAGGATATAGATTTAAACTGCGTTCAGGTCACACCATCACGCTAAACAAACAGTGTGGTAACTCTACACTGCTAATATTCCACACTAGGCCTATAATATTCGGCACTACTAAACCTGACCTGAACCATTTCTCGCCTTATTCACCTCCGTTGCTGGATGTAACTGAAATGAAAGGATTGAGCAATGATAACAACTGCTTTTCTGTAATGGCACTTTTCCCCCCTGGAAGATGATAAAGCTTGCTCTGACAGTGAGCATGAAGCTGAGCACCAGGAGGACCGCTGTGGAGGATCGAGCAGTCCAAAACCACCATCTCCATTCAGCCCCAAATGTGACGAGCGGTCGAGGGAGAGGTCCAATCCGGAGAAGAAGGACGACAATTCGGATTCGAGAAAACACAACGAGTCAATATTCAGCCTAGGCAACCTCGACAAAGACAAACCGGAGAACAAGCACAGGAAAGATAACACAGAGTCGTCTAAGAAGGGCGTGGACATTGGGGGTGTCAGCGGCAGTAAGGACAGTTTCTCGCCCCTTGTGGTCCAGACAGAGAGTCCATCACATTTCGGAGCAGGACATCTGCAGAGTCTAGCTCTCTCTGGCCTTCACAATCAACATTTCTTTAACCCTCTGAACGCCGGACAGCCTCTGCTCTTTCACCCAGGACAATTCGCGATGGGCCCTGGAGCATTTTCTGCTATGAGTATGGGACATCTCTTGGCTTCAGTATCAGGGACAAGCGGCTTGGAAAATGGCAGTCTTCCGACACAAGGAGCCGGAAGTAGCCCCAATCCATTTCCCTTTCACCTATCACAGCATATGCTAGCGTCTCAGGTAAGACTTTCAGTCATATTTCCGTGTAATATCGATGGCCGTGGATTAATATGCACTTTGTTTACTATGAAACTTGCGATAAATGAAAGAACGAGTAACACAAGATTTTGCCAAAGTCATGAGCAGGAAAACTTCTGTTCACTTCATGCCCAGGAGTGGTTGCAGACAGCTCACACAGTGCAGGAGTTCATCAGGGTTTACCTGTTCAGGTGCTCAAGCCTGGTCATGCTGTCAGTCAAACTAATAACCAAAACATTACGCAATAAAAGATTTATCAAAAGATAAACAAACGTCTGTGCTCTTATTTTAAAAGTGATTTATCTAGGCCAATATATTTTATTCGTTCTAAACATTTTTAATACATAGGCCTGAAGGCAGAAAACTCACCCAGCCCTGAATCTGAGTGTCTAGACATACTTCTCAATTACACACTTGTTGCTAAACATTTTAACATTATTATTATTATTGTTTATTTTAAATTATTGTTCTTTTTTTAATGCAGGGTATCCCCATGCCTCCATTCGGGGGTTTGTTCCCGTACCCGTACACGTACATGGCTGCAGCAGCCGCTGCGGCCTCCGCGCTCCCCGCCAGCAGTTCTTCATCTTCTCTGTCCCAGAACCCCTTCCTGAACAGCTCGCGGCCGCGGCTACGTTTCAGCCCTTATCAACTTCCAGTGGCGATTCCTCAAAGCACAAACCTGCTCACCACCGGATTGCCAGGTGGCTTAAATCCCTCATCAGGGTCCTCGAAATCAGGCAGCAGGGAGGCAAGTCCTGTGCCTGATCAAATCAATCACAAAGCCGCGTCCTCCCAGAGAAACGGCTCTCCCAAGGCCACACTGAAGGAGTCCATTAATGAACTGCAGAACATCCAGAGGTTAGTGAGCGGCCTGGAAAGCCAAAGGGAGCCATCCTCACCCAGGAACTCTCCCAAATGAGCCAGGATCAACAAACCTATCCAGGGCATGACTTGAACTGGCAGAGGATGTTATTGTAAAGTGACTATCCGAAGGATGTTCCCCTACTTTTTTTTTTTTTTAACCCATGGATGATCGCAGTGGCAACAGCAAACAAGAAGGAAATAATTAACAAAATCTGATGAATAAAAACTAACTTGGTGCTGTCGTGGTGGAAACTTGAACAGATATTTCAAAATGCTGCGAAGACAATCTACTATCCACTATATTCGAACGGACTTCATGGAAAACGTACTGAAAAAGTTACAAGAGTCCATAAAGGAAAAGAAAACCGAGAGGCCAGTTTTACAGAATGTTAGAAAATGTCACTGCTGGCTACATAACGGTGGATACGGATCACACGACACTTACAAACTGTTCAACTGTAAATCAGTCAAGCTACATCCAAATAAGCAGTGTATTTTAAAAAGGGATTGCATTGAGAGTCAGTGCACTGTTTGTGATAATCCGGCGGGCAACTGTGCGCGTGACCTATTTAATGTAATTATAAAGAAATTCTGTAAATAAGCTATAAGAATCCAAGAATATGCAAATCGGTATTAATTTATTCACAGCTGTATATGTGCGTGTATATACTATTTAGAGTTTAACTTTGTGCATTTTTGTTTTTTCATTTTACATGAACTGTAATATTGTAAATGAAAGCTCCTTCATAGCGCTTGATGGGTTGAAGCAGATCCTTTCTATCTGTGATGCAACGCTGTTTTAATCTGCCTGTGACACGTTACCAGAAACGTGTCTTCTTTCAATAGTTAGTTGAAGAATACTTGTGACTGCCGTTCAAAACCGCACACTACTATACTAATAAATATGTCAAGAGCAGGTCACCAGAAGTGTACCCTGAATGCTCCAGATGGTACACTATTGAATGTGCTAGTGTACGGTCTCGGGAGATTCACTCCACAACACCAGACTTAAATGCGTCATCATGGGCTGGATTAGAGCTCACACATGCTTTAGGAAAATGAACGTGTCGCATTTGATGGTTGTTTGGATTTTTTGTTGTTGGATTCCTTCACACTTTCAATAAAAACGCGTTGAATTAATTTCTATGTTGGCGGAGCAATTTTTTTTTAAACTGCCTTATTAAGCTTTATTGCACATTCGTGACCCAAGCAAACATATTTAATACATACTGAGCAATTCATCTATAAATTTGGTAAGAATTTTAAGTCAGGTGTGAATTCTGGTGCGATTACGTAATACCCTTTACCTCAAAGTCTATTATCAGTAAAATCTAGCACTAGTTATTTTGTTTTAGTTTGGTAGGATTATATAAATTACTAATGATACAATCCGATCTGAGACTAAAATAAAACTCAGTTTTTTCCAGTTACCAAACTAATGTGCTACTGTACCCTTAATCATGGTTTTTTTTTCTAAATGAAGGTTGAACCACACTAAAGCTAAGGTCTTCAATAAAATTTGTGAAACAGTTTTTTTTGGATGCCAAGTGAAATAGAGTATTTTTAATCATTTAATATTTAACACTTTTACACATTTACTGCATGTCACTCGTCAAACCTGGGCTATGGAAGTACACAAATCTTTCGTTGCCCAATTAACTGTGAACGATAAGATACAGGTTACTGCGCCCTCTGGTGATCACAACATGCTTAATAATATAATCACACATTTTATTACAGGAATTATTACTACTGGCGATAATAATAATAGTAATAATAACAATGACAACAATAATAATTATAATATGAATAATAATACTAATAATAATGCCTTGTAATGTGGGCCCCAGTACAGAATGAAATAAGGGAGGATATGGGATGAAGGATGATGGCCTCCAGGCTGCAGACAGTCCTTTGTGTTGCGTGTTTGCTCCGGCGCCTGTCGCCTGGCTGCTGGCCGACGTGCTTCACACAGCCGCTCCTAAAGCACTGCGACCTTCACTTCCAGCTCCTAATTAGAGATTATTCTCGTGCTTTTTTTCTCTCTTTCTCTTGCCATAACCACAAACCCACATTTGTATTAATGGGACATTGTTAAACACTGTTCTCTTCAATTAACAGAGCAAGCAACTCGATTTTATTATTTGTCCAAATTAATTAACCAATAACTGCTCAAAAAGACTGCACTTGTGTAAAACCTGGTCATTTACCTATTGTGAATTTATACAGCAAGATACATTTCCCCCCTTCCCTTCCTCACAAAAGACAAAATAAGCATTCATATGCGTGTAGTTTCTCACACTATCAGTTCTCTATCTGCAGACTGAAACTGAACACTGAGTAGTCTGAAAACCTATAACCACTGAGGGGTAAAGATGACTTCTTACTGATATCACTCCGTCTTGTAATTTCCCACTGAAACTAGGGATTCTCAGGGCCACTTAAACATTAATGTAATTAACACTAAGCATTATTAAATATAAGGTCTAACCTCTACATACTCACTGACCTTCCTTTTCAGGGTTAGAAGTGTG
Organism: Tandanus tandanus; assembly: GCA_039654325.1. NCBI lineage: Eukaryota > Metazoa > Chordata > Actinopteri > Siluriformes > Plotosidae > Tandanus > Tandanus tandanus. Next base: position 16,528,065 of record JBCNYH010000013.1, read on the forward strand.
TTAACAGCTACATACGAGTTATTCACTTCACATCGGAAGACGTGATTATGATTTGGCTCTATAATAAAGGGACTGTTCACTTTTTAGAAGTTTTTTGTTTTGTTTTGTGCAAAAAATAAATAAATAAAATAAAACCTTGCCAAAAATGCTGTACATATTTGAATCCCAAAGAATGGAAACTAAAGCTATAGCATTGGAAAACCAAATTACTGACGCATTTGAGTAACAGAGAACTGATCTTTATTCATTTCCATTAATTATTAGCTGTAATAATTATTATAAATTCCAGTACACAGCAGAAATACACAGGGTTAAATGAACACTTTCAGTTGTGTCCAGCAAATCGGACTACAAACTCTTCTCTATCGTGGCTTACTCCAGGAAGCCTAATGAACTATTATTAATAATTATTTGTTTGGACCTGAAAATCAGCGAATTGCTGAGCCTGAGAAATAAAACCATAAATAAAACTTTGTGAAGCTGTAGCCTACTGCTGGCTTTTTTCAGACCGGTTTTCCAAATAATAAGTAATTAAGTAAACCTAAAAGTAAGTAAACCTTTTAACACAAACTACTTAACAAATTTAAAGCTAGTGCCTTTTCTAATATTTCCCTAACATTTTGTTGGACCACCTTCTAGCTTTGATTATGGTACACATTCACACCTGCTGCTTCACACATAGTTTCAAAAAGCAACGTTCATGTTTGTCCAGATTCACATTTGTCTCATATTGACAGCAGGCAATTTGAACCACCCCATAAAGTATTTTGTAGCACAAACCAGAAGTTCAATAGGCTTCACTCCCATTCACGAATACATCCGGATGGATCGTGGCATTGCTATCCTTGAATATGGCCCATAAGAAAAGAAAAATAAATAATTGGTGTGTTAGTGGTCATTCAGTACATTCAAGTAATCATCTGAGTTCATTTTATTTCATAGCGTACTGAGCCTAGACCTCCAACTGAAGGAGCCCCAGCTAACAGCACTGCCTCCAGAGGCTTGTACAGTGGCGACTATGCATCACTATGGGTGCATCACTTCACACAACCTTTTCTCCCGAGTCCAAGGTTTACAGTAAAATGAAGCCTTTAATCCCAGCTAACCTTACTAACAAGGACTTGAACAAATCGTGTAGCTAGATATGTGTAGGTTACATGTTGCAGAAATTACACTAAAGTGTTTCATTTAAAAAGCCTATTAGTAATGATTAATAATGATTGCTTTTTACCTGAAACTCTGAAACTCACCACCATTGCCCCCAAATTAAAACCTTTTATTCTGATTAGCCTCACTAACAATGTTTTTTTTTTTTTTAGTCCCACCCTTGTAAATTCCTATCCGTGCGTGTGAAATGTTCTTACTGTCAATGTTAAACATGACTTTACAGTCGCTTTTCTCTCAACTCTTGCAATATAAATCAAATAAACTACCTGAGAGGAGAGGCTTCATCACTGAAAAGGAATGACAGCTTAACATGTTTATTGTGCAGTTTGACATCTTGTTCATCTCTGCTAGAGCTTCACTCAGCAAGCAGTATTTTATAACTTTTGCACTTTATAACACTTTTGTGTTTAAGTGTTTAAATAAAGCCAACAACGCAAACACCGACCACTTTCATCTAATGCACTGAACTGTCCCCAGCATATGACAAACACAGAAGCACATTCCTGGCTAGAATTAATGTAAGAGAGGGAATCTTTACAGGACCACTGAAGAATCAGGATTTATGCAAAAAAAAAAGCAGGAAAACCCAAAAGCAAGCACTCACCGCCACCTTCTGGACACATTAATGTAAATAAAATGTAGACTACATCATTTAAATGTATTAATACGGACCACTTTGTCTGAAAAGCTTCTCCTGAGGTGCAGTGACAGTAATCATGTAGTGTTCACATATTAACTAAAAAAAAGAAAACTAGTGTGACATTCACGGATGCAGTAATAAGTTGAATCAGAATAATAAAAGGATAGTATATTGATCTGTCATATCTCATTTTGTACAGATACAAATATAATATTGTAAAACACATACAAGCAAACAAGGATTATATAAAGTACACTACAAATGGTCTAAAAAACAACAACAAAAAAACAAAAACAAAGAAGAAACAGACAGCTCGGCTCCCACTGCCCAACCCCTCAACCATGTTGGCTTAAAAAAATAAAATAAAATAAAATAAAACAACAACAACAAAAAAAAAAACACACAATTCTAATGAACAGTTAAAGCAGTTACATTTGTAGCACAAATAAACTGAACATTTGCAATGACTAAAATAAACTTTCTTGAAATGAGAAAACAAAGAAGCCTGAAGCAGAAGCAATAGAGAAAGAGGAAGATTGTTCAAATCACTAGGGTTTTGTACTAAAATGACCTGCATCCAACTTCTGTGAAAATTTTAGGGACAAAGAAATATATTTAAAAAGATATCAAAGAAAGATATTGGATATTTCTGAGTGGAAATGAGCATCTATATAGAAACAAGAACAAGCGCCATGCATAAACACAGTCCTGCCACTTATTTTCATCTGCAAAACCAGCCAGGATTCACGGGTGATACATTAATACACTCATTTACCACTAGGTGTCACAGTATCTTCCTTTAAAATACCCACATCCTCATGTATTTTCAGATATGAATGGTATGAATGCTTCTGGACAACGTACTTGTACACTAAGTCAATAGCAATAATAATAATAATAATAATAATAATAATAATAATAATAATAATAATAAATGTTTAGGTTTTGTGGCTCCAATTATCACAAATATTTAAATGTGTTTAAAAGTACACTTATGTTTTATGTCACTGGTCATTATGAACCAATTAGAGCAAAACATTAATACTTGCGGACATCATACCTTCTACTGCTTGGTGAATGTGTCTGTTGGTCCTCTGCAACGGCATGACCAGCTCTGCAGCACTGCTGACAAAGAGAGATAACCTGGACAAATTCTTTGTACCCCTCACCAGGGTCTCCGACTCTGCTTAGGTGCTGTCATACAGATGAACACAAGAGATTATCAAAGACTAACAATCTGTTCCATGATGGAAGAAACAATGGGTCACTGAAGGTACGAGACCAACCAGCTGTTTTAAAACATACAATCCACACTTTTAAAATTATTGAGTGTACCCACATCAGTGCTATCTTTAAGAGTTAATAGCATAAAGCTTCATAATTTAGAAAGTATAGTAATGCATCAACATAATTTTTTAAGTCTTGTTTGAACATTTATTCATCTCTATATACACCATAAGGTTTCATGCTTTGGGTCTCCATGTCGATCTCTGATGTATCTATGTAGTACATGCAAAACACAATAATTCACCCCAGAGTTGGTTTATGTTGACGTTCCATTCTGTTTCAGGAACTATTCAGCAACATCCACCTCATCTGCTGCGAATAATTATTACTTAGTTCACCCTTTGCTGATGATCTTGTTGATGAATGAGACCAAAATAGAACTTTTTTGTTGTTGCTGTTTAATTGAAAAGTTTTTTGTTTGGAGAAAAGAAAACACTGCATTTCAGCATAAGAACTGTATAACATCTGTAATATATGGTGGTGAGAGTATCATGGATTTTGGCCTGTTTTGCTGCATCTGGGCCAGGGCAGTTTGTCATCATTGATGTAACAGTGTATTTTTAATTATCATTCATTCATCATTCATTTTCTGAACCGCTTATTCCTAATTAGGGTCGCGGGGAGGCTGGCGCCCATATCAGCCGACTCTGGGCGA
>JBCNYH010000013.1:16546913-16561743 GCA_039654325.1 Tandanus tandanus
TATATATATCGAATAAAGAATTTGAGGCAACTGTGTTTTTCTGATTTTTAAAATCTCACAAAATGTATGGAGCCTTTTATTTTAATGTCAATATATTTCTCATCTAATTAATTTTTTTTTTATAACAAAACAATTTCGTTTTTATACAGACACACCGGGAAAATCGCTCTTTTCCCGTATCACACTTTATACCCTGTGATGTGCTGATATGTAAATATGTAGACAATTAAATCACAAAGTATTTCTTACATCAAGCTCTTTTTTTAGAAGAAAAGTGCGCACGCTTAGTGACATCAGTAAATGATGGATGTTGCGTTAGACTGTGAAGTTTTGGAAAATCTCCGGGTCCGTTCACACACACACACACACACACACACACACACACACACACACAGAACCTAACGCTGCTCCTGCTTCTAATTTTTAGACCACGTGATGGTGGGAGTGAGTGATGGTTAAATTCTCTTTCAGAAAGCCAGCTCAATTCAGCACCTATAATAAAATTCATCCTCTTTATAGCGACATCTTCTATAGCACGGTGCGGTGTAACGCTTCTGGATCTCAGAAATCAAAAGGCACCCAGAGATTTCTTACCCGAATCAACCCAAAGGTAAGAGCATTTTAATAACGTGTCGTATAGACAGTGCACAGGAACACATAATAAAAAGTAAAGATTGAAATGATTATATATATACAGTAGACTAGGTGATGGCAGCCTGCTGGAGGCGAGGGTGGAAGTGTTAGCCTTGCTCAGGCCTTGTGTACACATCAGCTAATCATCTTATAGGCCTTAACATCAGATTACACTCATCTTAAACATTCACAATTATTCTAATTAGATTATTTACACATAATCATAATCTACTACGAGCTAAATTTACTTTAGTTGTCGGATGATCAACGGATGGCACAGAAAAGAAAGTTTCGCCTCAGTGGCCACTGTTTCACCAGAGCAGTTAGTTACTTAAAGAGTAAGGTTGGTATGCTTCGTGGAAACTATATGAGACAACTAAGATTTCTGTTTGTACTTAAAATTGCAAAAATAAGATCTCTTGTAATGATGAATAAATATTTTTAAATTGATTATAATAATCATATTGTTAGTTTTTTTCAATCATTCATTGTCATTTTTATTTTATTAAATTTATGGACAGTTGGCCTATTAACTTACCCTTATTTGCAAATAAACGTAGACAATAAAAATACAAAAAGCTTCGAAGCAACTAACATGTTATAACTATATTAGTATTCATACTAACCATTATCATTATTACATTATTATTATTATTATTATTGTTATTACTACTACTACTACTGCTACTACTACTACTACTACTACTACGGTATCATTTGTTAATAGTTATACCATCACATAATTATAGCGACTGAAAAGGTATAGGCCCATATAATGATACAAAGAGCCTATATTAAGTAGGAACTTTATTACAGAACAACAAACACTGATTTTATTTAACAGTATTATCCATTTTCTAATTGATGGTCATTTTATATATAGTCATACAATAATGTGTCTTTTTATAATTTGGTAAATTTATAGGTAGCTAAGTCAGTCTATTATATAGGCTAGTTATAACTATATTTCCATAGTGATATAAAACTATCTAAATATATTCTGCTTATTAAAAGAAAAGGAGTAAGTGATATAGCTAGCCAAGAAGCATGGTTTTAGCTTTGGCTTTATCAGAGTATAGTGCAGTCCTCTCTCACAGCTCAAATAATTTTTGTCTCATTCATTCAATAAGAAATGTTTGGCAGGAGCATCGTTCAGTCATTATCCAGTAAAAATGAAATACTGTGTTGTGAGAGGCATATCCAAGCTGTTGCCCTTCATTTGTCGTGTCAGCAGCAGAAATAAAGCCAAAGCTGCACCAGTCTGCCAGGTGATTTATCGATCTTTCAGCGATATACTTCGACCAATTTACCCCAAAACCGCAATCATATTTCACTGGAAATGTCCAGGAGTTTTAAAGCAAAATCCTCAACCACTTTCAAATGAAATCCTAAGCGTCAAGATACAAATAAGCAATGGAACAAAAACAAAAACCACACAGCCCCTCAAACCACGTTAAGAAATATATAGTGAAAGCAGTAGGCTAGTTCACCTATATATCCCTGTTCATCACTCTCAGTTTATTCAAATGACCCCAGGCAGTATGTGCCCTTGACCTTGAAGCAAACTACACACTCTTAAATGGATTATTAAAAAAATCAATCAGGATGATTCTTTATACCCTAGGACTTTAGACAAAAAGATCTTTAATCACTCTCTAGTCTCTAATAGTATCTTAATGTAAAGGTTTGAAGTTGCTTTAATTATAGCATAATCATATACATCTGAGATTGGGGAGGATAGAAGGATGTTTAGTGCCTCGAATGATAACTTGCTATGTGCAGACGAAGAAGAATCGCTGGTGTTGTGGTTGCTGGAGTAGCCGGTACAGTTTGAGGGCCGCTTATAGGTGTTATTATCGAGTGCGACGTCAGCGATGAGACATGAGAGGGAGGAGGAGAGCGCGTGAGAGAGCCCTGTAATTCACCCCGACTGTCTTAACAAATCAAGCAGTTCGGCACAGACCCCTTTTTGTACCCTCAAGAAAACATTGTGTAGTGAGCTCTGCAAACACACACCAGTGCATCCGCTGCTGAGCTGACAGCTTTCATTTTGGGGGATTTCGGTGTGTTTTGGTGAACTGGGCGTTTGCGGGAGAACCGTTACATCGCCTTGACGCACGAGATGCTGTGAGACAGCTGCGCGCACTGACCGGGACCGCGACTTCCTGCCGAATCGCACCGAGGACTCGTTCCGGCTTTCTGCAAGGAGATGGAGGAGGAATTCAGCACATAATAGCTGAGTTCAGGAGGTAATATTTATAACACCGAATGAATATCCGCTGCTCTGGAACGCGTTAAATGGATCAGATCACTACAGAGTGCACTGGGCTGATCGGATTGGATGTAATTGATCTTATTCGGATTTTTTAAAAGCCGATTGAGTTTTTGCATAATAAGTTAAAATTGGATGTTGTTGAAACGGGCAAAAAAATAAAATGCTCGTGGAATCAGAGCTGTTGGCCTGTTCAGGATTCAGCCTCCAACTCAGCTGCAGTGATTTAAAGTGGTGTCTAAAAATTCACAGCCTCAATATGACAGGAACAGGAATTGGGCCTGCATCACTTCTAACCGTTTAAACAGGCTGAAAAGAATTTGAAGGTTAGAAAACGAGGATGTGTAAATTATTCCATAATCAAAGAGTTTCTAATAAGAAAACCCGAGATGCTCCCTAAAAACTCCCACAGCATTAAGAACATTTTATAATTGTTCATTTAATAATGATACCCATGAGTAAAGGCTTAGGTATATTCAGGGGCGTGCATTAGAAATCTGTGAGATTTGATTAAATGACTTTATTTAATATGACTCCCTATATCTGCTATTACTGGTTATTACACAATAGTGTAACCCTAAGCTGCTATGTTTAATGTAAATTATTACAGATTCAATAAACAGTAGTGTTAAAATTGAACTACTTTCTATTATATATAATTGGTTGTATTAATATATTTTATATAAAACGCAGACAGTAAGATTGGTCGGATCCGTGATGTTGTTGCATATATAGGTCACTAATTGTCATTGTGTTATAAAGAGTAGTTTGCCTTAGAAGGTAGAGAGAATTATATTTTTGGTAGGAAATATCAGTCAGAATTATTTTAATTTAAATACACAAAATAAACAAATAAAATACAAACCAATTACAATGTATTATTGATGGGAAACCATATAACAAAATAAATAAATAAATAAACAAATAAATAAATAATACATGTTTGTTATTGTTCCACTGTAGAAATTTGTGATTACTAACTCGTTTAAAATGCTTTGATCAATATTTGGGTTAATTATTTATCAACATAATTTTTTTTCTGAATTTATTAAACCTGATCTTTACCTGCAATCATGACAGCCATGAAATGAACAATCATGAGTGAATATGGATTTGGAAACTTTCTGTCATATCAGTGGCTAGTAAAATATGCTCAATTTCAAGCCAGGGTTCTACATTCACAAAGTGAGATGAAGGGCCGTGGTGATCATGCAGTCTTGCACAAATAAACCGTAGCAAAAAAAAAGTAGCAAAAAATATTGAATCCATTTATTCACACTGGGATGGGAATTTTGATGCTTGGATCTATTACACATCAAAGTCTTTTTTGAGCCTAAAGCACCTCACAGGGGATGAGAGCAACAGGACAAGATGACAGGCCAGAAGGAAATTTATGAGAGCTGTCTTAATAACATGCATCATACCTGCATTATTCAGCCAAAACCAGCCCCAGAATAAAAGCCTCAAAATCATCTCTTGTTCCTGTCAATAACAAATAGATCATTTCAGTTTTCTAAAATTATAACCTAATATACCAAATAATACTCAGTGTTACCAGCCCAGGGAAAGAGGTGAATGTAAGTTTGGCTATCACTCAGGACTTTGGACTATAGGTTCTCCAAAACCTGTATGCAAAAGGCAGCATCTTCCAAGAAGAGTTTAGCAGATTATATGTCTAGAGTGACAGAGATATAAACACAGTTCTCGCTCACTGGGCTTAATTAAACAGTGTAAGTGAAAGGCACATTTTGGACTGGAAAAGTCAGCGGCTGACTTGCTGCAGCTTCACTGTGGCTGTCAGGCCTTATCTTTATTAGCCGCCGCAAATGTCTGCCCAAGTTTATATGGAATCCCGCTCCTCTCCTTTTATCTGAAGGGTGTGCACTCACACTGTTTATAGGTGTGAGATTAGAGGGGAAAATGGGCATAGGGCTTCAGCACATGAGCAGTGGGCCGGTTGGATCGCCAACACAGGGACGAAAGGCTATGGCGATAACGTCAGTATAAACCGTACCTTTTATGAAATGTTAGTGTGTGAGCAGTAAAGGGTCGTGAGAGAGGAGGTTCTGATGGTGACCTCTGTTAATGGAATCAGCAGTGTTTAGGCCTCCTTACATAAAGCTGTGCTGTAATGTTGGAAATATAAATATTTAGGCAGGCAATACTTTAAGAACAAATGGATCTCAACCTTTTCCATGAAATTAAGTGGTCAGGTCATATTATGACATTTTCTCTTAAGAATGTAAATGTTAATCAGTTTCTTTTACTGTATTATATCTCGACACTCTCATGGACAAAAATAGGAGTCATACATCATGAGCGCATGTTTCTATTAAAACATCATTTGTGCTCTCTTTTTTAATAAGCACATTTTACAAATAATAGGAAAAATAAACATTTCATTTAATAGCAACACATTGGCTAAATCCCCAGTAAATATTTCATAGTACTATTAGGTAATATTTGAAATATTATATTTACTATCCTAACAATGCTAGTAAATTCTTAATTAGCTATAGAATACTGATATAGGGTATAACTAATATAGAAATAGAATATTTAAATATATATATATATATATTTAAAATATATATTTAAAAATAGAAAATATTAATTATGATGTTTAATAATACTAAAAAAAAATCTAATCTCAGGTTTACATAAAACTTTGAAGTGCTATGGATTATTTACTCAGTTTACATGAATTTGTAAGTAAGAGTAATGGATATGAAAAAATTTGACCGGGTCATGCCATATTGAATCAGTAAAATTTAGGTTAAACAACATTACATCATTTAAACAAACCTTTCAAAACATCTTATATCAACAATAAGCTATAATCAAATTAAGGCAAATTTATTGTTAATTACTCATAATAATAAGTTTATATTTTATGTAACACCGTTAGGCTTTTGATGAAACAAATACTACTTAAAGCTTTTTTTTTTTTTAAAGTAATTTTATAATATTGACAAAAAATTATAAATGATAACAATACTCACTTTCTTTCTTTTTTTTTTGGTGATATTTTCAGAGATGCTCCAAGAAAAGGCCTCAGCTGTGGCTGATGAAGGTGTGACCGTGGCACAGTCTGGTGATCTTGCTACTGACTCCTCACATCTGGGCTTGCCTGTGGCTGCAAGCATCCACCACAATAATGAAGTTGACCAGGTAAAACAATGCCTGATGTTCTGCCACTCTTTAGACTGCTTTCTTAATACAAATATTAAAAAAGTGAGTTTTTGCTGAGAGTGAGCAAAACTACAAAAAGAAGATTTCTTACTACAGTATTTAATACAGTAACATACTCGGGAATAAATTAAGATTAAAAAAGTAAATTCACATCACATTTTACTTTGCGGATAAAGTGAGAACAAATCAGTTTTACAACAATAACCTGAAAACTGAGTGTTGACCTTCTCTTTCTATCTTTATGCACGAAGAACATCGAGAACATCAAAGTAGTTCTTCATGAGAGGGAACTGTGGAAGAGGTTCCATGAGGCAGGAACAGAGATGATCATCACTAAAGCAGGCAGGTGAGTGATTTACTGTTCATTAAAGTTCTGATAAGGAGACTATGCATGAACTATTATCACCATTTCCAGCTGTTTCGTGACAATATCTATTATTAAAAGAATCCTTTATTCTAATATTTTAAAGATTTAACAGAGATCATCACCACATGAAGCATTCATCAAGTTTGAATCCACCAACCTAAAGCAAGGCTGAATTCCTCTGTCCATGAATGTTTAATTGGAAACACAAATGGCTGCCTTGTATGTTAGATTTAATGCAGAATGTGGATTAGGAGCAGGAGCTTAAGCTTTAAGCAGAGAATGAGTCCATGGTTTCTGCCAGTAGTAGCATTCCATTTCTCAAGGCTTCTACGTCGGAAATGTAAAAGGTCACCAAAATTTTTTCTTTAATGCTGTAAACCTTGTGAAAAATTTACCCTCACTTACCCAGCTGATAGTGTGCACAACAATTTGCCTTTGAAGAGCAGTGCACTATCTCACAGCTGCAAGGAAGATGCAATTCTTCTCAACCAGTAGTTCTACAGATGAACGCATTTTCAATGCACATTGGCATTGCATTTTCTACCTGGCTTAAATCGATGAAACTACAAACTTTTATTGTTTTTTTCTTTTCTGATTAAAAACCTTTTATCATCTATTTGCTGAACTCCAAGTCTTAACAGAAACCACCAGCATACCTATGTGAATGGATCCTATTACATAAACCAGGACTGATTTCATGCCATAGTTCTCATCATAGTGTAAAGTTACCAAGGGTGTCTGCACTGTGAACTGGCTCATGCTGGCTGTTTCTGCACATTAGCAATCAGCATTATTAGAAGGCAGTGTAGATGGGCACGGCAGAAGATGAAGGATAGAGTTATGAATAAAGTATTCTAAAATGCAGTGCAATCTTCATTAAATATAAAATGTTACATCTAAAGTACTGTAAATGATAAATATGATTTTATTTTATTTATTTATAAATTTTTTGCTAGAAACAAATGAAGAAAAATTAAAGGAGACGTAATAGGGGACAGGCATGCAATGTGAAATGTATGACTCTATTTGTTGACTGAATTTAATTGGCCGTTGCCTGCAGGTCAAGCTAAATTAAATATTTCCAACACAAGCTGTCTAAACTAAAGTCTTGATAGATTGTTGATCATTTTTGCTCCATCCTTTAAGCAGAAAGACTGCATCTTTATCATTAACATTGGGACCAGCATGAGATAATGTGTTTTTGTTATGGAAGGTGGTCATTGAAAACTGCTAGGTAAACAAAAAAAAAACAACAACAACAACAACAAAAAAAAACACAAAACAAAACAAAACAAAAAAACATTGTTTAACAGCTTGTATGGTCTAATCAATACTGTGCCTAAAATCATAGCAATTTTAGTGAGTGTAAATAATACTTTTAAAACAAGAGTGTAAATTGTTGTTGTTCAAATTTATACCATTTTTACTGTTTATTTTATAATACTATCCAATGTTTTATATGATATCTGCAAGATTTAATATTTTTTATCTAATGGTGCCTTGTTTCCTTATGGATAAAGGCATGTGTGTGTGATCAAGATATTTTTCTGTGCAGAGAAAGTAAAAAAAATACAGAATAGTAGTGCATCATGTGAGTGGGAAAGTAGTCCACACCCAAAGGGTGTCTAAGGGTGAACTCTGGAAGAACGCAGCTGAACTCTGGAAGAACTCCTCAGAGTGATTGTGAGTGTCTTGTTATTGCATGAGCATGTCCAAAACTCTAGCGTGTTCATGGCTGTTGAGAGTGAGAGCAGCCGGCCGGTGTGAGCCATCCCTTTGTACACACGTCTTCAGCGAGCATGCTTGGGGGCACTGATCAGTGTCTCCCAGGCTCCAACGGGCCCCAGTGCTCCATCATCCTCATCTTTTTGATCTTTGCTTTGCTGCCGCTTCCCACAGACAGGATGGATCACTGGCAGAGCAGACGTGCAAGAGAGTGAGAGAGAGAGGGAACATGCTAAAAGAAACAGCTGGCAGTACGCGTATGCTGACACACTCCTTATCCTTTACCATTCCCCACATACACATGCTGAGTGTAATGAAGACACATCCATGTAGAATTTTTTCGCTAGAGAAATAGTAACTTAGCTAAGTCCGAAATAGTAACAAATACTCATATATTTTGTGATTATGTTTGGAGATATTAATTATTAAAAGTTAGACGAGGTATTTTTTCAATTTGTAGTGCAGGGGAACAGAAAGAAAAGGAAAAGATACATTTAGCAAACTGCTTCAGAGTGCAATCATACGGGGAGCTCTGTTTCTGATCGTCCTACAGCTCATAGCACCTCTCTGGGATTACCACATCCAGCTTGATATCCATGATTGGATTTCAGTTTTGGACCAGACACAGAGCATACCCTGGTCTGGACCAGACACTCATCTTACCTCACTGCAATCCCAGCTCTAGCTCTGGGTATTAGAGCTAATGTTATCTTGGCTGCCCTTCACATGCCACTCTTCAGCCATGGGCCTTTGAAGCTTTACAGTTGAGAGCTTGCACTTTTCAAGCCATTTATTTAGAATATACAGACAGTTATAAATGTATGACTGCTGGTTGAACCTGTTGTCAAAGGAAGCCCCAGATAAACTGATGCTCTATGGTGGAACTTTTGGAGGCCAGTGACATGCATGCTATATAAACTGCAGCCCATTCTGAGCCACCATTAAAAAGCACTTAAGGTTTATATGGCGCTAGCTCCTTTTGCATTTTATTTCGACACACATTGGATCAAAAAAAGAGGCTTTTTGTTCCCCAGGATGGAACATGGAAGGTTGCTCTACTGAAGTATTTCATGGCTGGTATATTAGCATATTCCGTCTGTCATCCTGGCTTTTCTAGTCTAAGAGTCAAATGGTGCTACCACATTTCACAGAACTGGAATACCAACAAACTATAACAACTGGAAGACCTTGTGTGTCCTAGAAGTGGGGTTGGTATTTGATAATTCTGCTTGGTAACCCTAAGAAAACTCTTCTTCTTATATTTTGACACATAGGGGTAATTGTTTGATGAAAAGAGTCAGTAATAATCACTCAAAAGTCACCTCTGTGTAGCAATGATTTATATAAGGGTTTTTCATTTTCCAAACCGTTTTAACTATTTTTAGGGTCACAGGGAGGCAGGGCGAAGATGGGGTTCACCCTGAACAGCTCACCAATTTATCACAGGGTCAACACACATAAAACCATCCCACTCATATTCACAACTAGAGTCAGCTTAGAACAGCCAGCTAGCCTAATGTGCATGTCTTCGGACTGATGAAACCAGAGCACCTAAAGGTTATTTAAAGTCAATTACAGAGAGGATTCATGGGCAGGTATTTGATCCGGGAAAAAAACAATAACTAAGTAAACTTCTATAAATGTGCAAATAAAAGCAAGTAACAGAATACATTTGCCGTGATATGTGTAAAAGATACCATACAATGATAAACATAAGTGTGCTTTGTATACTCTGTGTTTGATATAAAATGATTCAAAAAGAACTTTTTTAAACTTTGAACTTATTAAAAAAAAAAAAGTAAATAAAAAAAATCCTGTGATTTTGCTGTGTCGAGGCGGATGTTCCCCAGCTACAAAGTAAAAGTCACAGGGATGAATCCAAAAACGAAGTACATCCTCCTAATCGACATTGTTCCAGCGGATGATCATCGTTACAAGTTTTGCGATAACAAGTGGTAAGTCATGGACTCCTGCCTCATGCTTATTTTTTTACCTCTGATCTCCACCCAAACTGACAAGACAAAAGGAAAAATTCAAGTAAATGCTAAATCAACTTCAGTCTTTTTAAGTACTGTAAATCATTCCAGATATGCATTTTCACCTTAAGATAACGGAGCTAACGTACTACTTTGCAAGGCTGCAGATTAGCATATATTACCCTGTTTTGAAATGTCCACATTATTTTTGAGTTTATTCTGTTGACTTTGAAGAAGGAACCATGCATAAATCTCCTCTATGCTTACATGCTCTATACTTACAATCTTTGCATGAGTAGATTCATCAGTGGAAATCAGATCAGTCGTTTGCAAGGGGCTTGATCATAGCACATCTGGTTTTAGCCACCTCTAGAGTACCCATCCATCCATTCATTCAGCTGAATCTGACTCTTGGTGTCTCTGTTGCCATGGAGTTGTTTTTTTTTTTTTTTTTTAATAGTGTAGGTCGAGGGTCCCCATTATTTTATTGTAATGTAAAATCAATGCGTTATAACTAAACTGCTCCTATAAAAAAAGCTTCACTGATTACCATTGATCTGTACTGCTCTACTGCTTAATTTTAGCTGGTGCTAGGAACTGTCATTAGCACACACTTAATTATTCTAAGTTGTTGTATAGGCCGGTCAAAACCAACAGTCTAAGAGCAACAGGATAATACATGTCCTCTATGTGACCCTGAGCCCTCTGGTAGTGCCACCAAACCATGAAATGTATTAACAATTGGCCCCATTGAATGTGTTAAATACAGAATTCTCAAAAACAAAACTATTCTTTTTTCATAAACTGCACATTCCATCAAGAGAACCCAGATTTTATGACCAGTTTTTAGCAATGTGCAGGATACACTGGGATTTCATTCCATGCCAGTGTTGGTTCTGGAGTTCCTCAGCGACACATTAGAGGCCCATATTTAACAATGATGTTATAGTTAAAGCAGCCACCCCTGGTTTTGAGGAATTACTCTTCTAATGCTATAGACATTAGCACAGCTATGGTATACCCATACACCAGGGGAAAAATGCCTTTGCTGTGAACACAAGTGAAACAATGCTACAGTTGAAGGCCACAGCTTTGTGATTTTGTTAGAAGTGCTGATACAAATCTCTCATTCCTGTAGGATGGTGGCTGGAAAAGCAGAGCCAGCCATGCCTGGGCGGCTCTATGTCCACCCAGACTCTCCTGCAACAGGAGCTCACTGGATGAGGCAGCTGGTCTCATTTCAGAAGCTAAAATTAACAAATAACCACCTGGACCCTTTTGGACATGTAAGTGTTTCTTAAAAGATTCCATTATTATAGGTACATTATATTAATCAATATTTATGAACTGAAGGCAAGTTCGATGTTGCTGAATAGGACTACACAAATTAGTCAGAACTGTTTTAGTATGTATCACCTAAAAAATATAAGTGCAAACTAAATCATGTTTTATAGCTTATTTTTTTTTTTTTTTACATATTTCAAGCATTACAGAGGCAGGTCAGGTGAGCTCCTGCCACTCTGAGTAGAGCTAAGGACTGTATGGCTAATGGTGTGGTTTTAAAACCATTCAGAGTTTTAGTATATACACTACATGGAAACAAATAAAAGCAAACTACATCTATTCAAATTTATTCAATGTCCTTCCTGTGTAGTATACTAATGAAATAGTTCATATAAAACACATTAATTCCAGCAAGATCCCTTAATCATATAAAGATTACTTTTTGAGATACACCTTTTGTAATACTTCATCATATGTATGTGAACACTAGATTTGTCTGAATACATTCATTCATTTTCTGAACCGCTTAATCCTAATTAGGGTCGCGGGGAGACTGGCGCCCATCTCAGCCGACTCTGGGCGAGGGCAGAGTGCACCCTGGACAGCTCTCCAGGCCATCGCAGGGCTGTCTGAATACATCTTGGAGTTATATTTAGTATTTTTCTTTATGTCTTTTTTTTTACTATTATATCATTAAAAATTAAGTCATATCTATGTCAAGATGTATGCTTTGCTGCTCGGCAAAAGTATGAAGTGAGAATGGTAAAGCATACTTGTTTACTCTAGTCACTTATTTGAATTTCCCTTTTTTCCCCTCATCACTTCCTGTGCTATTTTATAGCTATTTCACAGTATCAAGATTAACTGCTTGATTTTTATCTTAAACAATAATGACAGAAAATGAGAAGAAGGCTAAGTTGAAAAATCAAATAAGTACTTTTAGTGATATTATTTAACAGGCAATAAAAAATAAAGAACAAGATAATGTTGATGACAGCATGTTTTATGGAGTCACATTTATCTAAAAAAATGTACTAAACCATATCGGTTACAGAAAGCTAGCATTGACATTTGCATTCTTACAATACATCTATCCATCTACAATTATCCGTACTGCTTATCTGTCAGGATCACAGGGGAAGTTGGAGCAAATCCCAGCTGACTTCAAGCAAATAGGCGGGGTATAATCCGGATAGGTCACCAACCTCACGGCTAACCTAGAGGCGAACAACGAATCACACTAATATTCACATCTATGGGCAATTTAGAGTAGCCACTTGATCTAAACTGCATATCTTTAAACTATTGAAGGAAACCAGAGCACCTGGAAAAAACTCAAAAAGGCAAAAAACGTGCAAACTCCACACAGAAAAGCCCCAGTTGACCACAAGTTTCGAATGCAAAACTGTTCCTATATCCCTTTATGAACAAGTAAGTAGGAAACTGTTAAAATGATGACTTGTATCAATTATTATAGATATAAGCTATGAGAGGGCTTGTATTATATTGATGTATCACATGTAAGGGTGTTCTTAGGCATTGTGCAGAATCGGACCATCAGTATTGCATATATTTGGGGATTTAAAAAAGAAGCATTGAATAGTTATTATAAAATCTTAAGTAATGACTTGTGGTTATGGCACTATTAAAGGGTACCTGTGGTAAATTAGTGTTACTAGCTATTTAAAACGATCACGTATAACATCAGTGGCTCTTTCCAGCAACATCAGTCCTTGCTCGTTTTCAAAGTGCGCGTAAGTGTTAAGACTCTAGGCATGCTCAGAGACATGTTGACTTTCTGATTGGCTGTTCCATCCTTGTAGTTACACGAATTTATTGGATTGGCTGGGCTACTTGACTGACTCGTGCAGCATAACACATTATTGGCCAGTGCTGAGTTGCACAAAAAAGAAGCGCATAAATTACTGAAAACATTTCTTTTGTTCCTAAACCAACTAATGACAGGAAAGCTGAGTTGACAAAACGTAGCATAAGCCATTTTGGATTTACCGTCACGCACATCTCTGGCAGCGTTCTCGTTTCTCTAAAATGTCTCCAAAAGAGATGCCAACCCCGCCCAATGCGTTGATGTCACTTCAGGGGAAAAACAACTGCTAAGCCGCTAACCCCCGGAGTTTAGTACTCTGCTAGTAATCCACTGGATAAAATTACCAGTTTTATGCTTTTTATGGTCATTTTTGTTAAAATAAGCATCTAGTTTTTAGCAATTAGCTAGCAAGTCATCCTGCTCATGACCTGACAAATCCAATAGGCAAAGAAGACATAGTGTTCCTGACCAGTAAATATGAAGGAGGACTAGTAGTTTCATGATTTCATTTCACTAGTCCTGCTGGCCAGTAGATTAATTTTGCTAAATTCCACACCTGCTTAAACGTATCACATACACACAAATTATGCTGTAAGGACGACCGATACCGCTACTCTTTACGTAGTGAAAAAAAATCCTTACTGTGGTCTTATTATGTGTGCCTAAACAAACACAACAGATCATTTAGATAGACTAGTATACAACCTACTACTGGCTGTATGCTTGCAGATAGATATAGGCAGGACATGGGTATTTCATGTAAACTTTATATAATGGATTAAAACCAGATAGACTATGATAAAGGGAAATGGAGAGCAGAACAGAGGTGAGGACTGTGACCATGGCAGTGCTGCCCAGAGGGCCCTTGGGTTAGCTTGTCTGAAGTCATTGCATCAGATGCAAGCTCATTAGATTCATAACCTGTCGGATTCATGCAGGCTTGGTCTGTCAGGATTAGTTGAGTGACTGGGAAGTGATAAGGGCGAGTAATGAGGCCAGGACCAGGCTGCGGAGATTCAATAATATCCACACCAGCAGGGATATTGTGGTTAACCAAGAGCTTCGTACACTGGGAGCCACTGTAGCCTTAGTTGTACAGAGTACACATTCAGAAGAGACCACACCACTTTCACTGCAAGACTCTTAAATTTAAAACAATATACACAGGAAAAGATTTTCACAGCTTTGAAAACATGAATTTTACTGTATTATTACATGGTACAAGGCAGTAATTAAGCAACATATAAAGGTTCTCTCCAAAAGCCAATTTTTTTTAGATAGAAATAGAAACAGATTGACTTAAAGTTGATTAGAAGAAATTAAACCCAATATTTCAATATTTGACTGGATCTCCTTTGTTGGCACTAACTGCAACAAATCAATCACCTACTGATATCACCAAACTGTTGCATTCTTTTGCTGATGCTTGTACTGCAGCCTCTCAGTTTATATTTTTATTTTTTTATTTCTCCCTTTAGCCCTGCGATGGCCTGGCGAGCTGTCCAGGGTGTACTCTGCCCTCGCCCGGAGTCGGCTGAGATGGGCGCCAGCCT
>JBCNYH010000013.1:16565229-16585231 GCA_039654325.1 Tandanus tandanus
ATATATACACACACACACACATTACTAACACATATATACATTATATATAAGAGTGTTAATCAAATAGTTACAACAAAATGTTTGTTAAGCACTTAATATAGGAAATGTTATGCATATAAAACCTGAACAATGTTCCATAATAAGTTACAGGTTCGACCCAATAGTACCCAAGTGATTGCCCCATACCCCACACTTTTTTCACACATACTGAATTATCATACCACAAAAATGGACTCTGTCTTTTATTTATTTGGGATAAACGTATGACATTTTTCTACTCCCAGATCATCCTGAACTCTATGCACAAGTACCAGCCACGGCTGCACATCGTCAAAGCAGATGAAAACAATGCCTTTGGTTCTAAGAACACGGCCTACTGCACTCATGTCTTTCATGAAACTTCATTTATCTCTGTGACATCCTATCAGAACCACAAGGTAAATACTTGGTCACATTCGTAACCACAGAGTTGAGGACATGAAAGTATGCACCAGAAGTTAGCTATGTGATGTCTATTTACCACCCAAAGAAAGTCCATAGACATGTAAAGGTATCTTTTTTTTTGTAGATTACCCAGTTAAAGATTGAGAACAATCCCTTTGCCAAAGGTTTTCGTGGAAGTGATGAAGGAGACCTCCGAGTGTCCAGACTCCAAGGGTGGGCAAAGCAAAAATACATATATTTTACCAAATAAAAGGGGTAAAAAAGTATTATACATACATGTATATACACCAACCAGTCATAACATTAAACCCACCTTCCTATTATTGTGTAGGTTCTTCTTGTGGTACTAGATCCTCTTCCTCATGAAAACAACACACATGCACCTAGCTGCCCATAAAATGTAAAATGTCCAATGCAAAAATATATGGCAAATGTGATTCATCAGACCAGTCCACCTTCTTCCATTGCTCTGTGGTCTCATTTTGAAGTGCCCATTGTAAACACTTTCACTGGTGGACAGGAGGCAATCATGTACACTCTGACTTGTCTGCCAATACGTAGCCTCATATGTAGCATGCTGCAATGCCCTTGATGCCCATTAATCTCCACTTGGTACACCGTATTTCCTTCCTTGTACAGCCTGTGGTAGCTGCTGACCTCTGCAAACCATAAGCACCCCACAAGACCTGTGGTTTTGTAGATGGTCTGACTCGGTCGTCTAGTCTTGATAATTTGGTCCTTGTCAAAGTTTTACCCATTTTTCCTGATTCCAACACATCAACTTTGAGAACTGACTGTTCCCTTGCTGCCTAATATATCCTGCACCAAGACAGATGCTACAGTAATGAGAATCACTGTTATTAATTTTACCTCTCAGTGGTTTAAAAATAGTGGCTGGTCAGTGTGTGTACACACAGTCTATGTATAGATATGTTTGTGTGTTTCTGAATATGAGTACACGTTTCCAGGAAAGACTACCCAGTGATTTCCAAAAACATGGCACGCCAACGTCTCATCACATCACACACCCATCTGGCTGGAAAGTTCAGTACAGGGGTACTGAGTGGTCACCCGCAGGTCCACTCTCATTATCAGTATGATAGTGGGATCACCCTGTCCAGTTGTGACCCACAGGAGACTCTATCAAACTCATTTCCTTCTGGCAGAGAGTCCAGTTTGCTTTACCACTGCTTCAAGCATAGAGGTACTTTGTACTGTATCAGTATGGAAATACACATACCAGTTTACAGCCAGATTCATTTCAACATTATAGTACTTTTAAATTGAATACAACAATTAATATTTTTGTTTCTTAATTGCCCCTATTCCTAGATAACAACAGGCATTTGGAACTGGGCTGCAAGCGACCCTACCTTGACGCGGCACCCCCGGCTGTTTCAGAGGAGCACTACTTCCGCTCCCCTACCTCCTATGAGCCATCTTTACTGTCTCACCCTTACTGTACAGAAGCACTGGGCTCTAGGGAGACCTGTATGTATGGAGGTATGGATGGTGAGGCAGGAGCTGTAGGTGTAGTCAGTACTGAGGACATGCCTCCACCTTCCCTGAACTGCAACATGTGGACATCAGTGCAGCCCTATCCTCGCTATGGTATGCAGACTGTTGAACCTGTGCCCTACCAGCCCTTTAGCTCCCACATAACAAACACAGCCACTTCTGCATCAGTCGCCTCCCACCACTCAGCATCTATGCAACGGTCACAGCCGGCACCTCAGGTTCCAGACCTGGTGTCTTTTGGTACACAACGGGCTTTGCCACCAGTATCATCATCTTCCTCTTCCTCGACCCCTTCAGGTGCTTCCTCATGTGACAGATCAGCCCATCTGTCGCTGTACCATAGGAAGACTGGGTCACCTACGAGAGTCTCACGAGATTTTTCAGCCTACCCAATCCAAAGCCCTACATCATTGAGAGAGCCAGTGTACCAGTATCAGGTGGGCCTCAGCAGCATAGGGACCCAATGGGCTGACAGCTAAGGCGAGATGCATAACACCACTGTATTGTTCAGTCTGATGTTTGTATAACCCCAAAGAGATTATTTTTCTATACAGCAATTTTTCCAAATTGGCAAATTAATATGAAAGTATCATAGTTATCTAATAAGTGCAGAATTTGTAAATGGACACTGCTGTTCAAAAGTTTGGAGAAACCAGTAATGTGTTATTTGAAATTCATTACTTTATCCTCAAGAAACATTCAATCTAGATATAAATAATATAAGCCACACAATAAGATGGTGTGATCGATTTTTAAAAAAATAATAATATTACAATTAAACTGTACATGTGTAGAAACTATTCCATAAAGCCTGCCTTGAGATTTGTTCTCCATTTTTTTTTTTTAAATACATGACATTCTGGATTTTAATTTTGTCATAGTGATGCCATATAGTTGTAGCTGTCACATGAGTCAATGGTCAGGAATGGACCTGCAGCAAAATGAATTTTATATTATTCAATATACTGATTTCAAACTTTTGAGTGGTAATTCCACTTTTGAAGAGTAATGTATGGAGTGCATAAAGCATTAATTTGCTCTACAGTAATGTCATATTTATTTGTGTTTGTTGTTTGTTTCTAGTTGTGCTTGCAATTACATTGGATGTAACCATGCATCAGCACTGCACTGATTGCACCAAAAGACAATGAATTATATCTTAAGAATATTCAAAATGTTTCAGTGCCAATGGTGTGTTAAAGCACAAAATGTCTATGCTACATGCATATAGGGTAGGAGACATATTGGAGTTAATTATATGGCATGGGTTCATAAAAAGTTTTTATAATATGTTTTTGGGGAGCATTTTTCAGCCAAAATCAGTCCAACAATTTACCAATTCTTTCCATACATTCTAGATGGGATGGGGTGGGATATTTAACCAACACTGTTTGAAATAATTTGTGTACCGTGGTCTGGTGATAATCACTCGAAATTACTATGCAAAATATGTTATGGGCTATATTTGATAGCAGTATTGATATCACCTGTTCACAATTCACCTGCTCTCATCAGTTTCATCTTTACACTTAATATACTTTGAGCTCAATATGCTGAGTTGGCCCTAAATGAGTTTGATTCTGAACTTTGTTGAGATGTGTGTCCATACAGAATTTGAGATCTCAAAAATGTGTGCTGAGAGCACCAAATTATATTTCTGACTATGGCATTAAACTCAATCTAACATGGCATACTTAATGTAACTGGACATCAGAGAGGGTCTGCACAACCAGATGGAGGCTTTAAGCGTGATCCTTAAGCCAAGAGGAAAGAAGAACAGAGAACTGTTAAGATGTCCAAGACCAAAGACCCAAAGGACTGAGCCCTGACAAGACTGAAAATGTAAAACAGCAGGCAAATGGCCATAACATAAAGTCAAAAAGGATGAACCAGACCTTGGTAAGCCTGCTCACTGCTCATTAAGGGAAAAAAAAGAATATATTGGAAAACCATATGTTGGTCTGGTGACCTGTAAGTTCAAATTTGCTTTGGATTCAACATGTAACAAAATTAATAATGATTAGATTTGCTTTGTTCACCTGTTGAATAAATGGCATTCCTTTTGTCTCCTAGTCTGTTTCGGGACTGTATTAGACACATATTTCAACCAAAGGCAATCCAATCACTGCACTTAGTTAATTGCAAAGTAAAAAGTACAATGTAAAGATATATTTACATAGAACCATATAAATATATGTTAACATATGAACATAGTACAATTTCAGAAGGTATAAGATGTGGCTGTACATCTTGCAGTGTTCAGTTCACTTTCCCCCATTGCATGCACACTGAAAATCACATGGTAATGATATCAGAGGGTCATCACACATCTATGCAGCATTAATCATGACCCCTCTCACTCGCGATAATTTACTAAGAGCTTACATCACACTGTTCAGCTATCAGGGACAAATACGGCATTCACGGTAACAACATATAGAGATTTTAAATTGATAAATACTTGAAAGTAACATTTTCATTAGTGATTTCATAATTTCATAAGTTTCTCCAACAATTGGTTTTGTCTCCAACAAAAGGTTTCTCCCAATGCTCTTCCATTCAACCCAAGATTATATGTGCTGTGTAGTTAGAGGAAATGCAATCCTAAAAATATAAATAACAGAAGCATTGCTGGGGATGAGGAATTTATTCAAGCAGTTATACTGAAAGCCCTGTGAAATGTAACTCTGCTGAATAAAAGTAAAGAAATCATTGTAATTTGATTGCGTCTATCTAGATACGCAAATTGTTTTATAGGGCCTCTCATCCATGTGAAGCAAACAACTTAAATAATACACAACAGTACGTGTATATACACTTACATCTTCTCCAAATGTACAAGAAAATACTTCCCAGAGAAACTATTTTAACTTTCGCAGTGCTTTGAATGCCACTGTGCCAAACTTTGAGTTTTCAGTAAGAAATGTAAGTCAACATTCATGACCATAAATCAGAAGAATGGGTTTTACAAGCTTTTATTTGGGTAACATCATCTATAATGAATAAGGCAGCCAGTAAAGCTAGAGCTAGAGTAAAGCATATAGTTAACTCAAAAATAAGAAAAGTTAAGAGTGTGAAAATACATCTTACTGCTGACTCTCCTGAACCTGCCCAGGATTTCTGAGCCTGGAGCAGAACCGGAGTGCTGATGGAACCAACCAGATCTGAGGGGAAACAAAAACAGAGACTGTTTTGTTTGAAAAGTGCCGGAAAACCCTAAAAAAAACCAAAAAACCAAATAATGTACACTGTATAGATTGTATGACAAATACACTGAAAGATTGTCAATATTATGATAAATGAGCTAGCTATGATTATCTCTGCTATAAGATTAATGGCCTGATTGCCCTGAGGTTGAGATGTAGGGTAATATATAGTGAGGAGAGTTCTGCTACAGGAAGCATCATGTGGCTATTTAATCTGACTTTTTTTTCCACTGATGCATTTTCTCATGCTCAAGCCGACCTCTGATAAATCTCAGATCACTTGAAAAGAATTTCTGCTCATTGTCATGTGATCAAAACTTAAGTGGACGTTTTTCTGCTGAAGCTTCTTTCATAGGATATAAGAAGACAGCCTAGACCCTAAAGATTTATAACATTTAACTTCCCACATAAAAAGTACTCTATCACCATTAAAGAGAATTCCAGTTTAAGCTCCACATAGAACACTATAGCTTGCAGTATCTATTTGTGAAAAAATGGGACTTGGGGGCATCTGGAACTCATTGGGGTGTATCTGGCTGTGCCTCTCCCCTCCTCTACCTTGCCCTTCTCCCACCACTTCCCACTGTTGCCTCTAAATCCTGTCTGAGAGCTGCCTTGGCTGGGCACACTCTGACCTGGGAGCTTAAGTCTCTTTCTCTTGTAAAAGCAAAACCTTCTTTCTGGAAAAAAACCCCCACTCAAAAATGCTTCAAATAATTTAGAGGGGATTTAATATCAAGTCCATTACAGCCTTTTTGGAGCCCAGTAAATAGTCAATTAGCGGATCATTTTGATTCAATCCACATGCAGCCGGATCCGCTGGGGCGACCAGATGGCTTTGCATGCTCAACGCCCCACCAATGCTGTTTGGGTGCAACACCGAGGTGACAGAGAGAAGGGACACTTTAGAGATAACTGTTATTCCATTCTCCCTAAAACAAATGTGGTCATGTTTGACCATAAACACAACAACTTACTCAAAGTAATCTATGGCAGCTAGTTACACACCATGTACAACCCAAAACACAAATGCTGTTTATTGGGGTGAGTTAAGGCTAGTGGAAAAGTAAAAGGTGGGCTCAAAAGGGAGGGACATACTGGTAGAAGTTTAGAATTTTAGTGGTGGGCCACACTGTGGCAGTGCTCCTTGATCAAAAGATACATCTGGTTGGCTCCAATAAAACATAAACCTAACAAAGAGGCTTTAGATAAAAGCAGCACTAAAAATTATTAATTACACTGTGTGAGGACCATGGATTAGAGTTTTTATCCACTGGGTTACATAAAGGACTCAGAAGACAATGTACAGTGTATAGACAGTCACCACAAACAAGAACAGGCATAAGGAATAAAACTTTGGCTTTGCTTTATTTCTCTAATTGGCTACTTAACCAATAAGAATGAAAATCTGAAAAACACTATCTCCTATCCAACTCCATGAATCAATAAAGTATGCACATTTCAGAAACCATAGCAACATCACAGAGACTACTTTGATGGCTCCAGTGAATTCAGAAGCTAGGTCTGCAAAGGACTTCAGTGGAATTGCATGGCTAGTATACAAAAGCAAGTGGTTTGTTAAGCATGTGCACATGTATATCTGTGTTTGTTACTGGAAAAGTGAGATTTTCCACAAAAGAAAGAAGCTGACTTGCTTGCAAGGGGTATGCATTTAAGCTAATGTCATTCCTTTACCCCTGCCACAAAACTCCCAATTGGTATTGAGATAGGGACATGAAAAAACAAACTGGTTCCGATCAGTATGCAATGCTTTTCAAGGTTTTTGGAAACAGTTTACCTCTTATTGAAATTTTCCAAGTAAGGTTTGACTTTTAACAACCCCAATTATGTTTGTCTGTAATCCCACCTTAACAGTTATTTAGTGGCAATAGCTGCAGGGAAGGCTTAAACGCTAAGTCCTGCCAGCTCTTTGGTTGGTTTACTAAGAGGAAGGAGGTGTTGGGGGGTCGGTAATGGTTTGGCCTGCACTGTCACAGGGCTTTAACCAAGTACTGTGAACTTGGAAAAAATTTGCTCACTGCCTATTAGTATGTTTGTTGAGTACCAATCATAGTGTACATTGATACATTTGGTTCATGCTATTTTGTTAAGAATAATTTCACGACACATAATTGAAAAAAAAAACAACAACAACGTTGCTTGTGGAGCATGTAGGACTGTAAATATTCCTATAAACATATTTAATTCATTGGCCAGACACATAACGTAATTTGCAAAAGAAAGTACACCCTTTTTTACCCTTTTTTTTCTATGATGTTACATATGAGGACATAAAAGATATCTGGTCCTTACCAGGTCTTAAAATTAGGTAAAGACAACCTCAGATGACCAACAATACATGACATATTTAACTCTGTCATTATTTATTTAACAAAAAAGAAGTCAAAATGCAGAAGCCATGTGTGAAAAGTTAAGTACACCCTTATTGTTTCCAAAGGAATTAAGCAGGTAACTAGCAGGCAGGTGTTGCTGGTCATATGCACTTAATTAACTGATCATCTGCAAGTGTAACCACCTGTATAAAAGCAGAGGTTTTAGCCGTTTCCTGGTGAAAATACATCAGCAATGATCTTCAAGAAGCAATTGCTGCTGTATATAATCTGAGACTGATATAAGGCCATTTCCAAAAATTTGGTGTCAAATTAGGTTTGCAAAATTGCATCTGAACAAAACCTGAGTGGCGATGTTTGGCCATAATGCACTGTGCCATGTCTGATGAAAACCAAACACAGTGTATCAGCACAAACATCTCATACAATTCGTCAAACACTGTGGCAGAGGGGTATTGATTTGGGCTTGTTTTGCACACACAGGACTTGGGTACCTTGCAGTCACTGATTCGACTATGAACTTCTCTTTATTCTATAGAATCAAATGTGGGACCACCTTTATGGCAGCTAACGCTTGGCCACATCTGGGCCAGGCAACAGGGCAATGATCCCAAGCACAACAGCAAATCACAAAAGAATGGCTGAAAAAGAAAGGAATCAAGGTGTTGCAATGTCAGGTCAAAGTCCTGACCTCAACCCGATTAAAATGCTGTGGCCATCCAACCACCATTTTCCACCTGTAATGTGACCTGTTGTCTGTACAATTCAATTGAAAAAATAAAAAATTGAAATAATGTGGTTGTATAAGTGCGCACACCCTCTTGAAATTGGGGATTGTAGCTATATTCAGAATGATCTAATTACATGAAAACTTATGTTAAATAGTAGTGCACACTTGCCATCAATTTAAGCAACTCTGATTAACCAAAAATAATATTCAGCTGTTCTAGTAGGATTTTCCTGATATTAACTAAGTTGCATCTTACAGCAAAACTCATGGTCTGCAAAGAGCTTAGACAGCATCAAAGGAATCTCATTGTTGAAAGGTATCAGTCAGGATAAGGCTACAAAAGAATTTTCAAGACATTAGATGTACCATGGAACACAATGAAGATGGTATATTTTATGGAAGTGTCAATGTATACTATTGTATATATTAGCACTTCCAAAAAACCAGACAGGCATATCACTACAAATAGGTGATAGTTATTTCTCAATGCACCTAGAATCCCTTCAAGTACCTTATGTCCACTATTTAAAAAAATGCCTTTGACCATCATTTCATTGCTATGGGGGAACCTTCCCACCCTGCTCCCTCTTTGCATTTATATTAAATGAATAGTGAAATTGTGTTTACAATAGTGGATTCCTCGAGCTGCCCCGGCAGTCTTTTTACTCTCCCACACCCTAGCACTCCTTTAAAGGCATTACTCATTTACGGAAGTGAAAAACCAATTTCTTCAAGCCTGAGGCTTGGCTCACGCTTTGCTCACATGAACCAAAACCCTCTCCACAACACAGATATTTGGTTGTAGACCAACACAACAAACCCCTGCATTCTACACAAAAATATGTAAAATTGGTTTCGACTGCTGGGATGGTTGAGTGGGAATGTTTTGATAAAACGAAGCAAGTCTGTTTGTATTGCCTAAATGTTCCGTGAAACAAAGATGACATCCTCCCCTTTTCTAGCTTTCATCAACCAGGGCATCAATCCCCTCTACTGGCCAAACTGTGTAACTGCAGAATATGGGAACCTTCTCTTTGTATGTTGGTGTAGATTCTCAATCATCCAGGCCATGGTAATCCTAAAAAGCTTTAGTCGAGGCTTTTTGTGGTTTTTGAAGACATTTCACTTTGAATACAAAAAGCTTTATCAGTCAGCTCACTGACGAAGCTTTTTATTTAAAAGCAAAACGTCTTCAAAAACCACCAAAAGAAGTCCAGATGCCTCGACTCAAGCTTTTTAGGATTCTCTTTTTATGTGTAATTTAAAACTTTCCATCATAATGTATGTGTGGTTATACAGTGAGGGAAATCCTGGGATCTGAGACTGGCCAGACTGGTTGGAGCTGATAGAAAGGCAGTAACTTAAATAACCACTCTGTACAATAATGGTGAGCAGAAAAGTATCGGAGAACAGACAACACATCAAATCTTGCAGCAGATGATTTATAACAGCAGTAGACCCCATCGGATTCCACTTCTGCCAAACAAGAAGAGAAAGCTAAGGC
This sequence comes from Tandanus tandanus, assembly GCA_039654325.1. Lineage (NCBI taxonomy): Eukaryota > Metazoa > Chordata > Actinopteri > Siluriformes > Plotosidae > Tandanus > Tandanus tandanus. The sequence continues at coordinate 16,574,983 of JBCNYH010000013.1, forward strand.
TGCAGTGAGCACAGGCTCATCAAAGCTGGACATTCTATGATGGATGAAAATGTAGACCAGTCGGAAAAAACTTAATTTATACTGACGGTAAAAGATGGAATTACAAAGTCAAAAGACACATGAATTTGAAGTGGATGTATGCATTGAACGAAAATGAAAATATCTGATATGCATGATATAAATTGCTAAGTGGCACCTCGACAAGGTGTGCGACTATCTACCTGGAGATCATGAGTTCGAATCTAGGTTGGTGCATGCAAACATTCGTGGCCGTCAATACATATAAGCTAATTGGTTGCGAGCTCACGGAGGCTCTCGATACGATCAGCAGCTGTCTGTGTATAGACGTTTGAGTCTGTGTCATACAAGGGGGCAGGACAGCACTTTCCCTCTGAGTATGTTAGGCTGCCCCTAAATATGCATGCGCAGCATCACAAGTCACAAAGAGGGCACGTGCTTGCTTATGCCCATCCTGATAGGTGATGGTCGGTGATAGAAATTAGGGTATAACATTTTCACCCAAAACGTATATTGTGCTTAGTATAAATATAAACACAATTCAGATCACGGAGCAGATTCTGCATAAATTCAATGTACATGTTAAAAAAATTAGTTTGGCCTTTGCATCTAGTGGAATTATTCCCTGCTCAGGAACAGACTGGAGATAGAGCGTACGCTCAAATAACCATAACCACTTTAAGTATTTTTCCAAGAGAGTCTGCATTCTGCATGATAAGAGAAAAGTTTTTACAATAATCCAAGGTAAAAGCAATTAGCAAAATCTCTCACTAATACATTTGTTCTAAATTCATGGTCTTATCTGGATTGAAATACTTCACATGCAACTGTTCACCCTTGCATATTTAGGTACTTTGACAAATATTGCAAAGTACCTGCCCAAATGTACAGGCAGAAGGAATAAGTCCCAAGAGTGATCTGTGAAATCTGTGAAAATAGAATATTATGAGTAACCTTGTGGTCTTGTGAGGTGTTCCTGCTATGGAGTGCTTAATAGCAATCAATAGTGATCCAAAGAACAGCAACCAGTGAACCAGGCAGAGGGTTATAGGCACACAATGGTCACTAATATGTATGGGGAGCAAAGCTAGCGTGTCTGGTTCGATCCAAGAGAAGACCTACTAAAAAACAAATAAAGTTAAAGGCTGAGTATGCTAAAAAGGTGTCAGAACACACAGTCCATCACAGCTTGCTGCATATGGAACTGGTCTGTGTGCCCATGTTGACCCTGTCTACCACCAAAAGAGCCTACAATGGGTACATGAGCACAAGAACTGGATTATGAATCAAAGTAGGAAGGTGGTCGGGTCTGACAAATTATGTTCTCTTACATCATGTGGAGGCCACATGCATGGATACTGCTTACCTGTGGAAGAGATAGCACCAAGATGCAGTGGAGACAATGCTGGGAAACACTGGGTTCTGCCATTCATGTGGATGTTGCTTGGACATGTACCAACAACCGAAACACTACTGCAGAACAATTACACCCATTCATGGCAATGGTACTGCTTAAAATTGTTCAGGAATGGCTTGAGGAACATGACATCATTTAAGCTGTTTGGCCTCCAAATTCCATATATCTCAATTCAATCAACTAACTGAGGGATGTTCTGGATAAACAACCCTAACCTCTAGTAAGAAATGATGCCGAAATAAGACACAGAAGCCTATGGACTTCTATCAGTGTGTACTTCTATCAGTATAAGCACCCTAAGCCTCCAAGGTAGGACAAATTTAGTGATTCATTTTCTTAATTCAAGCGCCACTGATTCTTTGCAAGTCATCATCCCCATGAGTTTAGGTAAAGTTGTCATGAAATAACAAAACCTAATGTCTAAAATAAAACTAGTGTCTGTTTTCCCACACAAGTTGAGATACCTTGATAACACCTGCAGAGTCTATCATTGCCATGTCGATGTTATTTTAGTTACAAAATCCTACCTATAATACCATGTCCATAAGGCATATCACACATCCACATGATGTCATAAAAATATGAAGTGAGAAAGACAGGGAACCTTTTACCTCTTGTGAGAATGCAGCTGTTTACAGTCATGCTGAATAAGTACAAGGTTAAGAGAGTTTTTTCACTTGGGTACCTTGCCACACATACTTTGTCACAGTTGGACACCACTGCCAGCATGGAAGAATAGCAAAAAGCGTTGATGAAACAAGATATGGAACTGATTGTGACAAAGTATGTGAGTGTTTGCATGTATGACTCCTCTCCGATCCCTCAGATAAAAATTTACTAAAGCGGCTAACTTGCTATCACCAGACCTCAGGCATAAACACGTGGCACAAAATAAATCACCAAATTACGCAAACAAGCTCCTGATACAATTACTGAATAAAGAAATTGTGTAGACATTGGGAATGTAGATGTCTGTTTTAGGAGAAGAACGTAGGTACAGTGTGCTAGAGTACCAGAAAAGAGTAGGTAAGGGAATTCCTCACGGGGAAAATATTTGCCAGGCTTCAGACCTGATGGAACAGATAGCTGTCTGCCTTGGTAAAATGATGACAAAGGAGATAACTGTACACATACTTTATTATACACAGAAAAACACACCCTGGATTAGTTCTGGGCCTGGCACCTTCACCATATAAAGGAGTAACTGGAATATGCAATTTATTGTAAATTCTTAAATGCATGCATTGTCTCCTAAGAGTTCTTTATGACACTTGGTAGACTGTCCAGTAATAATAAGGCACAATACTTTGTGAGTACTCTCACCAGAATTGCATTTAGCAAGTTGACAGTTGCCAAGCCCTAATAACCTACAGTTTCATGCTCCAGCATGTCTGATTCAAGTTATAAAGCACATTACAATTAACCAAATCATTGTATCAGGTGTGCAAGAACAGGAAACACTATTAAATTGTGACTAGGAACTACTATCCGGTCAAAAATAGCTCCATAATGACATCAGCAATTTTTTATTATTACTTATTAGCATATACATCTGTAACAAATTAAAAAATATATATTTTCTGCCATTTCTCTTTTTTTTTTGTATCTTTAACATTTGTCTGATTTGTGTTTATCTATTTTTGCATTATTTTATTGTTATTTTGTCATTGTTTGGGTTTGATTTCTGTTAGATAGTACAAAAGAAATCCAATGGCCGTGGAGTATGTACTCTACCTTAAAACGTTCATTGTGCCTGCTGATTTTGTTGAAGACAGAGGTGTTTGCTGTGCATAACATATACATCTCATAATATTAGAATATAAATAGTCTAATTTTCTGAGATGTACTGGATATTGTAAATGAGCTCACTCAAAGAATCATCACTGTTTTTTAGAAATAGGTCAAACCGTCATGTGCTGATGAGAAAGACACACATTGACTCCCAACTGGTGTATACACTGCTAAGACAAAGTGGGGCCCCCTCTACCAAACCAGGGGAACCAAAATTGAGAGAACTGCCAGCCACCAAGCACTGCTATCCTGAGTAATTTGAGTAAATTTTCATAAAATGCTGAGAGACAGTGCTTTATCTCACTATCTTCCCCACCCTGATGGTCTATAATACATTGGTCCGCCATCTGATGCAGCTGGAATGCTGACATATCATGAAATGACCAGAGTGCCAACAATATCTTTTACCGTGGAATCATCAGAAAGACGAGTAAGGAATTCCAAAAATGTAAGGTGTTTATTGGGTAACATTCCATCCACACAAACTGCACAACATTTTTTTTAAACTGTGGTGCAGAATGTTTCAAAAGAGATTATGAAAACTGTGTGTAGCAGTACAAACAAACAAACAAACAGAAAATCATTAGTCATTACTACTACATTACCACCTTATTCTAATTATTATGATTCAGTACTCACCAGAATTATACACCACGATAATTACTCTTTAAATGTATTGAGGTGAGCCTTCTTTATCCTAACAGTTGAAATTCTCTAAGTTAGCGAACATTCCTGTACCACATAGGAGGGAGCAGAGCAAGATTCATGCTGGATTAGATGACATCCTGGGTAATTATCCAATCCTTTGTTGATTGGATAATGCAAGGTGAAATGAATTAAGAACCAAAGTGTGAGAACGGAAGAATACATGCTTAATTATTGTTAAATATGGCAAGAAACCAAGTGATGTCACCTTCTTAAATCAGCCGCATTAATATATAAAGCAGATACCGACAGTTAGTACACTTGCAAGGAACTCATTCCAAACTACAATTTTGTGACAAAACAAAATGAAGAAAAGGCATCAAACTCAAGACAAAAAGTTACAAGATGCCAAGTTTATCTTCATAATTGGTAGAAGCCTGCCAATCACTGTTATGGGTAAATAGAATTACTGATAGGCGACAGGTACTTTATGTGTTGCCTTAATATTAACTTTTCTGGAAAAGGCAGAAATAAGAAATTCAAATATACATTTTGTGAAAACAGAACCCCCCAACCCCCCGAAAAACACATACACACAGACACATATACTCTGTTTCTCTCAGCTTAAGACTGCCTCATTAGCCTCAACCCCAAGTCAATACATCATTGTAGTCCTTGTGTACTCCTCCCTTGTTTACACTTCAGATTAGTCTCATAGCCTGTGCCTGTGTTTGTCTGTGTGTACTGGGTGTTTGTGTGTGTGTGCGCACAGTGTGTGCATAAGGACAAGAGAGAGCAGAGCTCATTTGTCAAGTGACAGCATGTGTGAGAGGGGATTCCCTAAGCTTTAATACTGAGTTAGAGATAACACCCATGCAGCTATTGGCAGTTAGTATTAGAGCCACCAAATTCTCAACATAAAGCAATGCCCTTTACTCTTAATGGTAGCCAGATAAATATTGACTAGTGGTAATTTAAATCACCCATTGACATGCACACCAGAGCATAGCTAAGAGCCAAGGGATTAATATAGAGACTGTGCTATGGAGGAAGACAGCCTTGCATGACTTGCTATCAATTTTATTGTATTATCACAAGGAAAACAATGTGAACTCGCAAATGGAAATCAAAGACAAGTAATCCTGAATTACTGTGAGGAAAAAATGCTGTTCTATGTTAAAGTTCTATATGCCCCACATGCTTGAGCAAACAGGAGGAAAATTAGGCTCCAACATATTACACAGGCCTAGTCAAGTACTCTCACACGTCCTTGAGTGTTGACAGGTTGTTGTTGATTCCCACCTAGTTGTGCTACTACTACTTAGTCTCCTAGGAAACCATGTTGTCCTAGGTGCACCATTCTTTTATTTTTGTGTGCCTGAAGTGTGTGCTTTCTTTTTTGCACTTTATGAACACAAAAACATCATCAAGATATTCCCAACACTTCAAAATGCGAGATCCATTCAAAACTGAATACATGGCTATTTAGGTAAGCAAATCTTTTTTTCTTTTGTATAGAGTCTTTTCTATAGGGCTACTTCCGAGGAAAGAGCAGAAGTGGCTCAGACTAACACAAAATAGATTTTTGCCTGTATTTGTATTGCTGATTGCCAACACCTAGACGAAAGTTTGAACAGCTATGCAAAGCTGGTGCTAGAAGTCACTGGACTCATTTACAAAAATGGCATTCACTCACCATCAAGCAAATGTTTGAAAGGGCCCCGGAGGTTGTAAACAAGCAGTCATTTCCATCTGATGACGAAGGACCATGGGTGGAGGATGCACACAGGCAGACGTATTAGTAAACAGCACCCCCTACCTCCTTAAAGGCAAGCTGCATTAATGAAGTAAAAGAGGAGGAAGTGTGAAGATGACAGGAAAGAGAGCAATGGTAGAGCACTAATTTTCCAAATGATGAGGGTAATTAGATGATGATGCACATGCAACCATATCGCCTCTTTAACGCATTACTAGACAAATAACTGGAGGAACACAATTGAGGAGCAGATACCTCATGGCTAACAGAAGGTCACAAATGAAATCCAATATTCAGGCAATGATGACGCATCAAAATGAAACACCATCTAACATTACTGTTAACTGCAGGGAACTGGATTATCTTGCCATTTTCAAAGTTTGACACTGATGTGCTTTATTCGAAGCCATTCTCTGCTACTCTTCTTACCACTAAGGCATGAACAAGACAGATCTGACTGTACTGCATAGGGTTAAATGGTTCACCTGGTCTGTGTTTTTGCGTTGTACCTCCCACAGTGTTCAGAGTAGGTGCTTCATTCACAGTTGGTTAAGACACCCTTAAAGAACCTTTTGTATCTCTGTCAATAATCTTGTTTGCCTTGTCATTATTGCCAGCTTTAGCGCGTCCAGCAAACAAAGCTTTACAGAGATACTCAGCTCCTTGGCGCTGCAGCATGGCAATTATCGACATGTTCACTCCTCTTGCAGCAATCCATCATCAAAACCCTGTTTAACAGCATAACAGCAAACAGTGTGACGGAGGGAATCAAGACACTGTACCTAATTACAATCACGGAGGGCCTGCTTAAGAGTTCGAAAAATTCCTGATTTTTATGAAGAAATTGTGAGCAAAAAAGTTTATTTTCTTTCTTTCCTGTTGGTATTGATGAGCAAATTGCAATATGATATGGAAGTGAATTCACACACAATATTGTTCTAAAAAAAGTAATTAATTAAATACAAATATATACATATATACATACATACATATATAAATAAAGAATGTAGCTTTGGGTGGGAGATTCACATACATGTAGCATACCAAAGTTGTGACCCTGACACTAGACAGAAAAACTTTTTCCTATGGAGAATACTGACACCTCCTGGCTAGAAGTAAAGAATCTCGTGAATCAAAACATTATTTATATACATGGGAAAAATGTATAATGATTTACATTCATCACCAAGACAGAATTTATGACGCATTAAACCATAGTAAATGACATACTTTATAATTATTATAACATTACATCATCTGGGATATATACGTATATGTATGTATGTTTGGGTATCAGGTTTCAACACAAAGGAAGAAGGATGGGAAAATGTTTACATCACTCCTTACAAATACGCTTATTAACAAAGCTAGGCACAGCACCTTCCTGTCAGATCAAAAAAAAAAAAAAAACAATGTTGTGTTGGCTGTGATTGGAAACGAACTGGGAGAAAGCAAACAGGGATCAGCAGTGCAACAGAAGAGCACAATACATCAAAGCAGCACTTTAATGTGACACCTGCTGTACAGGACTGCAGCTCTTTGTGCTTGCACTAAGACACACAGAGGCACAAAGGTGCAGCAGTCCCCGGTTTGCTTTTGTGACTGACCGGTGGCTGTTTGCTTTTGAGGTGTTCTCCTGGTTTGCCATGGATGCGCCTATTGTCAGCCGGCCTGCAGGTATTATGCACTGACACGAAGAGGAAGGGAGGGGAGCTGCGGATGCGTGAGTGGGTCTGGATCTCTGCCAGCTGAGCTTCTCAATGCTGAGAGACACCTGTCCTGACACCTCCCTCTGCTCTTTTACATAGGTAATCCTTTACTTGGCAGAGCCACAAAACCCTAGTGCAGGCCTCCTTTGACGGCCTGAGTGCCTTTCATCCTTTTTGGAAAAAATGATAACGCATAATATTTTCAGTTTCTAAGGCATTACCACTTACGGACAAAAGAGGTTAGGCTCCAGGGTGTTCTAACACCATTTTGTTTTTGGTGCGATCCAGGTGAGAAGCCTACACAAGTCACGCTGTGCTTCATGACATATTTCATATTTTTAGAGCCCCAAAATCACATAACTGGTCATAACCAAACCTCCAATATCCCCAAAGATAAAATTCTATTTAATCTTTTTCCTTTATATGAAACCCATGGCCTACAAATTATTATTTGGACCATTCTCATAGTAGTTCTGTATGAGTATTAAAGATAGGCAATGCCAGTTTCCTCCACCATAATAATGAAAATGTTTCTCATGATCATTAATTAAGTTCTTATTATAACGATATCAAAATTATGACTTTCTGTCATGAGATATATCCTATCTAATATCTCATATTTATCACGTTATCTCATAATTATGACTCATAATAATAAGACATTTCGAGGAGTTGGAGCTGGAAGTGGCAGATATGAAGATGCTGTGATTTTCTCAGACAGGAATGGATAGAAATAGAAACATATTATAGGTAACAAATAGAAAATATGCTAGAGAGACAGTACAAAAAAGATTATTCTATCCATACCCACCGGATAAGCATTCTGATTAGATAATCTAGTACTAGGACATAGTAAAGGTGGATAGAATAAAACAGTCATTCCTCTCCCTCTCATCATGACCACTGGTTATCAGTACATATACCGATGAGAAGTCACGCACCTACACATACATATACACAATATATGCAGAGGAGACTCATACAATCATAAAAAGACAACACCCAATGAGATGTCATGGAGGTCAAGATCACTGCTGTGTTTAGAACAGTTCATCACCAAAATAAGAGCTCCTCAATAGCTCAAATGTTTCACCCTTGGAATGCTAAAATTGTGAAAATGTTGCTCAATTTGGAGGCCAAGCCACAATAAGTGTGTTTTAATGAACACAAAAGAGAGGATTTAAGTAGCTTAAAGAAAACTAAATAAACAGTAGATTTTCCCATGACAGACAAAAAATTGCTTGTTGTGCATGTAGTGATGAGGCTAGGAGGACATCAAGTTGGTTCCCCCATGAAACTCAGGCTTGAAGAGGAGATGGGAGGGGGAGAATGCACAGTGTTTACTGAGTTAAAGAGGGAGAGGGACAGAGCGAGCGAGAGAGACTGAGTGTATTCTCTTCTGAGTTGTCTCAGCCTGCACATTTAGGCAGATGTCTGTCAGCAGGGCTCATTTGCTTAAACAAACTGCAATGCCACTTCACATGTGGCCCCATTCATTACTATGGCACTTGAAGCTCTGCGTGTTTTGACACACCATGTCTTAGCACTTCTAATATTTACATAAGCAGGGACCACCTACAGTCTCAGGGGCATAGGCACCTTTCCTCCTTAGTACTGCCAAGGCTTTCTATTTTCACCATCCTTTCCATAGAATTGCAAGTTGTGACGCATACTCGGGAAAGGGAGGAGTCAGGTTTGTATAAACCGGAGAGAGATTTTCTCTCTTCTACAAACAGAAGCAGTCTGGCTGACATGGGCTCATTTGTTGACGTCCATTGCAGCGGGGCCGGAGGTGTAGTGGTTATGGTGCTGGGCTCATGATCGAAAGGTTGTAGGTTTTAATTCCTGTTCTATTCACTGTGCTAAGACCCCTGGGCCAAGGTTTCTTCCTATCACACCAATACACACATGATAGGAAAATTGCCCATAGGTGTGAATGTTTATGTTGTCCTGCAATGGACTGGTGACCATCCACACTGTACTTCCACCACTAACTCAGTGATGACAGGATATGCTCTGGATCAAATATGACCCTGACGGAAGAGAAAGTGGTAACTCAAGATGAATGAATTAAGACGTTTAGTACAGGGGAGATGTTCTTCATATTTTAACTTTAATATTTTTCCCCATCAAGCCTAAGTGTTTTTAACACGTCTTGAAAAAGCAATGTGGATTATAAGAATTTATCTGTCTTTCTTAAAATGAATACATTAAGCTGGAAGGAGAGCTGTATATATAAAATGAATAATTCAGACTAAAGCTCAGAGTACTCCTTCAATCAGGTTGAATATATGTACATATTTTTATATAAGTATTATCAGAGAGGTTTAGTACATTCAGCACTTCGGAATTTACTGTGGTTCTGTGGATATTGTGCTAAATAAATTCTTGGAAAAACTGTAAATTCAAACAAATCAAAAGTGGAAAAAAAATAAATAAACTGAAAACAAACAAAAAGACTTCTTTATTCTATAAAAAGAAATTATGCGCCTCCATTACAGTTTAACAAGCTTGTCTGCAAGAACGGCTTCTACAGTTCTTGATTTATGCTACAGCTCAAGAAATTCCAGAGTGATACCTGGGGAACAGGAAAGACCCAGTTATTTAACACCTTGCATTGGAGGAACTGTTCTTTCTTCCAACAGAAGCCATAACCAAGGCGTAATGCAGCCAGCAGACTGCCAAGCAAATAGCTCAGCTAATCCCAGGTACATTCAGAACTGCAATGTGGCAGCAGGAGCAGAGATGTGAACTATTGGAACTCTCCATTCAGTGCTTCCAGAAATCAGAAGCACATGTGAGAGACAGTTTTAAAGGCACTTTTATGTCATGGGGGAAGCAAAGTACTGGTCATGCACTTGGTAATCACCTTATAGAAAAAGGTGAAGAGGAAGTAAAAAGTTAAAGATATAT
>JBCNYH010000013.1:16586626-16611148 GCA_039654325.1 Tandanus tandanus
TATATGTATATATATTTCAGGAGTTGCATCTGGCAATATCAGTGGCTAATACTGGCACACTAACATTCCAAGAAGACAACTTTGACTTGTAATTACTGATCTGTGATAAACCCTTAGCTTTGCTGGAAGGGATAATCAAAAGGCCAGGCAAAGGTGAAACGCCCCAGAAAAAGATAGATACTAGAACGTTGTAAATGTGTTGTCAGAAACAGAGAACAACAACAGAATTCAGTGATAGAAAGGTCATACATAAAGTTATGCTATACACATTGTAAATGACACAAGGTTGCGAATGCAGTTGGTGAAATAAATCCATGCAGATACAAACCCTCAGAATCCCAAAAGAGCACACCAGAGAAAATTTCCAATGCTTCTCAAGCTAAAGTTACTGCATCTAGAGCTTAAGTTCAACTTTTAGCCTGCTGTCACCAATGTAGCTAGTTTTATAAATGCCACATTATCCTGTTTTATCCATCATGTGGGTCTGTGTGATATAATTACCAAAAAAGTAAGCACACTTGTAAACTTTTAAATATTTGCTCATTAACTGTTCAGATTTGTCAGAAATTATTTCAGAAACAATTTTACATAGAAACAAACATTTACACTGCATTTATTACAGGAGCATCAGTGTGATCCTGAATGACCCTATTAAAAACTTTCACCATTTCAAAATGCCATTACAGATTAAATAAGTCTAAGAACACTGTCTTATTAACCATGAGATAAATGTCTTAATAACCATGTGATTAAGCATTCTGTTGATAAAATAACAGCAAGCTGCTAATAAATATTTACTATAATTTGAGTGTATTTTTTCCCCACAATAATTATTCATCTGACATAAAATTTGAAAGTGACACTACCTGGTCAAGAGCAGAGTTCTTAGGGTGCTGGACCTCTACTGCTATGATGTCAGTACAATCAGGATGGTCAGACACACAACTCTGACACTGCAGCAGCTGGGTCACCGAACACTTGGCCTTGTTCCATATTGCATTGTACGAGCACAGACCTTTTTTTATATGGGTTTGTATGAGCAAACAGAGGTGGAAAGAAGCAAGAAGGGAAAACAAGATAATACATTTAAGCCCCATTTCACTAGAAATATGTAAACAGAACACAATATATGCATCAAAAAATGAGATGCTCTTAAACATTAGACCACTCAATAGGGTAAAAAAACAAGTAAACACAACAGTTCTTTAGAGAGAGTGTTTTTCAGACATTTTGGCTTAAGCACCAGAATTCCTAGGAGGCATAAAAGATACCACAATACCGCTCACCTTTTTTATTCTTAGGTATGTAAGGCTGAAGTGAACAGCGCAAAGTCTGTAAAGCTAAGCTGTTCTGAACCATTAGTAGTGCACTGCCAATACACTGAGTGGCTCTTAAAGGACGGCATGAACATTGTGGTCTCTCACCCGTCTGCTCCAAGTTCTCCACTAACTCAGACACTTCTACTTGTTCACACAGTGTACGCTGTACTACACCTAAGGACACAAAAACACTTAACATTTTATATCCAAATACAGTACAATATACTTTACTTTTTCTATATACTACACAGGAATGTCACAATCTGTTTGGCCCTCTATCTCTTGATTAAAAAGCATTACTTTAAGTGAATAATGTTGAATCAAAACTCCAGAATTAAACACTCAGTGTGTCATGGTTACTTGGAGCAAGCGGCATCATCAGTATCACTTTAAAATGGAAAATATAGAAAATAAGCAATAAAAACCTTGTTTTAATTAGTTTTTCTTGTGTTTCTGCATGGTAACTGGTTAAGTTAGAAGGGAGTCTCACTACTAGCCTGCATATGACCTTCTTCAGCAAGGTGTTTTCGGCGCTAAAATTATCACCAAATAGTTTCATTACAACACAGATAATTAAAACTTGCATTTCCTTCACTGCTTATTTCCACCAGCACTAAATTTTAATGTAAACAAACCAAATTGCCATCAGCATGTAATGGTTTACCCTATTTAAAATAATCTATGACTTATATAACTGAATTTGACGTCCTTTTTGCTGGGATATCAGTAGGTCAGTCCATAACACAAAAAAATTATTTAACAAATTTTAGTATTAAACATAGAGGACATGAGAAAAACGAAATTTGTATGCATCAAGAGGTACATCTTTTGTACATCTTTAGTTTTTTCCTTGTACAGAAACTGAGTTTCCTCACAATGTAGACAAAAATGTCCAGCCACTGTAACCTTGGCAATTTAACTGGATCCCTAACCACTGATCCAACAGGGTCAGAAATCCCATTGCTGTGCTGTAATGGTTGCTTTCTGCTACCTCTTCAGGTCCACCCACAAAACACATCAGCACTGTTTAGGAACACAACTGTTCCATTGGGTTAAAGTCTAGTGATTGATGATCAGTCCAAAACCCTCCATTTCCCCCCTGAACAAGTCCTTCTTTGTGACAGCAGTGTGTTTTGTCTTGCTGCATGATGAAGTTCCTCCCAGTTAGATTGGATGCATTTCTCTGTAAATTGGTAGACATAAGATTTCTGTAGACTTCTGAATTTATTCTGCTTCTGCAATCATAAGTTACATCAGATTAGTGAGTCCCACTCCAGAAACAGCCATGAAAGCCCAAGCTATGCCACTACCTCTACTATGCCTGAATCACAAACTCGCATGTTTTGGAACTTTCTCACACTTTGGCCTTTCCATAACTTTCTTTGGTAATCTTGGTTCCAGACGTTTTGTAGTTCATTACTATATTTCTTATCAAATTCTAATCTGATTTTCCTTACTGCTGATGAATGTACATCTTGTGGTACGACCACTCGATTTCTTCTCTCAAAGTCTTCTTTGAACAGTGGATTGTGATGCCTTCACACACGCCCTGTGGACGTTGCTGGTCATATCATGGAGAATGGAAATTCAGGGCTCAAACCAAGAGTAAATATTTCAGACCTATTAATTGTTTAAACACTCGATATAAGTCAAACCTTGGCAACAAAAAATACCTGCGAGTTACATGTTCCAATATTTCTGATCACTTGAAAAATGGGTGGGTTCAAACAAAATACTGGCAACTACAATAACTGGTAAACTGACCTTGAGCAAGGGGGAGGAGCTCCGTCTGGCATAAACCACAGTGAAGTCCTTTTATACAGAGTGAACTCCGGGGAAACTGCTGGGGTAAAAAAGCATTTGTTCCTAGGGTCACACTTGCACTCTGCATACCCATTACCATTTATCCATTAACATTTTTGAACATTTACCTTCTTTCTTTTGTCAGGCATGATTTTGTCCTTTTCCATCATATTGAGCTGCCTTCTTTTCCTTACACATGACCTTTGAACTCTGATACCTATTTGATTAAATGAAAAGCAACTTCTAATACAGGTTACTGTGAAAAACATTATCATAATTCTTTTTCAAAATAAAGTTTGGTCAGTCCACGGACTTGATTTGTAAGGGAGACTGATGTGTATGAATTTATCACCATTTCAAAAGAAGCCTTCACGTACCTTTTAAAAACTAATGTGTACAAGACAGCTGTCTATATAAATACCTTTAGAAGCTTTGGAAAAGCAAAAGTTCATGATGTGTGACATCTTTTCATTCTTAATTTATGAAACCCATATTTTTGATACTTTACTTTATTTCCACTCATATATTGCATATGTTTGTACAATACTGTTTACACCATGATTTTTTTTCCAGAGGAGCATAATTAATTTATTTCACTAATTTATTTGAAAGGGACAATGGACGCCTAGTAAGTGCCACAGAAGTAGCTTAAAAACAAATACACACACACATACATACATATATAAAAGGCAGCCTAATTTCATCGGCAGTCATCTATCGGACTTTTCACATTTTCCTACCTCTCTCAATAACACCTGAGACATTCCTCACTTCTTCTGTTTTGTGAGGATAACTGTTGCTTTCATTAGATGTAGCTGATTGTCTTGGGCTTTTTGTACTCTGTGGCTCTGGAGTGACAATTTCAAAGCTTACTGCAGACTGACCATCAGCATGAAGCTCATAACAGTTCTTTACTTTTGGTTTAGCACAGCTCATTAGCTTTGTTCCTGCTCTCCTTGTTGTTCTCCTCACTGTCAGCACTTCATGCTTTGGTTTAGAATTACTGTACTGCATACAGAAAATAGAGGCCTGCATGGTTTTGGAGCTGCTTTGACATTGAGAATCCTCTACATTCTTGTTTTTAAGCACCATTGCTATTTGGGCCTTTGTGGTAAATGCATCCCTGGCTTGAACACTGATGTCCTGTTCCATTAGTAAAGCAGGAGCCTGGGTTGGGCTTTTTGAGGACTGTGAAGCCACCTGACTACTCCCTCGCATTCTGTTTGTGCAAACTTTCTCTTTTCTCCTTTCCACTGCATTGTGACCTACCAAACAAATACATCTTGTATGAACCTCATGCAGAAAATCACCTCACAGAATCACCTCATTTCTAGTATTTGGGAAAATACTAAAAAAAAAAAAGCACCACATATCAAAATCTATTTGATTTATTTAATCAATTATGGGCCCTGCGATGGTCTGGCAAGTTGTTCAGGGTGTACCTCGCCTCTGCCCAGTATGAGGTGAGATAGGCCCCAGCCTACCCACAAACTTCGTAGGATTAAGAAGTTTGGCAAATGAGTGAGAGTAAAAGTAATCATTTATGGAACAACCTTATTCATTATAAAAGCTACATACTAAGCAGTCCTTGACTGACAACTTATTTCAGTTGAGACTGAATGCTAATGGGTAAAAATAACAGGAATGAAACATTTAGAAGGATGACATTAGGTATTAATTAGATTATATTACTAAAAAAAAAAAACAAATAATAAAAAGGCAACCGTTAAAAACTCTTTGGAACATATACAGTATATATGTATTTTACATCAAATATATACTATGAGAAACCAATGTAAAGTGATGGTGTGCAAACACAACCCTAAGGATTTTTAATTTTAGATGAAAACGTCTCATAAAGCTAACTTTTTTAATAAGTACATATCTTGGTAGCAGACCTAACTTTAAGAGCATTAAATAAGAAATCATCTTAGTACAGAAATTCTCTTCGTTTATAGTTCAGAATAAGCATGACAAGCATAAATAATTCAGGGATTGATCCATTCTCTGGCTTTGGTAGGTCTTGTATGGGTGCAGACAGCTTATTAGAACATCGTGAACAGTAAATTCCCCACCTTCCTCCCTTGCACAAGATTGCCCTCATACTAATGGAACACCCACCAGTTCTGCAATCAGTTGGCACAACACAAAGAGATATGAGCTTTAAACGAAACATTTTCCCTCCTAGTTCCTCTGAAGTTCCCATATTAATGACATCATTACATTAAGCCCTCTATAAGGTAATTTTATAACCTCTTTAACTCAAATTTTCTTACACAAAAAGGGTTTTTATAATGCTAATGCGTGAGAAGTATTCAATGTGAAGAAAAAAGGTGGTCAGGCATAGGTTCTATGTAAAAATGCTTAAGAGTAACACCATTTATGAACACATCAGGGACAAATTAAAAAATATCCCCATAAAGGAGGCAAAACTCCTCATACCATGGACCATGTTATAAAAGGTCTGATGGTGTGTTTGAGCTAGTGCGTGGGACACAAATTCAAGATGGCAGCTGTAGTGGCCACATTATACATTGGACTGTGATGAAAATTTATAGGCTTGTGTAATTACACAGTCCCAACATCTCCACCCTGAATGGTGCTGATTGGTGATGTCGTTTTTGAGTTAGTACACAAGATGGTAGCTGAGGCGTTTCTGTGTGGAGTTTGCATGTTTCCTCCGAGTGCTCTGCTTTCCTTCCACAGTCCAACAGCCTGCAAATTAGGCTTATTGGCTGTTCCAAATTGTCCTTAGATGTGTATGTGAAATGTGAATGGTTGTGTGTGTGTGTGTGTATGTGTGTTTGTCCTGCGATGGTCTGGCAAGCTGTTCAGGGTGTACCCTGCATATGCCCAGTGTTGGCTGAGACAGACTCCAGCCCCGTGTGACCCTAATAGGATCAAGCAGTTCGGCAGAGAGGGGATGAGGGATGAGCAGCAGCGGCCATATTGGATATCGGACCAGAATGAAAATTAATAGGCTTGCATAGCTACGCGGTCCCAAAATCCACACCAAAAACGGTGATGATTGGTGATGCCATTTTTCAGTTAGCGCACAGAATGGAACTGTGGACATACGGACAGACAGACATTGTGAATGACAACAATATCCTTCATGCCCATTGGGCTGAAAAGTAATAAAACCTACAGTAAGATATTTTCAAGTTTTATTAATTATAGGGGGCTAAAAGATAAGTGGCTGTATATTCCTTAGATCCGAAATTAAAACATTCACTCCCATTAAAAACACATGGAACATGGCCTTCTATCCTCTCCCATACCACACCCATTCAAATCCAATGCCAGACAAACAACAAAGGAAAAGAAATTCTCGCGCTGAGAACAAGCACTTTAAAGTGATTCACCTCAGGGCAGAGGTGACGTTATCATACATAGATTCCCAACAGTAAAGAACCCAAACCACAGATTATCAGAGTCCATATATACTTTTTAAATCTGCACATTTAGTGTGAAAAATCAGTCTAGGAAAAATCATAACATTCTACACCACAGAAAGCGAATACAATTTATATTTTAATGCATGTTTATATTCAATACATTGATTGGTTTTGCTTTTTATACCTGTTAAAAAATACCTTACCTTGCTGGCTATCTACACAAATATTACTTTATTTCTATTCAAAGGTCTACAGTAACAAATTTTACTGAGCTGCAATATTGGTGTAAAACCTTTCAACAATAAGAAATGAACTGTATAAGAAACATTTCAGCATCAGCCCCATGAAGTCTTCATGTTTTGAAGTTTGGGGAAATGTGCTCACCACTCATTTTAACAAAACTTGAAAGAAATCACAGGACTGTGTTAAAATCAGGTAACTCTGTGTTGCTGGTAGTTTAACACTACTGACTCCAACGCCAAATATAAACTGAACCTAGATATATATGTACCATTTACATTTATTTAACCATTTAAAAATGATAATTATTTCAGTCATCGATTGTGATGACCTGTAGCTGACTCCCCTGAGAGACAGATGAAGTACTATAGGAAGTGAATTTACCTGTTTCTATACTCGATGCTTTCTGCCTGGACCTGGAAAGCCTACGTGACTTGTTGCGGCTGTCGTGCTGCTGCTGTGTGGCCCTGTCCTCACTGCCTATACTACAACTCTCCCCTGCCTGCTTGGCTACAAACTCAGACAACACAGAGATTCTCTCCGGAGAACCACAGTCTCTTTTTGGAAACACAGCAGCTCCTTTATCATCACTAGAGCGGTCACAGGTCCTTGTTTTGTCCTTCTCAGATCCGAACAACTCCTCAGGCTGTTCGGCAGCCATCTCTGTGTTGGGACAAAGAAGCTGTTCCATGTGAAGAGGTGTTTCCTCTGTAGTTGCTGCAGCTGACACCTTATCACCCTCGATATCTGCTGCAGCAGACTCCTCATCATCTCCTTCAAACAGCTCTGGGGTGAAGAATATACTTTGGTCTTCCTCTTCAACGTCTTCAGGTGCTGTTATACTTGTTTCCTGATCAGAAATGCAGTTTGGAGGTGTTTTAACAGGGGTCAGGGTAAATGGCTGAAGAGCAGGGTTAGGTGGAAGGTCATTTGGTTTGTTCTCAGGAACCACTTCACTTTGATCCTCCACTAGCTGATCAGAAGCAGAAACAGTGTCCTTATTAACACACTGGTCCAGGTCCTTCTTGGAGTTTATTGATTGGAAGATAGGAGTCCTGAATCGAGAACTTACTGGAGTGGAGGTGAACAGAGTGGGCTTTGTTTGTGGCTTTGGCAGGATTTTAGGCCCATTACACTGAGGGATTTGTGATTCCGTCTGATGATGTGAAGGCATCTGGTCACCTACGCAAAAATAGAGACAAATTGAGCCTTAAAGACTTACTGTGAATTAACTTCAGTAACATGACATCAGACAAACAGCAGACACATCAGCACTGTCACATACAGTATGTATAGTACGTAAGATATAGTAATGTAAATAATAATAATGATAATAATAAAAAAGTACATCATGAAAATTTTTTATTTTTTAACAAGCAAACACATCACCAACTTTGATACAGTGAAACAGATAAAGGTAATAAACAAAACCACGACTCTTCTGCACACGAGTCACCTCACACTTAAACATACTGAGAACTCTATAGTTAACACATAGTGAGGTTTTGCCAGTGTTGTAAACACAATGTGCCACATCAAAAAAATTTATCAGGAGTGGACACCTAGAGCGGTACACAGTCGTCCCATTCCCAGAAAAGTTTCCTTTAGTCTATATTTAAGAGACACCACAAGTAGTAACAAAACATTTTATATATGAAAATCCTCCTTCTGCATCTCTATCAGTGTATATCATCAACCTGATTTAAATTTTCAATTAAAAAAAGATTTTTATACTGGCCTCACAGTGCCACTTCCAAAGTGGTAGCGAATGATTAGTCACTTGACGGATGACGTATGAACATGAATCTCCCCTCATGCTGAAATGCTGAATGTACACAGCCATGCACACAAAGACGTCAACGTCAAAACAAACTCATCAGTTTCTCACATTTCTGAGTAGTTATGAACACTGAGACGCCTTAAAACAGGCATGTCTAAAGTCCGGCCCGGGGCCAATTGCAGCCCGTGTTCAAATTTCCACCGGCCCGCAGCCTCTGTGAGAAAATCAACAATAATATAAAATACACGCTTACAAAAAAGCTATTTTATATGCCACCAGAAGATCGCAGCTTACACTGATTGCCAAGCACTGCAAAGCTTTTACTGAGGGTGAATTTATCAAAGACTGCGAGATGAAAAAGGTGGAGAAAATTTTTCCTGAGAAGAAGCAAGAGTTTGCCAATGTTTGCCTGGCTTGTATCACTGTGGTACGGAGAATAGAAGATGCTTCATCTGATATTAAGAGACAGTTAGAGGCAAAAGGAGTGGAGTTTGACTTTTTTGTATTAGCCTGCGACAAAAGCAAGAGCGCATCTGACACGCCTCAGTTACTGATTTTTTTGAGAGGCGTGGACAATGAAATGAACGTGAGTGAAAATATTCTGTACTTCTGAATAAGATAACTGTTAGCGTTATTTTCCTGTTCACATGTTTTGAATTTAAAAGTTTACAGTGAGGATTTAATAGTGAATAATATTTAACGTTTCAAATGAACCTAATATGTTTAATCTTTTTTTGTTTGTTTGTTTTTTCTTTCCCTAGTCAGACTTTTTCTTCATTTTATGTGGTCCTCAAATATGAAAGGCAGTGTGAAAGGCTCACAAGGCAGAGTGATTTTGGCAAAAACTTGTTTAGATTTATTTGTGTTCTATGTGAAGAATTTAAAAGTATGCCATTTGCAATAAAAATTTCATTAAATAGTTAATTTGCATTTAATGTTAATCGTTCAAAGAATGTCAGGCTGAATGGTCGGCGCCCACACATTTTCACCCCACCAAATCTGGCCCTCTTTGCAAAAAGTTTGGACACCCCTGCCTTAAAAGGAAATTGAACCCAAAGTTAATAAAAGCTTGCATGAATAGATAATATCTGTTTCTATAAAAACGCACTGTTTCATGAATCTTTTTTTCGTGTAGAAAGTAAAAAAACAGCAATTACTCCACACATGGGGGGCGAATGCGATGTAATGCGAAAAGTCACGTGATCACCACCTGTTTCAGCCTGTAATACAGAACTAATTTGCATACAGTGTGGTATGATTTGGATTTGTGCCTAGTTTTATTTTATTCAGAAGTTCACTAGTTTATATCCGATTTGTGAGATGAATATTTGTACACTGTTATTTTTGCCACTACCTTGCCTTGTATGAACTTGGGGGGTTCACATCCTATTCTCCATATTTCGCGCTTTCCAAAAAGTGAAACGGCAGCCTTTTCAAACTAGCTAATGCAAACTATCAAATGGATTTTAGCGGGTTGCAACTTCGAAACTAAGTAAGAACACCAAATTATGAAAATATGCATATGTTCATGAGTAAGATTAGAGTTTGAAAGGCTTGCCTTTCATTTCATTTTAACAGTACACTGGATGGATTCAGCCGTACCAGTGTGAGCCAGAATACAAAGTCAAGAAACTACAGAAAAAACGATCAAGGAAGACAGGCATGATGACTGTGATTGTACCCACTGCAAGCTAATGATTAGAAATAAGCAGTGTTTTGTGAGAAACTTTTGTTAACTGACAAAATTATCATGTCTGATAAATGACTGGATGGTAAATGTTGTCCCAAAACAAACGTAAAATCTGACAGTGATGATCAAGTGGGTGACAGGTCAAATTTAAAATGGATGATATCGTTGAGCGAGGGATAATTTCTAGCTTGTAGCCTGGAGATTTATGCCTGGAGCCAAAAACCTGCCAACTTTTCTATTATCACACCTATAGCCCAGCATTTAGCACAAAAGCTAGTCTATGCTAACCGCAGCATTATGGAGTTGTAAAACTGTATTGTACTGTAAAACACCCCCTGCCAAATTCAATCTTTCCTTATCATAACACTGGATAACACTGGGAATTTTGGACAAAGCAGGATGAACATGGTTACTACTAAAATGGAGGTGATGGGCTATTTCTTGCAAATAAGTTATATAGACTTTTTTCATACATATTTTCATTTATTTTCTTACATTATACAGAATGAGCTTTAACACTTTTGCTGTTCAGCTAGAACAATACATTAATATTTACTATTATATATTACTATTATAAACTATTTATATTTACTCACTGACTGAAATTGTCTAAATCCCACCATCCACCAGGTGAAAAGTGGATGGAATGGCACCCTCTGCCAATTTCGATCTTTCTTTATCACCAACTGCATAACACTGGGAAGGTTGAACATAGCAGGATGAACACGGTTACTACAGAAAAATAATGAATTCTTTCTGTAAACAAAATCTGCTCTGGTCGTTTTGACAACTCTAGTCCATGCACAGTGAAGCTAGGGGATCCGTCAGGGTCCGGCCAACTAAAAACAACCACTCCATCCATGCTCTTTTTCAAACAAAGCATAGCAGCACATTCCCAAGCAACATTCTTCAAAGAACTCTTGGAATGTTTATCTTCATCTGGATTTATATTTCCTGGCGTTTCATCCTTCTAACAGGTCTCGAGGACTGCACAGCTCATCACTACAACATGTACACAATGCATACCCCAATCGCCCATGCTCATAAGATTCATGTTCATAGGCCATCGCCGAAAACAGCTGAAGATTTCCAAGCCCTTAAGGCACCATTCTCTCTACTTTGTCTGGCCTTGTGATTTTATCTAAGAAAATCAGTTATTTCATGAAATACACATTATATACATAAAGGATATAAAAAATTTTTTCAATTCAGTTTTATTTGTATAGCGCTTTTTACAATTGACATTGTCACAAAGCAGCTTTACATAGTAAAATTAGTTTAAGGAGGAATCTAAACATTTTTCTACAACCCCCTACACATCCCTAACGAGCAAGCCCGCGGCGATATAATCAGAATGAAAGCAATGTTCTAAAAAAATCGATGGTGGGAGCCCTTTCATAAACATAGCTTGCAAACTAGCTGGCCATAGATTATAGTACCCAGTTAGCTACATTAGCTACCATATTTTTATTGTGTTTCTGGATGAACAAAATATAAGACTGGGCAACATACTGGGGCTTTGACTTGCCAGATGGGCAAAAAAAATACATTTATGAGCTGACCACCCCTAAAGACCTTAACTGTGTGACAGTTATAGCTTTTAATTATTCATGTATTCATTTGCTGAAAGGCTTAATCCTACTGGGGTCAAGGGGAGGCTGGAGACTGTCTCAGCCATCTCTAAGCTCGCCAGTCCATCGTAGAGCTAACACACACACAACCATTCACACACTCACACCTAAGAGCAATTGGAAACAGCCAATTAGCCTAATGTGCATGTCTTTGGAATGTGGGAGGAAACTTGAGTACCCAGAGGAAACCCACACAAGCACAGGGACAAAATCCAAACTTCACACAGAATTGCCCTTGCTGAGCCCAGGACTTGAACCCAGGACATTCTTGCTGCGAGACAGACATACTAACCACTATGTCACCATGTTGCCCCTGTTACTGTCATTTAATTAGTTTGCTATAATTATATAATTTGAATATTTAGAGATTTTCTGCTTTTTGTCCCCCTTACGTAAAAGGTGTCGTTTTCTTTCTGGAGTGCAAACACAGTCTACAGGCAAGGTAAACACAGAATTGTTATTTTATGTTAAAAGAATAAGTGACTGAAATTGAAGTGAGACCTTGTACCTGCTTCTGAAGGGTGGCTAACTGGGGGAACAGTAACTTGACCCTCTAAGCTCAGGCACTGGTGTGGTTTCGGACGCTCAGGAGGGGACGGTAGAGCAGATGACTGAGTCCTGGGGGACTCAGGGTTAGTCTGAGCATGCTCCTCTGTGTGGCTCTCTACTTCACCCTGCTGGCTCTGAGAGAAGGACCCTAAAGACTGCATGGCGTTTGTAAAGCTGTCATGATGCTTTACTAGCTGACGCACCCACTTGGACAGACCTAGGACGTGTGTGTGGAAACAGAGTGTTAGACTAACCACATTCCTGCTCTCTATTTACATAATATTTCTATCACTCCATCATCTAAATGTATAAACTTTCATGTGGTAGGTGCGCTCAGTTCTGTTTTAACCACTGTGTGCAAACCATGGAGCAGATTTTCATGTAATCAACACTTCTGTCTCTACCACTGCATGTAAAAGCAGAGGCCTTATATACACATTATTTGGCAACTGTTCATATACAGTTGATAGAATACTTCATAGTAAAGGAACACTAGCACCATCTAGTGTTTGCAGACATGCAACTACAAATCAATGAAATGATAAACCTTCATTCAATAAACAAAAACAAACAAACAAATACATAAATATAAGCAACAAAAACATGTGATATAAGAATTTGGGTAAATCTTTTCCTTAACAGTTTACCTGTAATATACTTGTTTGGGTTGGTTCTAAAACGGTCATCCACCAAAATAAGTGCACCCCAGTCATTTTTATGCCGAATACACCTATAGAGGACAAACGGATGACGATTTTTGTTGAACAAAAGCATAACACTCAATTATTTACCACATTCATTCATTTTCAGTAACTGTCACTAAAACAATCAATACTAATGATGACAGGATTCCAGTTAGCATGTTATCCTTTCAAATGGGGCATATTATAAATGCCATGTAGCCTAACTACAATAATTGTGATAAAGGCTTTTGGCAATATAAGTATTTATGTCATCAGTATTAATCACTGACATCCATCCCTCACTCACTCACTATGGGAAGAAACCAGAGTACTCAGAGGAAACTCATGCAAGCATGGGGAGAACATGCAAACTCCACACAGAAACACCCTCGCCGAGCCAGGGACTCGTACCCAGCACCTTCATGCTGTGAGGTGGACGTGCTAACCACTACGCCACCATGCCACCTGATATCCATCCATCCTACTCACCAATACATCGGTATTACTCATTGATATCAAATCTCTAATACATACCTTCCCAAAGCCTGATTTAGGGCCCGGTAGGCCTGGATCTCATACCATCGACCACCAGGAAGAAGCCCTCTGGATTTACTGTGCTGGTCATTGTATTTCATCTTTAGTTCAACCTGTAACCCAAATGAAAAATATGGATTTAAAAGACATAACAAAAGAAAAACAACACTTTTTAACACTGAACCAAACATGACAAGCTGACAAAAACTGCAATACTACAAACTGAGAGTAAATATCTCTTGACAAGCACATAAACTAGCGCTTACATTCAATTACATTACTTCTGCTCTGCAAAAGGACATCTGCTAAATGCTGAAAATGCACTTCTACAAAACTGCAATGGTAAATTCCAGGTCGTCTCTAAACAACAATGTCACGTTATTCAAAAGTGGCTAAAGAAACATTCTGTCACAAATACCACATATTCAATCACATTAATTCAGACCAACTACCTGATTAAAACAACTGCACTGCCATAGGCTGAAGAGGTGGGAGTCTGAGGCTAACACTTGCATGAAGGTGACCAAGAGCTTTGATAAACATCTACCCACACTTACTGTTTTGTTTGTTTTTGGATAGAGGAGGCATTGGACAGACTGAACAGGCCACCGAACGACACAAGCCTTACCATATAAATGCCAGGGTTTTGTCCATCACTTTTTACCCATCACTCTGGTATTTAGCGCTAACCTTTTAAAGCTGACAAGTGAAAAGTTCAGTTCCCGTTGGGTAGGACAGGTTGGCAAGGCTTTCTAACTGCTTATGACAGGTACCGTGTGTTCAGTGGCACCCGCTAAGAGCCAAAAGGCCATCACCAGGGCAGGTACAGCCTGTTCCAAGCAAACATCAATGTGCTTTGTTAGCAAACTTAACAAATTTTGATATTTTGGATGTATATTTGTGAACTTAGGTTTTGCAGATATTGAGCCCTGAAGTTTAAATGCTTTAATATTTTTATTATCACAACACACACACCTCTACTTGTCTATCCACACACACACACAACAAAGTTTTTTCCCTTGGATAAAATCCAGATATTCCTTCAGCGTTTCAAAGTGTAATATTTAGATTTGTTTTTCAGAAGTATCAGATGACATCTTTGCAATACTGCCCATCCCTAATCTACACCTACATTTGTTCTTCTAAGGCAAAATAAAGGCTGATAAGAGATATGATGACAGACTCCGATCTAACACGACTGAATGAAGATCAGGTCATCAAAAGTAAAAGGCCACTAGCTCAAGGCTGCCAATGTCATCTAATTCCAATCAGGGTCCATTTCAGCATATGGGTCTTCACCTTCCTGCAGTATATTAACACTCAATTCGATATGACAGGCAGCATATGTGGAAAAAGCCAGTTCTAGCTGTGGGCTAAATCTCCTAAATGTGCCAGAAACAAGCTGAAAGGGATTTGTTAAATGTCAGGAGATAGCCTTCTTCAACTTTACCTGTTCATCCTTAAAAACAGACACTGACAGAGAGACATGCTTCATGAATGACAGACTGTGTATTCACCAAGCATTCAAAATCATACTGATACGGATGCATCAGTGTACTGTGCAAAAATCCATATTCACATCCCGCAATGACTTATTTCATATAAGAAATACACTTTCCCCAGTTTTGTTTAAATATACATTTTAGGCAATTATTATTACTATTATTATTATTATTAATAATAATAATAATAATAATAAGCTAAGAATCAAAAGTATCAGATCAAACTCAAACATACAGGCAAATAATTGGAACTGACAAAGAATATTTCTTTGATGAGAAACAACAATAAAGCTGTCTATACACATGGAATCATTAAGTACCTAATAGAAACTGATTTATCAGGATTTGAACACTACTAACATTACTGATAACAATAATACTAATATTGGTGAAAATTCATAGAGATCTGCATTACAATCTCTATGACCCCTGCACAGTAAATTAACTTCAAATCTATTCTACAATGTTGAATGATCTTAAATATCACTTTGCATGTGGTGCTTTACAGACTGATTTCATGGTATATTTCTGATAAGAAATTTGTCTCAACAATTACATTTTGTTTTTCAAACAAAGAAGCTGAACCACAGCATGGGAAGGTAAATGTGGAAGCCTTTCAATGCTGATGAAAAAGAATTATTTTACAAGAGAGGGTGTGTATGTGGGTCATATTATACTGTAGTGTTCTGACAGATCTGCCAAAGTTGCATCTGAAACAGCCCACTATGTAACCTGTGTGGGAGCGCGTACCTGTGTGAAAAAGAGAGAGACAGAAAGCCTGTAGGCAGATGAGCCACTGCGCTCTGACAGTTATTAGTATCAATGCTTTCTGTTGGCTCTTCCTTAATGAGGTCATCTACTCGACCCATAAGGTCTCAGTATCAGCTCTGCTCCAAAACTGTCACTACACTATTCTCTCTGATCAGCATACTGATAAGCAAGAGGACAGAAAGCCCAGAAACGCCACATCATAAACATGAGGTCCAGCGCAACCACATTTATTTCATTACGTGTGACATCTACATGAATAAGTAAATACAAAAAGAAAGTATTTTGTTGCAGACAGCAGCACTGATGCGGTAGAGGTGTACATCTACAATAAGTGATCCTCTTAATCAAAATTTTAACTCCTGTGAATGCAGTCTCGAACAGCATATATTTGAAAATGAGCACAAGTTCCTAGACTTCCCTTCGTAAAAGGGCTTCAACATTTGTTTTCTGTTTTTTTTGTTTGTTTTGTTTTAAATTAAAAATTTCATGATGTAGAGATCTGTACAAACAGATGAATCAATTTCAGCATGGGCCTTGCAAGATTCAGGAGGATTTAACCATTAGCAGCTGTTTTGAGCCATTTTTAACCCATAAAATACGAAGTTCTAAAAATATTTTAACTTTTAACATTTTTTTTTGACAATATTGCCACCCCCTCCAAACCTAAAGCAGTATACATGGAGACTGTTTATCAGATCAGATTTTTACCAAGAAGTGGTTAATAGCGGAGCTCCACAGAGCACCATACTCAAGAGAAATTGGTATAGCGTCAATCTGATTTTTTGTGTCGCAAACATTGTGTCCGTACGTCTGACCGTACGTACGTGTATATGTGGGAATGAATGAAATAAAATACACTTTTTCAACAATGTAAACAGAATTCTATGTGCCATACACAGTAGGTATCTTTCGAGTTCCAGTGGAATGGCATCTCTCTACCCTGTGTTGATGTTGGGTTTCCATTAAAGAAATCTTATCTAAATAGCATAACACTTTTAGGCAATATCAAAACTTTGGGGAGGAGGCAGTCATAATGTGATGGTTACATGATATTACGTTACAGATGGCATCATCAAAACAAATTCACATTGAAACCTTGTATCAGGAGAATTTAATTTTTTGGAGCTCTGTTTTTAGGCAGTGCATAAATCGTAATCTGTATCACCAGAAAAACAGATACATTGCTGTGACTGATTATTTAAGTAGACTTTAATATTATTGGATTTTTCTTCAACACTTGTGCATTTTGATATGATTAAAGTGTTATGTGGAATAACTTTTGTGTCAAATTTAAGCAAGTAAATCAGCAATCCAAAACATGCATGCTGCTACCGTAATAAAATAACTTAATAAACATCATCCCTTAGAAAATTTGCCAAGCAACTACATGAGTCAAGAAGCAAGTGTGAGAAAAACTGTGATCTCAATTATAATATTAATTGAGAAAAAAAAAAAAAACAGGCGAAACTGAAACTCATGCTGTGAACCTTGTTGTGGATAAAACTTATAGAAATGTCCTAATTGTGTGACAAATGTTTAGCAATGTGTTTAAAATGATGAAAGTCAAAAGTGTTGTTTTAAAGCACGTCCACTTCACAGCAAGGAGGTCCTGGGTTCGATTCCCGGGCTCGGGCTTTTCTATGTGGAGTTTGCATGTCCTCCAGGTACTCCGGTTTCCTCCCACAGTCCAATAACATGCACTTTAGGCTAACTGGCTGTTCCAAATTGACCCTAGATGTTGTGTGAATGGTTGTGTGTGTGCGCGTGTTGCCCTGTAATTGTCTGGCAAGCTGTTCAGAATGTACCCAGCCTTTGCCCAATGACACAGCCACCCCGCGATACTAATAGGATTAAGCGGTTCGGCAAATGAATGAGTGAGTGAGGGTTGTTTTACTATTAGTGTACAGAATCTATGCGTCGTTGACTTAAAGAATGGGTCGTTACATGAAGCATTGTCAATGAACTAACACACAGTTTAACATAATGTTTCTCTACTTCTTCTTCAAATAGCAGCACAAAGTCTTAAGCAGTCCACTGATGCTAAATTATCTGCTGCAGGTTGATGCAGGGCAAGAAACAAACACTGACGTGGTCTGTCAAGCATACCATGTGTTAGTCGCCTTCTGCTGGAGGAGTAGGAATGCACCCTGTTCCCCTTTGGCCAGGACACATTAAAAGCCTCAACACCCAAATCCAAAATGGCAAACCAACTTTCCAGGACAGCAACAATGAAAAACATAAATTATCACAACCTTTGCCCAGCAGTAAAGTAGCCATTGTTCCAACAGTTTCTGCTAAGGTGAAGGGCTCGGACACATCAATCACCCACATGTCCCTCACAGTGACAGACACGGTACGAAAAACTTCAATATACTCTGACAGCAAGGTAGAGAGGGGGGGGAAGCTTAAAGGTCAAGATTATATGCTAAGGACAGAACAGAAACAGTACAAACACCATGAAATTATTTCATGGATCACAGAAAAGGTAAGCTTAATGCTTTGTGCACAGCTGGGTTTTTTTTTTATGATCTTTTAGAAGATTTCATGAAATACCAGTGCTATTACAATAAAGCCACAGCCATTATTTCCAGTCAAAGAAACTAGCAAAATTTTGCTAGTTCATGCTAAACTAAAACCTGGTGTTTAACTGGTGAGATTAAACAGGACACCGATGGATTTCAAATCTGCAGAACACTTCAGGACGTTGAAACTTTTTTTTATTATTGAGGCCTGATTATAAACTCTGGCAGTACTAAAAATTACAGTAAAGCATTACATAGGACATTGTTCCTTATGGTCCATGTCTTTAAAATTATAACAACAACATAAAATACTGCTATAAGGAAAAATACCAGTGAAGAAAAACTAAGAGCTCAGAGGCACAGTTCGCTACCTGCAGGTCTTTGATGTTAGGGAAGGGAATGCCAATAGTGACCACTGCTCTGGCATTGTCATCTGTAAAATCCAGTCCCTCACTCACTTTCCCTCTGCAAACTGCAATCAGCAGTGCTCCATCTGCACAAAGACCAAAACAGGTTAATATCACATGAAAGAGATTATACTGAAAATCACAAAAGTTCACTGTAACCCCAGAACAGAAGATGAACAGTGTTTACTACCACCTCTGGCTCCATTTTCTCGGATAGCTCTGTAGTAAGTTTGTAGCAGCTCATCAAAATCATTCTTGGCTCCTCCACGTGGCTCTGCAATCACTGCTTTACGCTCTTCCAGCTTCTCCCATAAGCCTGTGTTCATCCAGCGATCCCTCAGTTTATCCAGCATCTAATCAGGCACACAGATTTAACAACGGCTTCCTCACGATATCCAGGTTTCAGAGTATGAGTATTCAATCAGTGAATGGAATACCATATTTAAGCATGCATTTTTATCATTATCAGAATTGAGTTACCTGCAATTAGGAGCAATTTCAGACTTGAGTCAAATATAGATGAATATATAAATATTGGGATTCAATGCCAAAACTGTACATAATATTAAGACCTCAAACTTCAATACATACTTTAGTTTCATTAAGAAGTTGTGCAAGAGTTGCACACAGGAGGTGAAGTATGAGTTAAATGCAATTCTGACCAAGGGCTTATTTTTTTCTTCTACAATATCAGTGTGAGTAAAGAGCAGTAATGTAGAGTGCCACAGTCTGATGGCTTGATGGAAGCTCAAAACGTCACACTAAGATTTATGTTTTTAGATGTAAACATATATTTTTTTACAAAACTGAATTTAAAAATAAGAGCTGTAAGCGTAGCACACAGTGCTTGGTTAGCTTCTCCTTCAAACTGTTGGCATTTTTTCCATTTTTGATTTTTTGAAAAATTAATCAGCTTGAATAACTAAAATCACTGCCATTTTTATATTTATTTGCCAACAATAATATTAAACTGAAGGAATGATTAAATAGCTTATATTCTGTGCACAAGTTTATGATATAAGAAAACACAATGCAAAATAATCACACATGCTGGACCAAGGCCTATTTTATAGAGATGCTCCAATACCATCTATTCCTTACCCATACTTGACTTTTAAGTACCCACTGATACTGATATGATACCTATGCTTTAAAAATATCTATTAATTTTTGATGACAGCTATGTATCATTTACTCTGTAAGGATCTGAAAATATGAACACATATTTGCAGAGAACTCCAACACATTATCTCTGAAAATCAATTTGTCTGTGATCTGCTTTGCTTTCGGACTGTCTTTGTGAAACTTATCATGTGGTTTGAACGCGCTTTGCTGCAATTCATCTTTTTTTCCCTCCTTTACTTCCGTGAACTCGTACTCTTTTGCACGGTGCATCTTTTTTGGGATATAATATGTTAATCGTGCAAGGGAAATTACACTCTGCTTTAAACCCATCCAAAGTGATCACTCCCACACCCACACACACCTTGAGAGCAGTTAGGGGTAGGGTACCTTGCTCAAGCACACTTCAGTTATGAAGATGGAGAAATGAGAGGGTGTTGCTCACTGCCCGACCGCATCACATTTTTTGTACCGGTTCAGTCTTCAAATGCTTTATAGGATAGCTGCTGTTGAATTTGGCAACACTGGTGCCACCCCTTGAAACTGTTATCTTGCAAAACATACAGGTCGCTGTTTTATTGGTGGAACTCTCCAAAGTAAAACATTTCCAATCTGTGGACATTATACTAACTGTTGCTAGCCTTTCACAGTTGGAATCCGGTTCTTCCTCGCTGCTATAAACAGAAGCTGGCTAGGTTTTCTGCAGCTCAGAATAAAAACTGATTTCTGGGATTGAAAAACAGCAGCTTAATTTGTGTTAAACCACTGTTTTATCATGTGCTATCAGGTCAGCGCATAGACTGGCGTTCTTGCTATTACCAATCTACAATTTTGCGCCGGTATCGATAGCATTTCCGATATTGGTATCAGCACAACTCTATATTTTATAAGCTGCTGAAGATTAATGAATGGAGGCCTTACTTGCCAGCATACCAAATTCTACAATAACAGAGGTTTAGTTCAGTGCTTTCCACATATCGCAGTAACATTCAATTTGTTTTCATTTTTAAATTGTATGCTTTTAGATTACAGTGAATATCAACATAAGGAGCTGTATAAACTGTCTCTGTATAAACACAACTTTTGCCGCATAAAAACTGATGTAGCTTTTGGACTGGCAGGCCACTGGATTAAGTTGCCTACTCTGGATACTACTGTTTAAGAATAGCAGTTAATAGGTTGGATACGTGAGCAAGGCTGCAGATTAAAGAGACATGATCCAGGTGCGAGTCTTAGCTAAACTTCAAATCTAATTTTTCAACCATGGGTTGAGATTTTATAAACTTGTAGTTTTATGTACAAAAAAGTGTTGAATGTTTGAACAGCATGCTGTCACAGAAACATAATCACCCATCTACTTCTCATATACCTCAAACCAAACATTCTGTACACTTTCATTGATTAAAAAAATAAATAAATAATCCCTATTAGAGCCCTATGCGGTAGTGGAAGAGTCAGTGATTCTCTATCCACATTTTCCTTTTGGGCAAGCATGCTTTCCCAATCAAAGAGAATCTTCACTGGTTTGGAAACGTGTTAGCAGGGTCAAGCAGAAGTTCTTCAATACTCAGTAGAAAACTTAACAAAAGGAGTTCACACACTTCGGTTGGGTTTTATTATCACCATGCTTTACAAAATGTTCTATGCACCATATGAGAAAAAGAGAAAAAGCCAACAAACAGAACAAATCAGCTGTATACAACTTTGATATAATAATAAAAAAACAGCAACAACAGACACAAAAAACAGACACAAAAGCATTTATTTTGTGTCGAGATATAAAAAGAATAAAGGAAACATTATGTATGACTCATTCTTTTGATGGATCGGGTCACTGTACTAAGCGCCCTGAATTTACTTTGAGGGACAACGTTATTAATTTCCTCCCAAGCCAAAGTGTAAACTGATAACCCCAGTGTAATCTGATATGAAAATCCTGGACCTTAAAAGACAGGGACATGTGCAAGCACAAAGACTCTCGTGTAAGCTCATTGTTTATATTCCCAGAGCTGTAATTTGTTAGGCCTTATAAAAACGGGTGAAATACAATATAGTGCCAGTCCAGGAGCCTTTTGGCTTGCACGGTAATGGTCTTAATGCTTTTATCTCTCAGACACTGTAAGTAAACATCGCTCTGTGTCTGCCTCCATGCTGCCATTTAATTATGTACACATTTTTCCATAGCCCTCATCCTCATACATTGGAGGCCAGTTCAAAAGCAGCCTGTGAAAGTGGAATCCATGCGTGCAGTAGGACTGAATATCAAGTCTACAACAGACATCCATGTGTGCTTCATTAGAAAAGCAGCAAAAAAAAAAAGAAATTAAAAAAAAAAAGAAAGTAAAACCTAGACTTTCTTCTCTCAGCTCTGGCTCTACTGTTTACTGTAATTAGTGTTATGATCAGTACTCCTTAAATGTAGCATTGCAGAAAACAAGAAAATTGTCAAACATCAAAAGCCAAACAAAGTGGGTTACTACAGGTGGGAGTAGTAGAAGATGCAGTAGAGCTAACGGCACAGTTGATATAGCAGTGAATGTTGTGGGATAAGTGCATAGCCTACCGTCATGACTAACTCAGAAGCATTATCTGACAAGAGCAGTGTTTTTTTTGCCCATGAGGCTCAGAGCCCAAAACAACAGCAGAAAAATGTCAAAATACACACTTAGCTGATGGTCAGGAAGAGCAGCAGTGACTCTATGACGAACCTTGGTAAAAATGAGCAAACGGTCAGACAGTAATACAACACAAAACAGGCTCTGACAATGTTTAGTGTTACTAAATATTGAACCTCATCATTTTATGTATCCATTACATACAAAGCAAAAATTACTTAACTTCCCTTGAATTTTTCCAAATTTAGTAGACACTGAGACTGAAATCAACTTCATTGGGATCATTATATTGCATGTTATGTACAATAAAAACGGGGCTTATAACATCACGAACCACTACTATAAAAAAGGGAAAAGGAAGCATGGCCACATTTCAAACTTTTAATAGACCTTTGAATTATCATAAATTGTTTCATGATTTTTTCATCACATAATACATCACAGTGTGCCTAAGCATGCATTCAGAGCTAGTCTGACTGATCATCTTTTTGATAAATCATTAATATACTGGTTGGATTGATCTCTTTCAAAATGGCAGTGTCCCCAGTGACAAAACACAAGAGCTCACTGAATAGTTTAATGAGCATGAAAAGGACATCATCACCTTCACAGTCACCAGAACTTAACCAAGTGAAAATCTTTGGGAGAATTTTGAGTTGTTTGTCATAGAGTGCTCTCTATCACCATTATGAAAATACCAGCTGAGGGAATATCATATAAGGAACCAGCATTACCACCTGGAGGTTATTATGCCAGTGACCTTGACCTCTGACCTCCAAAATCTAATCAGTTCATCTTTGAGTTAAGGTGGACATTTTGCAAAGTTTAAAGAAAATTTCCCAAAGCGTTCTTGAAATATTTTGCTCACAAGAATGGCCCGGACAGAAGGGCAGACATTCAAAAAACATGATGCCTCCAGCCCTGGCTACTGCCACAGCAGAGGCATAAAATGCTACTTAGTCCCCCAAAAAAGCAATGAAAAGAGGTGTTCTATGTAGCATATGTTTGAGCTCCTCTTCACAAGAACAGGATCATAGGTTTTATTGCATTTAGATGATAATACATGTCTGCAGTCTTTGAAAACAAAGTAAAAACAAAAGGGGGCGATAACTATTTTTAAAAATCACAAAACTGAATAAATTATTTCTAGATGTGGGCAAAAATATAAATCAATACTAAATACAGTAAAATGGACATCAATACAGTAAAATGGACAATGCCCCTGCTCTCCAAGGGCATGGGATAATGTAGTGACGCGTGTAGGTTCTGGTTTGCGGTGTACTGACTGATGTTCAGGCACAGACTGTCCATTTGTTTGCCAACACGCATTAAATAATGAAAGCTAAAGACATCATTAATGAAACATACAGACCCTGGTGGTGGCAGGCGTAGAGGCGTAGCGAATGTGAATAATCAATCATCAAATATGACTACGACAATTATGCCCGGGCTGGAGTCGAGTGGCGCCTGGGCCACCTGCTGGTGAGCAGCTCTGCTCCTCTGAGCTGAAGCAGAGCGGGCCATTAGCACAAGGCCAACAGTCCCAGAGCTAAGAGCAGCAGATAAAGTGCAAGATCGGCTGGAGGATGGATCCGGTTTTATCTAGTCAAGAGCATGTCTTCTTAATGCAGAGCTTTGAGAAAGGAAGTTACACACTTCAATTGCCATGATGGCTGCTGGCAAAATATTTACTCTGAAATACATGTGAAGCTGAGTGACTCATGATCGGTTCAGAAGTGGAACATGCTGCTCAAACCCTCTTTCTCTTGCTGCCGCAGAAGCATTAGCAGAATCTTTTGGACCTGATTCTGTAAACAGTCTTGAGTAGAGAGATTTTTGCTTTAACAGACTTAAACAACATAACATTTATTTTCATCCGGTGTCGGGTTCATTTCTCACCGACGTCTTGAATTGATGAGGGAAAAACTGAACCACTCCATAAAGTCTTCTCCAGCA
>JBCNYH010000013.1:16612595-16625471 GCA_039654325.1 Tandanus tandanus
CCATCAGGGAAGAAAAAGTCCATTGATGTGATAACCTGCTCATTCAGTACATTCAAGTCATCAGCTGACTTCATTTTGTTGTCACATTAATGTTGCTGAGCCTCAACCTGACCAACTGGAGCAACAATGCCAAGAGATTACATGCTGAGATCAAGGCTAAATGCTTTCCATGAAAAGAGTGTGACCTTTTTAATTTTGGCTTTCTTCCAAGACATTACTGACCATCACAAGTCACAACTGGATCAGTACTAATACCGAGAACTCTGGTAAGTACAGAGCTAAAAATTGCTGACTAATTAAGGGTTAAGTCCACTCAAACACTAAATGCAATTAAAAATCTATTATCAGATAAATGATATTTTACGATTTGTGATAATTTTCTATAGATGATATTTTCTACTGCAGCAAAAGAAAATGATGTATAAAATAAATCCCTCAACAGTGAACTTTGTTCATATTTGCATGATCTAACAGTTTGCCTAAGAAATTTGCCTAAGAGACACTGGGCAGCACGTGAAGGGACCTGTATTTCTCGCAAGCTCTTAGCTCATTCACCCTACAGTGCACTTTGACTTTGATAGGACAAAAGCTAAACGGATACAGCCTCCTGACACTCACTCCCCACCGGCACCAGGCGCCAGTACAGATGCATCTTCACACAGACAGCATGGCGACATCATCCCTAATGGCCCTTATCTTAATCTGCTTTAAAAGCATCTTGCGTTTCTCTGAGATCTTTTCACCTCTGCAAACCAACATTTAATAACTGCCTCCCCCTCAGTTGTTTCCAGTTTATTTCTCCTGAGGTGCACTGTGGTTTAATGGGGTCAAAACTACTACAAACCACAACTCTAGGAGCAAGGTGAAGGGTGTGTGAGAGTGTGTGTGCGTATCTAAATTGGTGAGCCAGTAGTCTTCCACATGCATGCAAACAAAACACACACACACACACACACACACACACACACACACACACACACACATACAGGATGCTGTGCTGACAGTGATAGAGATCGTGTAGAAAGGTGTCTGGAAGCAGAACATAGTCGAGGTTATTTCTCAGATGGGACTTTGAGGCTCCAGAACATCCACAGACACAGAGGCGCAAAACAATCCCTAGGCTCCGTTTTCTGATTAAATATTAATTCCCATGAATACATCACATCCTGTATAATCACTGAAAGCTATAATATACAACTAAAACATATCCTAAGCTAAATTACAAAAACAGGCACTTTTGATTTATATAGCAACAAATAATGCATTTGTGCATATGGGTACATTTCCTGAAGTCGGTCATTCGGTTAGGGGCGTCACTGCGACAAGCATTTTGAATGAGAATCAATTATTCATGGTTAAGGCATAACAAACAAAGGAGAACAAAGTATTTATCAATGGAAGCCTATAAGTGAGCTCGTTAGCTGAAAGGTGATAGGGGCAAGAAAAATGCTGGCCTGTGCACTCTGGGTAGTGTAGGATCCATTATACACTTTAACTGCCTATTAGCGGCTAAGTGGCAAACAAAGCCTCTCTGATATCTACTACTGAATTTTAAAACGAGTGCCTCAGGTGTCACTTTATGGCTGCTCAAGAGACATGGCAAGCACCGAGGGCAGCCAGAATGGGGGGGAATCAGCCAAGATTTAAACTGTGGTCTCTAACACCTCCCAGTGGTGGGTGTACAGAGCTACAGATACAACACTCATTTAAAAGGTAAAAAGTTTCAAGATGTAATTCATAAAAAACGCTGAATACAGCATAGAGTCAAACTTCACCTTGTAGGATGGCAGGAAGCAGAGCACGCCTCGACTCACTGTCTGGCACACTTTCAGCAGCAGTGCACCCACTTCATCCTGGAAGGTGAAGGTCTCTGTGTGCTGAAATGTGGCACACAGCCTTCGGCCCTGAGGACCTGCTCCAATGGTGCCAACCCATACCTGTAACATTTCAAAAATTAATTTATAACCACTTATCATACCTTAAAATATATTAAAATTGTATTCTTCCAGGCAAACAGCTGAGGTAGTTTCCTTTTTAACTGGGCGAATGAAACAAAGCCAAAGGTGTCTCAATAAAAAAGGAACCAAAAAACGTTAAACAAACAAAGGAACAGCACTTGTCGTTAAATCATGAGACTTAATATACTGTATTTTTTCATGTTCATGGTTTTAGCAGGTTATAGTATTTGTCAATCATCCTTATTTAATAGACTAATACCTACTGATTTTTCCCCTGTTTTTTATGCACTTATCATGGAATCATGCTTCACGCTGTATTAATATATTCCACACGGGAACGGCTCGATCTAATGGGTTCACTATCTCAGAGTTAATATAAACGTTATCCCGAGTGAATAATGCTTGAATTGAAATAGCAGACAAGCACTCACTGTTTAAGAAGTTCAATGATTCCGAAATCCTAAAAATTTCGTAATCAGTGAAAATCTACTGCATGCCCTCCCAAAAATAAGATGAAATTTAAACAATATGGATTTCACATTTTTAAAGGTAAAAAAAAAAAAAGCACTTTATTCAAATTTTTTGTACGTTTTAAAAGATGCTCGTGTGCATTGTGATGGAGCCGATGGCGTGATCATCTTCACACATTTAAAAAAGAAAAAATAAACCATAAAAATCTCCTTCAAGTCCCATGTTATTTTTATGTTCTTGGTGCCATGACTCCGGTTAAACAAATTGGAATAGAATGTTTTAAACAAATTGGAATAGAATGTTTTTTTTCTTTGGGAAGATGAAATAGTGATCTTTGCTCAGGTGTGCACTAAACAATATATAGCCTATGCATTTAAAAAGCAGCTGTTATGAAGCTGACATACATGCACACCTCCTATAATCATGATTTCTAAAAAAAAAATTTTAAATAAAAGTCTTCTTTTAGTGTTTTTTTTGCTTATGCTCCTGTGTAGTATAAATAAAAGCAATTATTCGCCTCAGGCTCAGTGGATGTCACTGAATTGGACATCCACCTCAGGTTTGGCAAAAAAAGTGTTAATTATAAAGTGTTTTAAGAGTGACACTAGCTTTCAACTTATATCTACTTAATGGTTTGCTTTTATCAAAGGCTTTTTAAGGAATGTAAATCTGACCCTGTGTAACAAAAAACACTCCCTGAATTATCGTCTCGGTAGATTCTGCATTTCCTTCTTAATGAAGTGGCCACGTAAACGGCCACTTTATCCTCTTCGGCAGCCATTTTTAAGTAACAGTATTTGCACGTGTTCAGTTTTTGGCTACATTACACACCTAGGTTATACTAACCTGAGACTTGCTGATGACATGGTTGGCCTCCAGCTGGATGGAGAATTTGAGTCCCAGCTCAGAAGAAAATGACCCCATGGGTGAGAGGGTACCGGAAGTGAGCACTATACTGCGTACTGTTGTGCTGAGATCAGAGAATGCCTACAAATACACATACATTTATCATGAACTGCATTTCCTCAGGCCACTAATGATATTGACAGTTCAAAATTTTAGTCATGTTGCTGCTCTGGGTCAGGAACTCACCACAGCAGGGTTAAGACACCAGAAACTGAGTGTGTACACAAGGGATTTAGTGCGAGCGTTCTGGCGACGGCGGCGTGGCCGAGCAAAAAAGCCCTGGGCATCAGGCACATCCTCCTGGGTAGTCCAAATATAACTCTGCTGTAGAGCCACACGATAGTCATCTGCAAACCTATACACATATACACAGATATACACACGCCTAAGAACTTGACACTCAGCAGATGATTGCACTTACCAGACCTGTGATTTGCTTTGGCATCCATAAACAGTCTTGGGTGCATATGTATATGTAATATATAAGTATATGTATCTACGCTAACCACAAACATATGCTAATGGCTGTTAGAACTCTGGTTCTAACACACTTCCCACTAATTTAAGGGGCAGCTAGAACGATCAGTGATAACACATTAAAGTTCACAGAAAAAGGGACCACATCATTATAGTCCGCAACAAAGCCTTAACCAAGTTCGGTATGGAAGAGGTGTTTGGATTAACACTTTTTGCCCGTAGATGTGAATTTGACTGTGAATGCAATGAACTGGTGAGCTGTTTTGGGTGTACCCCACCTTTGACCAGAGTTGGCCGAGATGAGCTCCAGCCTCCCCACAACCCTAGTAGGATAAAAGGGTTTGGCAAATGAATGAATGTATCGCGTTTATATTCAAACCCAGCCAGTGATAAAAAGTGCTGCAAAAAAGTGCCAATAGTTTATTCTGGTACCAACCTTAAGCAGGTACTAAAAACCATATTACTGGAAGCTTTGGTAGACTGGAAATGTTTTTTTAGCTGTGCAAAGTTTGAGTATTTCATGCAGTGAAAATCAAAATGTTTAAAGTAATCAACACAATTTGAGTCACAAATATTAGCAACTATGAATCTAGCCGAGAAATCTGCTCAACTGTGGTTGAGGTTTGTCTCCAAATCTCAGTATATGTAAGGGATAATGACCTGCAATTTTGTCGATACAGGAATCCCAGTACCATAAAAAGGCTCTTGAGCACAGTCTGAGTTTTAGAGTTGATGGTGGGAACCTGGACTGTATCCTCTCGTCCATTCACCAGGCCGATCCTCTCTTCTTTCTCCAGCACTGCCTCAAAGTGCTTCTGTTCAGCAAGCAAATATAAACACACAAATATAAAATATGAAAAGTGCTTTCTGCATTGGAAAAATGTTGAAAAAAAAATCAAATAAAATAAAAATAGTATAAAATGGCACCTGTAAGCAACAGTATGGAATGGGATACCTGAAGCACAGGAAATGTGTCAGCTGTTATGCCAAGACCATGAAAGATGTCCAAAACCTCCTTCCCAGTCCACACCTTGTAAGCAGTCTCATAATCCCTGTCTTGCAAATTACTGGAGCTTTCTTGTATCCAGCTGCATACACACACATCCACATGTCAGATGAATTTGATGCCAGCTGAGGTTTCACAGCATGGTCAAATCAAATGCTTAATATCTATTCAAAAACATAATGGATATAAGCACTTAAGTGATTGAGTCCTGCAATTTGTCATGCAATTAACATCATGTCTCATGAGATGATACATAAGAATTTGTCAATAGAAACCAGCTTGTCTCTACTAGCTAATCGATAAAACAGTGATAAATACATTTTTACATGATTCAATCTGCCCCACAAGCTCCTTTTTAAACATTTAGTCCATGATCATAGGCTCCATTTACCCCTTCTTATCAAGTTACATCCTGAACAAACCATTAGCCACAAGGGAGTTAGCAAAGAGATCATATTTAGACCGTTCTACAGCCTGTGAGAGGAAACAAGCGAAGTGTACTTGAGCAGGCTGCAGCAAAAGGCCAGAAGAGGCTCGTGGTTATTCCGGCGGATGTTATATGTCACCATGGCCTCAAGATCCTCACGGGCCTCCCGCAGCTGTGCCTGGTTTAGGGTGAAGCTTGCAGACTCGCGGGCACAATCCTCAATGTTATGAGCCTCATCCAGAACCACAATCTGCCCCTTTAGATTAATGTCCATCTGTGCAGAAAATTACAAAAGGCTTAGAATAAACAGGATTGACTCATGAAAAAAAGGAACTCATGGTGGCCCGGTGGTAGGGTGCTGGATTACTGATCCCAAGGTCGGGGGTTCAAGCCCCACTATCAACGAGTTGTCACTGCTGTCCCCCCAGTGCAGCTAACTGGGTTATCAAATGCCGGCCATGTCTCTCACTGTCTGTGGTGAGAGGCATGTAAAAGAACCATTGCTGATTTTCGTCAAGAGTAGGCTGCAGAGCCGTCAGCATGTTTCTGCCCTGCGATGGCCTGGCGAGCTGTCCAGGGTGTACTTTGCCCTCGCCCAGAGTCGGCTGTGATGGGCGCCAGCCTCCCCGCGACCCTAATTAGGATTAAGCGGTTCAGAAAATAGATGAATGAATGAATAGAGGGATTATGGCCTCACTCAAGGGCCCAACAGTAGCAGCTTGGTGAAAATGTGACTTGAACCCCCAACCTACTGATTAGAAACCCAGAGCCTTAACCACTGAACCACCAGTGCTTAATGGGCAGTGACACTTCTTTATATTTAGTTCTTAGTATATAATACATGGGACCAGTGTGATCTAACTGGTCTACTAAAAGGGGATTAAAAAAGAAAACAAAACAAAAGCAAAAAAAACATGGATAATGCTTAAATCAAAATGCCAGACCCTCCTGGTTTGTCACATTCACTTAGAGTAGGCATTATCATTATTATCAAACGTTAAAATGAATTAAATAAATAAAAACCACTACAGTTTTAGTTTGCTTTTCTTGTGTTTAAATGAAGTATATGCTAAAACTGTGAATGAGTAAATTCACAATAATGTATTTACATTCCCATGTAGTACATAGTAACTCTGAATGAGTAGGCTCTAATTGGCTAAACTTGGCTTGGCTTAGAGCATGCGGAGCTCACCTTGACCTGCCTATGTCGGCGTTACAGGTTTTTTGTTTTAATGATGATCTAAATCTTGATTCAGTATATAGTAGTATATACTAAACAAATATACACCTCAGGCTCAGTGAATGTTGATGAAGTGAATAGTCCCCTCAGCGTTTCGTCTCGGGCCTTCAAGGCATAATTATTAATTAAGCACATCGCAAGCTCAGGATAAAGCTCAACTCAAAATGGTGGACAAAAACTCACAGTTTGTCTCACCACATGGCTCTTAACATATTTCAAAGTAAAAAAAAAGCACTTTATTTAAACTTTGAGTTTGCTTTCATAAAGATGCTTTCATGGAGCAGGTATGAGCATTGTAATGGAGTAGGTGAGATTTTTCACACTTTAAAAAATAACCATAAAAAAGTAATTTTACTTTATTTTTATGATTTCACCATAAAAAAATATACTAAAACAATTATTCACCTCAGGTTTAATGAATATTTGTGAAGACTTCCCAAGACAAATGTTGTAAAACATGCAAGCAGTACTATCAAACTGTGTATTATGGTTACTTTACACAGGCTCCTACAAATTATTCTGTACATGTTAAAACATCTTTTAAAATATATTTTTAAAAAATATATATATTTTAAATAAATGAGCCCTCAAATCTGACTGGGAAAACACTCACACTCTCACGGATAAGGGGGTCCAGCAAATAGTTGTATGGGCAAAAAACTATGCAAGCATCCAGCATGAGCTCCCGGGCTGCATAATAAGCACAGGAACGTAGCTTACTGCCCAGACTGACTAACTCTTCTATATCCCAGGCCTGGTGTAGCCCATGCACCCACTGCAAAGTCTTCTGCTCCCGCATCTTATGCACACTGTGATAGAATCGGCATGAGTGTCCCTATAAAACAAACAAATAACTTCATATTAATTAATACTTGGAAACCCATATTAACTATTAAACTTAAATAAAATAGGCCTTGCTTAAATAAAATGGCAGGTCTATTCATCCCCAACATTAAACAGTGTATCTTCATTGTCTCTTTAACAAATTAGGTGGTATGGAATTTATTATTTTCACTTATATGAATGACAGCACTGTCACTACTATAAGACATGTATCTGTTACAAATTCAGCGCAGATGTCTTTCTGCAGAACAATTAAAGGGGGCATCTGTTCATTGTGCTGAGACCCAATAAAGCCTGCAAGGGACTGAGGAGAGGCTGACAGCAATTTCACCTGTATTATAGTCAGGGAGATTATCCCACAGACGGAGCATAGGATCAACACGGCCTAGGTACGGCCATTTCAGTGCAACTGTCATTTGCCTCTTGTGATGGTGACGATAGCTGAAATGTGTGACCTCATGGCGAATGCCTCAGAGGATAAAACAAAGGAGTGGGTTGCAGGAATAACACAGGAGACAGTACTAGTAGTTTATACACTTTTAAGCAGAGTCATAACCTGTGCCATGGACCTTGATGTGCACAGGCCGTACAAGGTTTGAAGGTGCTAATAACTCAAACTGTCTGGGGGCAAAAAGGACAATTAAAAACTCTTTTGTTTAAACAAACCGCATCTGATG
Organism: Tandanus tandanus; assembly: GCA_039654325.1. Taxonomy (NCBI): domain Eukaryota; kingdom Metazoa; phylum Chordata; class Actinopteri; order Siluriformes; family Plotosidae; genus Tandanus; species Tandanus tandanus. The sequence continues at coordinate 16,620,601 of JBCNYH010000013.1, forward strand.
CAAAAAGCTCTGTATGAGTGATTGAGGGCACCATCACCCACAACTGGTCCCCATAGCTCCACTGATGAGGAATTCATTCATATAGCCTTAAAGAGTGGGTTTATGTTACAGAAGCTATAATCTGAAGGCCACTAATCATCTTCCCATCACAACACTGTCCAAGTGAAAAAAGCCTCGCCAAATTAGTGAGCACTGACTATCCAGCCTGAAGGCAGTGCAAAAAGTAAGAGAGAAAGTGCTTCCTTTGCAAAGCAGAAACGAGGTCGGATCGAGTTCAGAAGATTCGATTTGGGGGACATATGGTATAATCATTCACTGTAGGATGACTGAGCATTTCAGTGGTCCTGATCTACACTTAAGTGACCCATCAAAATAGTATCAAAACAATGTCTTGGTAAGGTGTTGGGCCAATACAAGCAACTGGAACAACTTCCATGAGCCTTAGTATAGATTCTACAAATCTTGATTACTATAATGGGGTGATGATCAACTCTTTCAAAAACACGTTTCCTTGATAGGTGTTTTAATTATGGCAGAGAAGAGCACTGTATAACACACAGCATCCAAATCTCTCGTAGATGTTAAAAGAAAAGCCATAGCAAATGATCGATATCATTTTTATACTGATCAAACTAATCAGTAAGTCATCATGCCCTGCGAATGGGGGCCTTGGGGTGACCGCTCTCATCAGATGAAATGTTTTTGGTTAACTGACTTGCAATAATGCTTTCCTCTAAGGAAACAGGTGGACCCATACATTGGCAGCAAAAAAAATCCATCCAGAGCATTTCAGAGCCACCAGGATTTCTTTGACACCTATAATTATTACCCACATGCATATCAACACCTTTAGAAAGATGAGCACATCTCCTCAGTGGGTTCTGAATCTACTCTTGCCATTAAGAACTTTCAGCTTAGAATACTTACCTTATAATAACATGGGTGTGAACCCAATGCGCTGAACAAACTCTCCCAATGAAGACGTTTATCTCTTTCGTCATGACGCATGAATAAACACCATATGTTGAAAGTTGTAGCAAGGTGTAGTGTGCTATGTACTGGGCATTGGGTAACTCACATTCTTGGCCTCGAGCAGCTCCTTGCAGCGTTCATTGCGGTTGGCATGAGGAACCACTTCAGGGTGGACACACGTATGGTCTCGGCTGGATAGGATAGTCATAGGCACAGTAGAGTATAATGTCCGCTTCAACTCTCGTGCAATTTGGGTGATCTGCTTATGCGTGCGAGTGCCAAAGAAGATTTTGGGGACAGCTTTCTTCCCACTGCCCTCGTTTTTGTCCTTGACTTTTTCCCCTGTCTTCTGCCCTTCTGCGAGGCTTGCACATGCACACAGGGTACAAGGTACAGGGGACTACGGATAGAGAAAGGAAAACAAAATCAACCTCAAGTACTATAATGACTCAGACTACAGGAACAATGTTAAAGGTCACGTCAGCCAATGAGATGAATACGTATGTGGACATATAGATAAACAAAGCATAAGTAAAAGGGAAACCGTATAAGTCAGGATCAGATGACTCCAGCTGAGATGGAACTTTAGACCCTGCCATTGTTGTGATGCTGTTCCCTGACAGAACATTGATAATTATAGCTTTCACACACAACGAACTGCCAGCTAGTGAAATTAATCCTAAGCAGAGTGTATGAATGAAAACAGTAATATACGACACATCTCATGTAGTCATGTGCTACAATTCTGTATATTTGTAACGCAACACGCAAGATCAAGAATCCGTTTCAGACCGTGAGACCTTTAGTCGAAACACTCGGTGCATGAATATTTGAGCTATTTCTAGTTTACTAGTTTCGATTGTGTTCACTCAGCAGTTTCCTGTAAACCTAGTTTAGTTTTTAATCAGAAATTTATTCGTTTATAAACATGCTTCAAGTGACTATTTATCTACTTGCTTAGTTACTAAAATATGATAATTCATAAAATGAACACAGTGTATCAAAACTTTCACCAGAAGTAAATAAAGATGGCTCTGATCACAATCCCCACAGTAAACCAGAAACAGCTCAAATATTCATGGTTGAGCTGCACAGAAAACAAGCGTAGAAATCGCGGAAAACATTTCTTTTGTGTTTCTAAACCAACTGATGACAGGAAAGCCAAGTTGGCAAAACGTTAACTGCATAAGTCATTCTGGATTTACAGTCACGCACATCTCTGGCACCATTCTCATCCTCAGAGTCTCACTGTCTGCACATGACTCCTCCCTCTCTGGTTCAAATAGGTAACCATTTACACCCATTTCCTTGAGACTGCGAGCCTAGTTGCTTCTTGAACACGTTTCTTATCACTTATAATGTCGCTTGCTGAATAGATCTTGCGCTGGACAACCCCGTCCAACGAGTTCACGTCACTTCCGGAAAAATGCCTGCTAACCATATGTACAGCCCCAGCTAGTAATCCATGGGAGAAAATTACCCAGTTTTGTAACTTTTATTGTCATTTATGTTAAAATAAGCTTCTGTATCGCTTAAACATATTAGATACATACCAGTACACTTTAAGCATAATGTGTATGTGAATGATCTGAACTTAGATCAGAAAGGCATTTCAAAGTATTTTCAATTTGATTTTATTAGAGGGTTACTGACTACCCGAAACATGAATTCCTACACTAATAAGATCTAACTCTGCAAGTCTCACCTTAATACTTCATAAGCTCTCCTTTAGTCTCTGCTCCAGTAGAGGAGACACTCTTTGTCATGCTGCTTTTTAAACCTTTATATGCGGTTAAATATTACACCATATTGGATGAAGAGAATAAAATGAGAATGCTTAGCTCCGCTCCATGGAGTGACAAGAAAAAAATGCTGGATGCAGATTAGGTTACAACAGAGTTGGAGGAGTTTCACACCAGCGCTCCAATTGTTTCAACTCCTTGGATCAGCTTACCTGCTGCTGCCACATCCAATAGCCCAATCCAAGTACCCTGCCTCATGTGCTGTATAATTACTTATTCATCGAACGATGGAGGGAGGGCTGCCTGTGAATGGTGGGCCTTGTCAGCGGCAGCGCAGGAAACAGCTGACAAGAGTATCCGTTACACAAACCCTGCCACAGTTTCGGCCCCTCTCGCCACCAGGCAGCAAAGAAACACCCCTGGTATGCAGATAACAGCCTCCGTTGGCTGGACCTGCCGCCATGGACACATCCAAGCTGCATTCTTTCACCATGGGGGCCTTGATATCATCTCCAGGCTCTCCCTGGTCTCAATCCAGTCTTTGCTATCAAACATTGCCCAGCCTTGTGCGGGAGTGTCAACCTTAGCATGTCGTTTCAGCTGAGGTCACCTGGGGGCACGATGAACTGAACACTCACTGCTCTACAGCAGAAAACAGATAACAATTGAGAGAATTTGATTTATCCTCAGTGGTTTCTTTTAAGCCCCAAAAGTTTTTAGGTACATCCCAACCACAAAACATGAGAAAAGTTTTTTTTCAATAAAGTCCTTTTTGCAAAAAAATAAATAAATAAATGATAATAGATAAAACACATTACAAACTAGAGAGACAACATAAATCTATCATTTAAACATATTTTTACACTGTGTACATCAGTTTCCCAACATATTTATTATTCTAAAAGAACGATTTAAAGGATTATAAAGAAAGTGTTTGGCTGAAAAATAAAAATGGTAATGGACTTCAGCCATAAAATATATTCTGTGTTTTTTTATGGCTGAGCAGTGCAGCAGCGCCACCTTCTGGATATTTTCCTCATCTTATATGCATCTACTGTATAAAGCATTCCTATTACTGCTTGGATGCCAGATCATGGTGAGGCACCATGCACACACATTCTCACACCCAGGGCAATTTTAAGAAGCCAAAATCATGTGTTGTGGGTTTTCAGGACTCTGCACATACACTAAGCTAGGCAGAAGCAAAGTGAGGGTCCTCAAGCAGTCAGTCAGCAGCGCTACCCCCCGTATATCTAAAACAATAAGAAAATTAATGCTGATCTGAAAAACTATTATTTTAAATAAAAGAATGTCTTTCTGATTTACAACAAACAGACTGAAATAATATACTAAGGTTGCTCATAGAGTAGCTTAGTAATAATAAAAGTAAACTATTCACCCCGATCAGATTTGCCTGAATAACAGCAGCCAAAAGAAAAAAAATAATTCACCATGATATTTTTAATGGCCAGTCCTTTAAAACAAATAGTTATACTACATCATTCATAAAGGTCTGGCCTTTATGAATGATGTAGTATAACTTAAAAATAAATAAATAAATAAATAAAAAATAAAAAATCTTTTTTCACCATTACATTTTTAATGGCCAGGCCTTTAGAGAATTAAAAACGTGTAGTACATCATTCGGCCCGGCCCAGCCTTTATGAATGATGTAGTATAACTTTTTGTATGTAGTATAACTTTTTTTTTGTAGTAGTTTTTGTAGTATAAGTTTTTTTTGTAGTAGTTTCTGTAGTATAACTTTTTTTGGCCAGGCCAGGCCATCAGATAAAGCTGTAATATTAATGAAGTGTGAAGTGATGTGATACAACACAACACCAAAAAGTACAGGGCGTGTACACCCTCTGTAGAGTGTGTCCTGTAGAGTGTGTAGAGCTGGTCGAGAGTGCTGCTGCCAGAACAAAAACCACATTGTTCCTCCTGGATCCAAGGTTCAATCATCGGCCGGATCCTCCTCTCCAGTACTCCTGAATAGACTTTCCCGGGGAGGCTGAGGAGTGTGATTCCACGACAGTTGGAATACACCCTCCGGTCCCCTTTTTTAAAAAGAGAAACTAATACCCCGATTTGCCAATCCAGAGGTATGGCCCCCGATGACCACGCGATGTTGTAGAGACGTGTCAACCAAGACAGTCC
>JBCNYH010000013.1:16680501-16697173 GCA_039654325.1 Tandanus tandanus
ATATGTGCATGCATCACCTAATATCTGTCCCCACTGAAACAAGGATTCCCATAAAGATTCCTGTCAGATTATTTCATGTAACTCAAGTTTATTGTGTTGTTCAGTACTTCATTCACCCATGTCTTTACAAACGATTGAGACCATTTCGGTGTAATTTTGGGGGCTGGACAGACTCTTTACGCTCCCTGTTGCATTTACGGCCTTAAGCGCTAGGCGGCACTGTTACACTTCCAATGCTAACCTTATACGACCCAAGAAGAAGAGTGTTGTTGTCATGGCGGTGTTTCAAACTCATTCGTTGTCTTTTATTTGAGTTACCTAGCTTAATAATTACTGTTCATAGATAGGTCTGAACGAGTACATGACGACCATATAATATAATGTTTAGTAATAGTCACGAATTTTCGATTTATCGGGTTATTTGGTTGAGTAGTCCTTTGTTGTTAACTGGCTAGTCGTGTTTTTGAAAACTGAAAGTTCCAGGTACTAGATTTCTGACTTCATGGCGGTGACCAGAGAATATCAAGGAGGATCAGCAATGAGAGCACCTGGGTATTTAAATAACTACATGGAGAGTGGAGAATGGGTTAAAAAGGAAAGTTTAAACCCTGGACCTCAAACGCAGGTAAAGCGGAAGTGAACTCGTATTAGTCTTTGATTACTGAGTATGTCACAGATGTATGAAACACAGCATGCATGTGAAACGTTACAGTCAGTGTCCTCTTTAAGCAAACATACAGTATGCTCTCACACACTCACTATTTTATCAGGGATACTGTGTGCTGTTCATGTGAGCCTCCATCAGATATTCTTTAGTTAGTAACACAGATATGGTTACTGTTTATACTGTTATTATTATGCTACAGTGGTCCTGTTTCACTAATGATTGAAATCTATGTAGAAGACAAACATGTTTTTCTACCTAGTTGTATTACAGGGTACAATGTACAGTTCTCGAGTACTGGTTTCATTTACATTTATAGCATTTGGCATACTCCCATATCCAAGTGTTTTGAAGTCTCCACCTCTCTGTCCATTAATCCCTTATATACTCAAACCATCACCACACAGAATACATCAGTGTCTGTGCTAGATGTAAAACAGTCCACCATCCAGATATAATGGCTGCTCCGCAGTAGTCTTGATGGAATAGAGCGGAGAGGACAGACTATACATATCAACTGACTGACTACATTGAGTGATTTTATACATTGCACCTATAATTTAGCTGTACCTGATATGAAATCAGAAAAAAGTATCACATGAGTTAAACTGTATATACACATTGGGATAACTCAGAAAATGAATCAAGTGAATCTTATTTCATTACTTTATAAATGACTGCATTTTATTAACAAATTCTCCCCCACTTTCTGTTCTTTCTCACAGCTTTTGTTTAATCTTGCTTTGCCAAGCAATGCCCTGAACCGAGCAACTCAAGTAGGTCCTCCAGGTCCTATTGTGATCGAGAAGTTTGTGGCTCATCAGGAGAGGCAGGACAATGGTGAGAGTTGTAGTAGCTCCTTGCACCTTTCCGTCTTGTCTGAGGATCAACTACAGGCTGCAGTTAGATTAGCCAAAAAAGACTTGCGCAGAAAACGTCAGCAATCCATGAATAGTCTGTCACACAAGACACAAGACAGAGCAAGGACGCCAAGTCCAGACCAACAGGTACCAATAACTTTACAAATGTGAATAATTTTTTTTTTTATGTCTGCATATAACAGTCATGTAATGGACAGTAATCCTGTGTTGTTTCCTGTCCAAACCTAGAATCGGGTTTCCTCTGAAGGTAGGCTGAGAGCTGGAAGTTCAAAGAGGCAGACACAGGTGCTTGTATATACTCCACAAAAGCTCTTTCCACCTGCAAACGCTGGACAAGGACAGTCTCCTCCAACCAGAGACCCCGGACCAAAATCCATCAGCAGTGAGCCACAGCTTAGTAGAGAGATCCGTAAACTACAGAAAGAGCTGGAGGCTTATGTCCATAGAATAGAGCAGCTTGTGAATAAGGGTAATGCTGGTTACATCTCTTAATACTTTTACTGTGTAGTGTCTGTGTGGATGAAAGCAGACCTCATGAATGTGCCGTCCTCTCCAGGACAATTAGTAGAGAGTGTGGAACCAGATGAGAAGCGCAGGATTGAGATTCGCCAGCAGGAGCAGGCTGCTCGCTTTGCACGGATTATCTATGGCTTACAGCAGCAGGCCAGTATATCCGCAATGCAACACATTTCACATGTGATAACTTGATGTTTATGGGGTGCAATGGCTGCATTTTAACCCTTACTGGAATTTAAATTTTGTATTTAAAAAAAGGTCTAATAAAATGTCCCCTTTGGTTTCCTTTAAATCATGCTGTACATGCTACTTAAATATTAGTGGTACACCATAAAAAAAAATAAACTTTTGGTGTCTTAAATTTGTTGACGGGCTCTGTTGGATAATATTATTAATAATAATGATTTGTATATAAAATTAGGTGAAAGAAATTCAGGAGGATTTAGACAAGCTGCGTTCTCAGAGTGTAAAACCTACCAATAAGGTAAGTGAGAGGCAGTAAGGATGATTAATAGTGTAAGGATGACCTCTCCTGGGACTGACCTGCTATATCTGTTCTTTTCATCAGTGCAGGGCAGTGAACAGGTTGGCAGCAGCTCATCGTGGTGCAGTCCGAGCCATGCAGGCGTTCATTCAGCAGCTGTCAGACCGTGCTGAGAGCAGAGTACCAGTTCAGTGTAAAGAGTTGGGTCAGCTCATACGCCAGCTCTCACTCTGCTCTGCCAAGGTGGAAGTAGGCCAGGGCTCAACTGTACCAGAGACCACATTGGATATCCTGCAGAAATTAGAAGTAACGATAGGCTTTATTTATTGTTATTTCTTTTTTCCTGTGATGTCTGACTGATATTTCAAATGCAAGGTCATGGAATAGAGCGATACCCTTATTAAACCCTAATTCGTACCATTCCGACTCAGATGCTGGACTTGGTTTTGAGTAAGCAGGATAGTCAGCAGGAAGAGCAACGTATGAGAGGTGTCTCTCCTCTAAGAGAGAGGACTTCCAGGGTCGATGGATATAGCCTGTCCCGATCTCGTTTTCTTCAGGCCCAGACTGCAAAAGCTACTCGACAACCCAAGAAATCATCAGCTCCAAAAAAGAGTAAGCTGTTATCTCTTTAAAAGAAGCTCTGATATTTTTAATGGAATGTAACTCCAAGTATTTTCCATTAGGTTAATTCACTAATGTAGACATAATCATGCCAAAGACACAGATTTCTATGAATACAAGTTGAATATTGTGTTGATTAAAGAGAATCAGTACTGTTCAAAATACAACATTAATGTTAAATAAGTGACTGCTTTTGAGAAACCTTTTTCTGCCCTTGGGTTGGAATAATTTATGCATCCTGAAGTAATTAATAAGTCACAAAGCTAAATTGGTTTGCACTGACTTTACACTAGATTTTGCAGTTTTACTTAGAAAAGCTTTTCTTCTTTTATTCATTAAGGCAAGATATGACATGCTGTTTTGCTGATGTGAAAGATGTAAAAGTACTGAGACCCTCTTACCAACTCAGTTTGAGTTTTCAGTTTTTATTCATGCAAACCTATAATAAACCAGGGCTTGAGTTTTGAGCTGGGCCTTACAGTAGTTTTACTTTCAGACTTACAACTGGAAATGTGATAATTTTTCAGTTTTGATAACTCCCACTATATTGTCATGCTTTATTCTTTTAACACACTATTATTTAATAAATACTGTACAGTATGTACAACATAAAGATGCTAAGTTGCATTGCCCCTAACCTGAAAGTGTCGATACATACATGTCTGCATTTAATTATTAAACCAAAATATTTGCTGTGCTTGATATGGCACAAAAACAGTAGAGAGCATGGAAATTGTAAACAACTTCTCAGCACTGTAGTCTTTATTCTGATTGCTCAGATAGAAGAATGCCAGTTCAAGCTTTGAAAGCACAACAGCTCTTGGATCACCGCAAGGAGGTTCTGAAGGCTGGGATCCAGAATCTGGTGCGCATGCAGGAACGAAGAGAGGGGGAGAGTCGGAGCAGGCCAGAAATGGACATCTGTAAATCATCTAGTAGTGCAGACTGTCCAGACAAGAGCAAGGTGAGACTGGGGCTCAGTGTCACAAAACAGGGCAGCGAATTTCTACATCTTTAATGCTTGATCTCTAGTCACTCATATATGGGATATTCATGAGTTTTAGAATCTAATGTATTGTATGGAGAACATAGAGTTCCTGTTTGACCGATCTTGTAATTCCCACAGCCGGGTGTTCATGTTCGTGATGCTGGGTTCCAGCAGCCCACTGTTTCATCCAAGCTCAGAGAGAGTCACTTACCACAGAGAGAGGCATCAGTGCCCTGGATCCCTACGTCTCCTCATTCTCCTGTGAAACAATGGTCAGTCACTAACACATCCATGTAAACAATGCACATACTTCACTCCTTGTCTACATGTGCTTTCTCCAACACACTGTAGAATACAGTAATTTGAACTTGTAAATGTTTGTGATTGAATCAACTGAATAAATTGGCATTTATAGTCATCTTAAACCTTGCAAAACACTGTTACTTTATATGAGCAATCTTGTTGAGGGTGTAAATCTTACTGCTGAAATTTTGCCAGGTTCATTTGATAAAGTGGTAAATTGGTGTTTGGATTAAATATCTTATTTTGCAATGATTAACAAGAGTTAATAATTAATATTAATATTGTGGTCCACAGTACAACTTTATCCTAGAATAATGTGAAACATCTCAAGGGCTCATTTGGTGGTATTGATCTTTCCTTGTTTGAAATATTCAACCACTTAAAGCATATCCACTTTCTGTTGTAGAGAGATTGTCCCTTACCCACGTAGTTTTGAGGATAAGCAAGGAACACGTATAAACTTCTCTGAATTACCAATTAATTAAATGATTCTTTCATTCGTTTCATCATTTTCCAAATCGCTTAATCCTACTCGGGTTGCGGAAAGCCTATCTCAGCTGACTTTGTGCGAAGGTGGGGTATACCCTGAAAAGCATACCAGTCAATTGCAGGCACACATACAACCATAAACACTCACACCTAGGAGCAGACAGGTAGCCTAATGTGCATGTCTTTGGACTGTGGGAGGATACCGGAGTTTTTGGAGGAAACCCACACAAGCACAAAGGAGAACATGCAAACTCCATACAGAAAAGCCCAAGCCCGGGAACCCAAGACCTTTTCGCTGTGAGATGGACGTGCTAACCGCTACGCCACCATGCTGCCCATCACCAATACATTTATTAAAAAAGCAAACCTAAGCAATGAAGGTGACCAGTCTCGGGAGTGAATCCTGAAAAATAGACCTCCGTGCATAAGTTTAAAAACCCCCAAGGCGGGACACTTTGGCCTGCTCTAATTGGTAAATGATTAATTACCTAATTCACTTTAACTCCATTCACCACCACTAGCTGTAGTCATAATCACCCTAAATTATGTCAAGTCAATCCATTCTTATGGTATGATCACATCTTATTGGTGACTCTCTAGGAATTCAGTGCAGGTGTTGTCCTTTAATTTATCAGGGTTTGACATCTTCTGAATAAACAGTTCCCTGTACATTCTGATATAAGCTGGATTTGACTATTCTAAAAACAAGACCATTTGATAATCATAAGCTTGTTATCTAAAGCTGCTCTCTGAATTATGGCCAAAGCCAGATTTCCTTTTTAAGATATATCACCCATTATTAAATGTGTTATATATGTGGTATTGTAACACTTAAGCAATAGAATCTCCAGAAATGTATTTTCTAATTACCTACTACATAGTATCATTTTTTGACTATATTTTAATTTTTTGACTATTTTTAAAATATTTTTTATAGTTTTTGACTATATTTTGCTAAAGGACTTGAAATGCATTATACAATAGGAAAAAATATGTTTATGTTGACTAGAAGCCAATAATTTACTTGCAAGTTAATTATCCCATTTTACAAAGGTTTCTTTGTAAATGGGGGTATTTGGGGATATATTACTTTCTTTAATTGTACAAAGTAATATATTTTTGTATAAGTAATATATACTAATTTTAGCTCTAGGAAACATAATTACAGGATTAAAATATGAGAGAAAAAACATCACTGTGAAGATCCAACAGTCCTTTTTTCTTTTACATTTTGTGCCTCCTCGTCCTCCAGTTCTCAATCAGAAACCTCTTATAAAAAGCAGTCCAGCATTTATTATGTATAGTACATGCAATAGTTTTTACAAATTAATTTGCTATTGTTTTCATATATTGAGCATTACAGCATCACATTTGTTTCTCTTATAGCAGCACTGTGTCCACCAGACCAGAGCCAAGATGTCTTTTCTCCCCAGTAAAGAACTATTCACAGCCTATGGGTGTACAAAATAAAAACCAATGCCAAGGGAAGACTAACACTGAAAACATCAGAGGCGCCCAAAACGAGGCCCTCAGGTCAGATACAGCTTCAGTTTGCATGCATCTCAGCTTTATACTTGCAGGAATATGTACAGACACCCTTGAGTCCACCACAAGTGCCTGGACTATGATGAGCGGTTGTTAATGCGTTATATTAGAGTCTTATTTTACACTTTAAAAGTTGTGGCTTTCTTATAAAGGAACACTTTAGCTGTAAAGAGGGCTTAAACTACTTCACTATATTTTTTTTATTAGGGTTGAAGTGAGCTCTCCAACACAGTGGACTGAGGGAACAGAGCAAGGAACTACAGAAAAACTCCAACCTCTGCAGGATTGTATGCAGGTAACTGATAAATTCTGAAATAAAATATTGCAAAGTGCTATCGTCAGTATTTTGGAGACTTGAAGCACATATTAGAGGGGCACACAGAGAGTGCAAGATACTTCTGCCACACTGCATGGAAAATGTAGCCAGCAAGTCTTATATGGGAACTGGTTTCAATTAGCCATGTGCTCATCTCACAAAATGCTCTCTAGAATGTGGACATGACCAAATTAGCAAGACAGAACTCTCTCATTTGAAGGTTTTTTTTTTTATGTGATGGCTGGCGTTTGATCCTTCAAGGGCTCATTTAAAAGTGCACGTAATGTTTCCTGTTTGTGTTTCATAGTAATAGGATGTCTCTTGGCACTTGTTTTTAAGTTATAAGCACTCTATCTCCAAAAAGTTATGACCTTACTCTGACCTTCCTTTTTGACATTGACTTTCCAAAATCCAATTATTTCTGGTACTCAGGTAGGCTAGTGCTCCCACGAAGTTTGGAGAAAATGCTTGCATGGGTATGATCAGAATCTTGTTCACAGACAAACAAACAATAGGCGGATGGACAAACAAATGCTGGTGATTACAATGCCAAAACTCTGTTTTGTGTTAGAGGTAATTACTGCCCTAACAGACTTGATGCTAAATTGCTTGTGCACAATGTCATAATGTCTGAATGTCCTATTAATGTAAATTGGAACAAGGACATGTCCAAACTACCAAAACAAACAGTGTTTACATCATTATGATATGGACTTTAAACTTATTAAGATTTTTAGTTCAGGGCAGGTCTATGGCACATGCAGTTTTTTTTATGACATATGACTTGATATTCTCTCTAACAGGTTGGTAAGGACAGGAACAAAAACGGGTCATCTCGTACACAGTGGATGTTGGAACATCCTGCTGATAAGGTGTAGACCTCTTCTGCTCCCTTACAATACTCTCAGGTCACACCACATTCTTAAGTGTTCATTAATAAACAATATGGGTACAATTTAATTAAGGATGTTAACAGTCAAACATAATCAAAAAAGATGTCAGCTTTGGATGTTAAATGAGTTTGGATTATAATAAAGTGATGTGATATATTTCTGGGTTGACGTAGGCTAGAAAATACTGAAAACTGAATTTTACATAATGTAGTGGCATACCTTGTTAAGTTAGTTGTATATTTGTATATAAAAATGTGAGCATTTCTCAAAGGTGTTCTGTGGTGTCTCCTATACTTAGCACTTGGTATTACCATCCAAATGAATATCTGCTGTATAACAATGTTAAATAGAAGATATTTTAATTTATGTTTGGGTTTTAACCTTAAGTAAAATAAGATTCATATTTTTGCTTGTTAGAATTTAAGTAATTTCATATGTACACTATGTAAACTGACTCTGTGTTTAAAATGCCACATCATGAACAAAAATGCAAAAGACTTTTTTCATGCTGTTTTAGGCCAGATTGAACCCAGAAAGTATCCTACCACAACCACATATCAACAAGTATCTACCACCTGTCTCCAGTGTTAGTCTGTCATTACATTACAGTGTTAAAAGTACTCATTATTAGCCACATGATGTCAGTCAGGAATGTTCCTGTAGGTTTAATTCCTTTGCCATGAAAGAATTAAGATGTTGCCATGTATCCTGATGAATATTGCCCTTAATTTATAGTAGTAGTATTATAGTATTAATAGTATCTTTGTAGTATCGGCATCAATAGGGTGGACATAAATAAATTGTACCAAAGGGTCACATTAGTCAGCAGGCAACAATAAATGTGGGATAAAAGGTAAATTGTACTAAACCAGTATGGGTCTCTGATGTTACTTTTGTGAAGAAACTGAAGAATGATATCAAGTACATATAATTTGCATGAACAGGTGATATGTAGTATACATTTTATATGTGCATACATATACGTTTTACTGATTAAACCCAGGAGTTATTTATTGTTTAACTGAAAAATATCATGGTGGGGAAATTGACAGAAACAAACAATTCATTCATTCATTCACAGGGAGGGTGGAGCCATCCTTTCCTTTTTTTAATGTATATTTAATACTGCTGTGCTGTGCTTATACTCAGAGTTCAGATGTGGAAGCCACAACCGGGTCTGTGCAGAGGTTGGACAGAGATCATGAAACACTGCTGCAGGACCCCATGTTGGACAATATGCTACTGCGCATGGAGGAGATAGAGGTCAGCACTCTGAACTTGCTCACATATACTTTTATATTAAAAGGTATTTGTTCTACTGTTTAGAGAAAGTAGCTTTCTGCTGCCGTTTGACCATTTTTATTTATTTTTTTCGTACATCGTTCACTAACCCGTTAAAGTGTGTGGTTTAAGCAACTTTTGGTTCACTTTGTCTGAGTTGACCTTAATATGACAGTCAGCTGGCTGAATGCATATTTTGTGTTCCAATATGCATCCTTGTTTAGAAAGATGAGGATGAAGTGCGGCGGCGCTTTGCTATGATCTCTTACTCTGATCCTCTTCTTTGGGACGTGAACACAGGTAACAATGAAAGACGAATGAATTTACTGTTAGGTGTTGTAGAGCTCTTCAGCCAGAAAAGCACAGACCTGCTACAGGTACAAAAAGGAGTGTCTTGAAATTAATGTCTCATCGTTTTCTCACAGTATGTTTCACTAGGTATTCTCTTAGATACAATAAAGAGTGCTAAGGATAATTTTTGGATCACAATACATTGGTTATTCTGTCTATCTCAGAGAAGCCAGCTTTCTTCATTTGCAACAAAGAAGGGTGGATAAGGGTGGACTTCACTGAAAAATATAAGAACAGTAGTCAAATCCAGGGTAGCTTCAAATGACCTAGAAATGTCAACAGTCATGGATATAAGATCTGGAAATGTTAATGTTGCTTTATTCACAACAAATACAGTGAAACTGAATCAGATAATTTAGATATTTAACTATAAAATATCTAGATGCTTAATTAACTTATTTATTTATTTTTAAATTTTTAACAACTGTTATTCAGTTATTAAAATACAATAACCTTACAATACAATAAGCTTAGTTTTTGTGCATCCTTGCGTTACTTGACGTTATGTTTCCAGACAATGCATATCTTTCTATATATGGCAAATGTCATCCATCCTTCTTATCATGGCCTGTGAAATACAGGCTCAGTTATATTTTTTCTAACAGAATCATTATACCACCTCACAGTAAGAAGGCCTGGGTTTGATTCCTGGGCTGGGGTGTTTCAGTGTGGAGTTTGCATGTTCTCCCCGTGCTTGTGTGGGTTTCCACCAGGTACTCCGGTTTCGTCCCACAGTCCAAAAACAGGCACAGTAGGCTAATTGGCTGTTCCAAATCATCCTTAGGTGTGAGTGTGTAAACCAGTATACTGGTTTTTGTTAGCTCTGAGTATTTTACAGTATAAATAATTTACTTTTGTTTCTATTGCAATAGCGTACTACAACCTGTCCTATTATGCAATCACCAAATATAATCAATGGAAGTATACTTTACCACCAATATACTGTACATATGTCTTTATGTTTCTGTCTTTGTATACTCATTTAGACAGGTTTTCAAGGATGTTTACTATTTCGTAGAATTTAATAGTATTGTCCAGCAGGTGGCACTATTGATGCATTTGTTGCTTTTATCTTGATTTAGAATCCCAGAGAAAGCATTATAGCTCTAGGCCTGCATCTCCACAGCCCATAAGACTAACCAAACCAGCTCAGAGACTCTCCGGTACAGGAGAAATTGTCCTCCAAAGGCCAGTGGAGACTGGGTAAGTAACTGTTAGCATCTGAGATTGTTGGTCTGAGATATGGACTCTGACTGCTCAGGTTGATGCACAGGAATTTTCTTTCTCTCCTTTTTATTATCAATAGTAGCTGTCCTATATGTTTTAAGGTTCAACATTTATTTCTACCCATCTGTCTGCAGAAGATTTAAATGAAAGATAATGTATTCAAAGAAGAGATGGCTGATTAAATGATTATGGGTGTCCTCAAATTGAGTTTGACATCATTCACCATAAACCCATCATATAAATAATGTATTAGATCAGCCTAATTTATTAAAAAGCTAACAAGCTAAATCCCTTGAGTAATTTGCAGTAATCAGAACGGCAAAGATATTGTGTGCCAACAGGTTCTATTTATGCACTTTAATGTTTAGAGAAGGGAAAACAGTAGCAAGAATATTTAGTCCTTAACATAACTAATGTATTTACTCAGTCAGGCTTCTGTGTTTCTGCCAAGAATTAAAAAAACAAACAAAAAAAAAAACCAAAATCTTGACACTGACTTGTGCTTCTGGCAGGGTTCTGGTTGCAGGTGGTGCTGCCTCAGATAATTTGGACCCTAAAACAACAAGAGAAAAGGAGAGTCAGAGACACTATTGATCTAAGTGAAACAGACATTTTAGTAAGGGCCACACATAGGGGCATATTGGAACAGACAATTAGTCTACTGTGCATGTCTTTGGACTGTGGGAGGAAACCAGAGTACCCAGAGGAAACCCACGTAAGTACAGGGAGAACATGCAAATGCCACACAGAAATGTCCAGGATCAGGGCTTGAACCCAGGGCCTTCTTGTTGTGAGGTGGACGTGCTAACCAGTGCTCTGCAAGTCTGTCTGCCTACCTGAGTTAGATTGTGTGATTTTTTTTATTTTATTTTTTATTTTTATACTGCACGAGTCTGAATAGTGGTATATGAGCCTCTATTTTAAGGGTTTCAGTTTCATCATTAATAATAAATATATGTTTTTCTTGCTGCCTGTTTTCATGCAAATAAAAGCCAGTCGGCATTAACTCAGCAACTCAGAAACCTTATTGGGTTTCCTGTGGTGGGCACTCGTGGACTCTGGACACGAAACGGGACAACCATACAAGTCATATTCCACAACTGTGGTGCTCTGTTCAGTATCTTTACTAATGCAGTGTCATTTATTTATTTAAAAAAAAAAAAAAGATCTTTACTTAAAATCCAACCAGTCTCTGTTTTGAGGATGTTTAAAAGTTTAGCTGCTTATAAATTCTCAGTATGTCTCTTTTTTTAGGCTTTTTCATTTTTAAATATGTTCTTCCTTCTGAATGCAGCATCTTGTGGTTGCTTTCATGAAAAAAACAGGGACTTTCTATAAAGTTCCAGGAAAGCTTTTAAACTTACACCCTGTGATATTTCTGAATTTTCCACTGCGATGACCTGCTGTTTTAAAATTTATATGATTCTTGAGCCCTCTCACTCTTGCACCCTTCTTGGATGTAATGGCGTCTTTTGTGTTTTTTTTTCTCTGTGTGAATGTATGTGGATTGTTTGGCTGTTGGGCCAGGATCAGCAGCCTGTATACAACCAGCAAGCTTCTCTGATTCTCTTTCCCCCTGTTTTATACTTATTCACTATAACATCAGGAAGAGTCATCAATAATCAATTCATTCTGTTTCGGAAAATATCTGCAACAATGCCACGATGACAGGCAACTAAACAAGACTGACCATTTTTCTCATTTCTCTTTCCCTTATATTGAATGAAATTTGAACAGGGTATACTGTATATCAAGTGTTTTTATAGTGTAACTAAAATTTATACTCTGTGATAGATGACATCCTGACAAAACCTTTAGCCTAAACTCCAAACCTTTCCGTGTTGCTGTAGCACAAATATTGATTCTCACTGGTCTTCCAACTGAGAGAGGATTCTTTTTCCTTTGTATCGTTGCCAGCAAAAAAAGCAGTGGCGGCTCTGGGGAAATTGATTAGGATACTTGCAGAACAAGTGCTTCTTTAGCAGTGCACTTTAAGGCATAAGTACTTTTAATAGTAATCATTCAACCTCCAGAAAGAATGTTTCTGTGTTTCTTACCACAGACGCTTGGCAAGAGAGGTTATAATGCATTCACCAGCATCTGTTTGTTTGTTTTACTTTTAGCAGGATTACACAAGAACTACTTAACTGATTTTCCCAAACTTAGTGGAGGGAGGGGGTATGTGCCTGGCAAGAACCCGTAACATTTTGGAGCAGATCCGGATCACAATCCGGATCCAGGATTTATTAAAGGCTTTCAAACAAGCATTTATTAAAGGATTTTTTTTCTTTTAGCAGGATCAAATAATAATAAAAAAACTGATCTGCAGTTCATCAAACTTGGTGGAGGGGTGGAGCTTGGGCCTGAAAAGAATCCATTACATTCTGGAGCAGATCCAGGAATTTATTAAGGCTTATTTACAAGCATACACCAACATTCAGTCACTGTTAATGGCCTATACACATTTCCCCACCCAAAGTGGTACACAAGGCCCACATGTTGCAGGATCATGCACTGTTCCAGTACTTATTTTCTAGTTTCCTATGCAATATAACAATTGCAATTTGAAAACATGGGAAACTTTGGCAGTCAGTACACTAACCTACTATTATTTTTTTTATTTTATTTTTGCCTGTAGAGAAGAACTTCCGGCCAAACTCATTTATCAGAATGACTCTGTGATGACTGAATTAGATCAATCGATAACCTGAAGTATTTTTAGTCGTACCTGTATATCCAGGCACAGCTTGCCAGTGTCTGGGCAAGAAACAGGATACTTAAATACAGCTCATCTCACATGGCAATAGAAATAGTGATGGTGTAGGGTGTGGAACTGAGCTTCTGCACGTCCAGTAGAAAAGCAGTCGGATGCAGTTGTTTTAGTGGATGGTGGACAGGTTTCCTTCCTGAGATAAATATGCTAGATATAGTCTTGAAGCAAATTGTACATATTTTAAGTGTGCCATGAATGAGCGTGCTGGTGGTGCATGTTGGGAAGGGGAATGGATTAACTCCATAGAGAGATGGAGTTGGAGATGCTATTATTTTATTATAGTAGGTACAAAGTTGCCGAAACTCACGTGAGCAGATTAGAGGATAGCCTGCAGCACTGTTTTATCTTTTTTAATTCTAAATTTTCAGGCACTGTTTTTTCTCTGCCTTATTTTGAATATTATTCTCGCAGACTAAGGTCAGTCTCCCACACATTGTGCACTCAGTGAAAGTAGGTTATAATCTTGCTCTTGGCCATGACGCTGAAGAAGAACGCTTCACAGTCATTGCCTTAAAAAAAATACCCTTACTACACCATCAAATTCAAACCCAGTGGCTAGCAAAACCTAAATTTCTGGTGTGCCCTGTATTTTGTGTGCTCAGACTGTGTAAGTAGGGAATTTTGAATATTTTTCTGATTTCAACCCTTATACTTGGGGACCTCTGCTGCTTTTTCATCTATTGCACTGTGAAATTTTACATCCATACAATTTTTCTTTTAAGAGGACATCCATATCTGTTTATACAACAAATAAAAGAACGCCAAGTTTAATACTCCAAAACTAATGTAAAAAAACAAAAACATTCAGAACTTCTCATCAAATAAAATTATTAAAGCATAGAATTAAATTTTCTCATCTGTGTGAACTTTTCAGCTGCTTGATTATATAAGACTTCTTTTTCCTGCTTTAAGTGCCTCTTTCCCACTGTGTAAGCAGAAATAGCTTCAGTTAGCGATTAGTGCTGGCTATTATAACTGCCACTGCCAGTGAAGATTTTAAACTTGGATAATGAAAGTGCTCCAGCATCTGTATGACTGATTTGAGTGGGAGCAGTAATGCAGCCGTACTTAGAGGGGAACTGACGTGCATCAACACTCCCTTCGTGTGATGGACAAGTGTGACTGAGTGCTGGCTTTGAACCTTCCAAAAGTGCTATCAGGTTATAGCTCAGCTTAGAGTGGGTATCATATGAAAATGATCTTACTGAATTTGCAGTAATTTCATCTATGTTTGCATGTTGGTTAGATTTCTAAGAAGTCAGTGTGTTAAATAATGGTGCATGTTGGATGCAGTATTTTGGCAACTGAAAAATGTAAAAGCCATGATAAGTTTTATTCTGTACCACAAAATACGTAACCAGTGTCTTGTGTGCACACCTTCAGTGTGGGATCAGAAAACTCAGTGCTGGAAGAGGAAACACTTGCTGCTGTTCCCAGCTGTCCAACCACAGGCCAACCAGAAAAGAAAGGAGGAGTTCGGTTGAAGGTCCCCTGCAACATTCAGGAGAACATCCAGAGGTACAGAGAGAAGCATGATTCCTACTTGCGCCTGGTTTCACATGCAGCAGTGGGCAGTTTTAATCCCTCCGCTGTAGCTGAAAGGTAAGTCCCTGACATATACAGTAGAACCAACTGTGGAATACATAAGCATGTACTAGCAGAAGGTTTCCATATGCCAAAATATATTTAAGTTTAGTTGTATCTCTGAAACTGGTTGTGTCCGAAGATGAGTCACAGCATAGTCATTGTTTGTGCTGCTGTTTTCCCCAGTGCCACAACCAATAAAACTTTATTTACAGCCTAGAGCCCAAACAGAACATGATGCATTGTGCCATATTATTTATTAATTTTAACTTCACTGTATTCAGGCTGTTGTGGTGTATGATCTCTATCCACAAATGTTTCAAAAATTGTATACTCTTGAGCACAAACACCACATCATTAGCATTGTAAAAAGAATTTTTTTAATTGATGCAATGCACAACATCAATAAGAGCCCTTGATCTTAACACGCTCTAGATCTAAAACGCAGTTCCAAAGTAAATGCATAAAATGAATATAAGATGTGCTTTGAACATTCGCACTACACTGTGGCTGAAGCTATTGATTTTTACTAGTAATTCAAGAGTAGTCAGCTAGTAATCTTCTCCATAGATAAATCACAAGGTTATTCAGTAAGTCATGATTTTGAGCTATTTTTATTAGCACAAGTAAATACTTTTACTGGTATATTTAACTCTGGGCCTCAATAGCATCTGAAAGTTACTCATAATCTGGACCAGCCTCTGTAAGATGGTGTGGACCATGTTCAGGTTTGAAAATAGAGAACAGAATAGAGAATAGAGTGGAACTGGATAGAGGGGTGCAAGCTGCTCTTTTTCACACAGCATTAATAATGACTGAATTCAGTGCAGCACCGTACAAGTGGGCAGATACCGGATAAAGAGGACAGTCTCACACCACCTGTGCACTTAACTGTAAAGGAAACGTGTTTAATTAAAACAAAAAGACTTTTCTACACACTGTTTTTGACAATATGCCGTTTACTGTAGATTAGACTGCTCCATGTAGTATAATGTTTTTCACGTCAAAGTAAAATATAAATATAGCCTGCTTTCTTTACCCTCTGCCTCATTGTATTTCCACCACCCAAACTAGTATTCTACTCTCCACATCAGCAAATAATGACTGTTTTCACACAGGCAACAGGAACAAGTGGCTCTTGGACCAGCCTATGCCAGGAGCAAGTTGTGCCTGCTTTCCTACGTGTTTACATGGTCACTCTCATATCTGTAGCAAGCTGGAAGCTAGAGTGACAACACACAAGTATGCATATGCAAATCAGTGATCAGGAAATAATCATAAACATAAATGTAACTGCACAGCACCATTTCATAATGTTTCAAGAACGCCAATGAAGAGAGAATCACATTTTTCTTTGTGTTGGTGGACGAGAAGAACTGTCCAACTGCACTTCTTCTGGA
Organism: Tandanus tandanus; assembly: GCA_039654325.1. Taxonomy (NCBI): domain Eukaryota; kingdom Metazoa; phylum Chordata; class Actinopteri; order Siluriformes; family Plotosidae; genus Tandanus; species Tandanus tandanus. The sequence continues at coordinate 16,696,821 of JBCNYH010000013.1, forward strand.
GAAGAACTGCCCATTTGCCGTGAAAGCCCGCAAAATGACCTAATAACCCAAATGGATGCAACTGTGCATATTTAAACCAACCTACCTGACAACAACTGTTCAGAAAGAAAGTTGCACGAGGTGCTTATGTAAAAGTAGATTCTGTCGTCTACTCTACTAACCTCTCAAGAAAACATTTTACCATTGATAGTAATGAAAATTCTAACAAACATCATTTCTTAAAGCTCAGCTGAAAGCCCTTGCAAATAGAAAGCGCTCTGAGTATGTTACAAACAGTTATTCATTCATTCATTTTCTGAACCGCTTAATCCTAATTAGGGTCGCGGGGAGGCTGGCGCCCATCTCAGCCGACT
>JBCNYH010000013.1:16728213-16749531 GCA_039654325.1 Tandanus tandanus
AGGAGCACATAGGGTGTGTGTTTTCTACATAAGGTGGGGGGGGTGGGTGGGGGGGGTTTGTTTCTATCGAGCACACACACACACACACACACACACACACACACACACACACACACACACACAGCTCATTTGTATTCCCCCCAAACCATCTCCCACCAAGTCTCTTTTCTCATAGGCAGCAGACGTGATCTCCTTGACATGCTAATTCTCATTTAATTGCATTTTTCTCATTTCTTCTTCAACATGTTAATGCATAATGCCTCCAAAAGAAAACAAGACAAAAATAGCGTGACTCAGACACACAAGAGACTCAGCATGTCAGCAGAGGAAAGCTGTCTTTCACTCCTTCCAACCCTCTATCTTATTGTATTTGTTCCTGTATATTTTTGTGCTAAGAGAAGCTTTTATATAGTACTAGAACATTTTCTGCTCCTGGGTATGATATGATATAATGGAAAACAAATGCATATGGATAAACAGAACCAAAAAAAATGCGTTTATATTGTGTTTGTGTTTATATTTCTAAGTGAAGGATAAATGATAAGCTCTCTTTGGTGATGTATATGTAGTAAGCAGAAATACATGTATTTGCGTTTTTCTTTTGTTTGGAACAGTGGAAGCAGTTGTGCTTATATGTAATGAGTGCATGAAGGTGGTGTTCACACAAACAAAAGCTGTGCCAGTGACGCATTGCTGACAACCGGATGATCCCAGGCCTGAAGTCATCAACCCTGCAGCAAGACTGTCAAATCATGTCTGCTCACAGCACACACACACACAGAAGGATTAGCATCAATCTTTCTTCTCCGTTTTCTCCCTGGCTCTTCCTTTCTCTCTTTCTCTCCTTCTCTCTGTAGTATACATAAATAATTCTCGTGCCTCTGGCATATTTTGGGTATGTGGCTGTACCTGTATCACTGTCTGTGTACTTTTTTCATAGCATCGCTTCATGTTTGTTGTTCTAAGCCTGTGTCTCTGTGCTTCTGCTACATGGTTGTGTTATTGTTTATGCAGAAAAATTCTAGCTGTACAGATGGGGAGAAAGTGCATTTTAATATTGAGGGAAAATAAACAGAAATGGATTTTTCCTTTTTTTTAAGGGGATAAAATTATAATAATAAATCATAATAAATTATAATGGCATTTTGTATAACTGTTTTCCTTTTGTCTGCCATTTTGACTGGCCAACAAAACACACAGCATATTTATAGCAATGGAAGAAAAGTAACACCCATTCATTGATATAGGCTTAATTAGATTTTGTTTAACTGCAGAAGCATATCTCAAATGTGTAAACTGTTACATAATGGAGCAAACAAGATTCGGTAGTTAAAACTGTGTGTTATAAAAATAGAAGTTTAAAGAAACATGTTTATCACATCTGTTGTTTTAAATTAACTTTAGCAAAGTAGCTGCTTACTTATTTAGCCATAGCTGAGCCACAGACACTCATGTTATTGTGTTAAAGTTAAAAAAAGATCTTGCTCCACAGAAAAGAGTGAATCAAAGAGAAGTGTGGATATTGCACACTAAAACAATTTTAACCAGCCTGAAGCACTATCAGACTCCGATAACCATATATCAACATGAATTATTATTACATCAAGTAATATCCCAGTAATATCCAGCTACAGTCAAAGCAAAACTTAATCTTGGCCATGTAAACCCTGATAGGCACTTTTGTAGCACATTAGCACTTTTCAGTTCTTTTGTCTTAATTATAGCTCTGCATCAGATCGATGCTGGTTTGCAGTCAGAATAAAGTATGGATAAATTCCAAGTGTGAGCTATTTATGCACCAAGTAATTTTACTAAAACACACACACAAAAACAGGAATACATTTAAGAACTGGCATCAAAATTTGTTTGTACAACCATGAAACAACTAGTAAATAATTTATGAGAAAAATATTAACTAGAGTCATTTCATGCTTGCTAATATTTTTTGATGCCACTGTGATTGGGAATATACTAAAAACATATAATGCATTGGTTATAATTGATAGAAATGTATTTGAATGTGAATTTTGAAAGAGTTAGTGATTCAGTAACCATCAGATGGAATAAACAGGCTTGTGATATTGTTACTTACTGTTGCATTGTAAAAAGACAAACCATGTAGTTGTGCAGAGATTTTATGTAGGTTTTGCCCCAAATGTACTAATGGTGAACATCTAAAATGGACAGATTAAAATGTAATTTTCCTTAGAAATTTTTTTCTTTCATGAGTCAATCCTTTTTTAGAGTCATTCCACTCAACTATATGTATAATTTTTATTCATTAACCTAAAAATTTAATTAAAAGTGATCTAATACATCAATTCAGTTTCTCCAGATGACTCCATATTTCATATCAGGGATGGCGATAGTCATGATGAAGATTTATTCATTCATTAATTTGCCAAATTGGTGAATCATACCATGGTTGCGGGGATCCTATCTCAGCTGACTCTGTGCAAATGTGAGTACACCTTGGACAGCTCACTAGTCCATCATAGGGCCAAGACACACACACATAAACAGTTACACTCGCACTCAAGGTCAGCATGGAACAGTCAATTAGCCTAATGTGCATGTCTTTGTACTGTGGGAGAAAACTGGAGCACTTGGATGAAACCCAAGCAGGCATGGGGAGAACATGCAAACTCCTCACAGAAAAACCTTGGCTGAGCCCGGGAGTCGAACCCAGAACCTTCTTGCTGTGAGACAGTCTTGTTAACTACTATGGCACCGTGCTAAACACTTGTTAGGGTTTATTGAGATTGATTGTTCTCTCTGCAAGGAACTTTGCATGGGCATTATATGTTTTTTGGATGATGTTAAATACAAATGAGAGAGCAAGAGAACTAAAGGGAATGAAATGCAACATTACTTACAGTATATGGGCATACCATACCATACCATTACACTGAATAAGGCAATAAACATGGATATGTGAAAACTATCCAGGGTTCACACACACACACACACACACACACACACACACACACACACACACACACACACACACACACACACAGTTAATCAAGGGAATAATAGGAATAATACATACGTAGAAGTGAGGTAAGATAGATGTGTGATGTGTTTTGTACAATGTACAAAATGTGAAAGGTACCAGATATTGAAGTGTTTCACAATAAACATGTAAATCCCCCCCCCCCCCCATGCCGCTAAAAAAACAAAAACAAAAACAACAATAAATGTATAACAATAAATGTTTGTGTCAAGTAACACTGAATTCATAATCATTTCAATGCTTTATGCAGATGGCCAACAATTAAACATGATATACAGATTACACAATTTTGTGAGATGAGATCAGAACGCACTCAGATTCAGTTCAGTTCATTTGTTGTCCTTCCTTGAACCCCTTTTTGTAGGTACTTACCACTGCATACCAGGATCATCCCACAATACCTGATGTTTTGGAGATAAACAGACTCAGTCATTTAACCATCACAGTTTGGGTCTTCTCAAAGTCACTCAAATCCTAATGCTTGTTCATTTTTTCTGCTTCCATCATACCAGCTTCGAGAACTAACCGTTCACCTTCTGTAACGAGATAATCAATGTTATTAACTTCACCTGTCTGTGGTCATAATGTTTTTAATGTTATGGCTGATCAGTGTATAGTATTGACCAATCAGCCATATAGAAGGAGAAGCTGTTTCACGTCTGGCTTAAGACTGACACTTGACAGTCTTAAGTGAGCCCGTGTCAGGCTGACTGATATTTTCCTATTATATGGAGTGTTAAGAGCTAAAGAGCTCCACTCTTAGGATCATGAAAGCAAGTGTGCAGCTGGGCTGCTTGCAAATGAGACCCTCCACAGCAGGCAAGGGTGCTTTTTTTGAGCTTGAGGCTTACATTCAGCACAATCACAACTCACAGAGCTGTCAATTTGGAAAGAAAAGTGTGTCTTATTTAAAGGGCAGTCACAATCTCTGTCTGGCTTTCATATTATCAGTCAGCTTTAGGTTGTCATGACATCCACAGTATATTACTTGCAGCTTAGCTTTGCATTGCTTTGTTTAATTGACAGCACAGAAGGTTTTATGTCTCTTTTCAGTTTGTTTGCACAAGAGATTTTGTGATGCCTTTGAATCCTATGCTGTATGTAATTAGAATCTGAAGCAGTGCTGCAGGTGTTTGAATTGCAGAATGACTCATAATGGATGCTCATTCACATGAATATGCACATACTCGATTTTTTAACATTCCAACACAGCGATCTGCTCTGATTGCTAGTCTTCAGGAGCAGTTCTATGTTTTGCCTGTGCAGCATTTTCTAGCTGACTTTCACATGCATGAATGAAAATTATTTATTACTTTTTTAACTTGCTAATTAACCTTAACAGTCATTCACTACCTTTCACATACTGATGTATTCCTTTTGGGACATACCTTTTAGTATGAGAATGGTGTTTAGGTTTGGTGTTGTATGGAAATACACTGCCCGGTCAAAAAAAAAAAAAAATTATAAGTTGCACACTGTAATATTCTCTTGAAGATCCTTTAGCCTTGATCTTCGCACATAATCTCTTGGTATTGTTGCTTCAATTGGTAAGGTTGAGGCTCAGCAACATTAATATGGCAATACAATGAAGTCAGCTGATGACCTGAAAGAACTGAATGAGCAGGTTATCACATCGATGGACTTTTCAGTCCCTGATGGCATGGATATAAAATGGGGACTCAAATAATGAAAGAGTGGTTCAGGGAGCATGAGGAATCATTTTCACATATGTATTGGCACCCCAGAGTCCTGACCATAACCCTATTGAAAGTCTTTGGATGTTCTGGAGAAGACTTTATGGAGTGGTTCAATTTTTCCTTCATCAATTCAAAACATTAGTGAAAAATTTACCCAACTCTGGATGGAAATAAATGTTATGTTGCTTAAGTAGAAACAATGTCATGGAGATTATGCACTGGGATCAAGGCTAAAGGCTGTCCAAGAAAATATTAGAGTATGCGATTTTAAATGCAAATCGGTTTGAAAAACAGTCATGGAAACTAGGAAAGTGTGGAATCAAGCAGTGTCAGAATAAATAAAACTTTAAGAGAATACAGGAGAGGGTGAGGTGTATTGACTCTGATTGGCAGCATCATGAAACTTTATTAGTAATTTAATGATGAGAATAAAAACATTAAGTGATTTTGGATTGTACTGAAAAAACTGATTGTCACCAGTAGAATCTGACCCCACAGCATGTCCTAGAAAAATATCAGAATTGCAACATTTTACTTCCCTATTTTTCACCTTATTAACAGTCAACAGATTAAAAAATAGCCACTGTCACCACAATTCTAAAATGCTATTACATTCTATAACAATTTGTACGAACCATTCCAATCTGGATTCTGATCATTTCATAGGGCAGACACTGCACTCAAGAGTTATTAGTGACCTTTCCTAGACTCAAGGGTCTTTAATATTCTCTTGATCTGTGTGCTGCATCTCATACGTGGCATTGCACACCTCTCAGCCATTGGCATCGGAGATTTAGGCATTTTCTGGTTTATCTCATTTATTTACAAGGCAACATCTTATTATCATCAACAAACATAAATCCTATTCTTTTTCTGTTAAGTTGTTGCTCAGGGCTCTGTACTTGACCCACTACTTTTCGTAGTCCACATGCATTCCTAGGTGGCATAGAGGTTACCAAGTCCACCTCACAGCAAGAAGGTGCTGGGTTCCAGTCTCAGGCTTAGTGAGAGCATTTCTACATGAAGACTACATGTTTCCACTGTGCTTGTGTTGGTTTCCTTTTGGTGTACTTGTTTCCGCACACAGTCCAAAGGCATTCACATTAGGCTAACTGGTTGTTCCAAATTGCCCCAAGGTGTGAGTTTGAATATTTCTGGTTGCCCTGGACTGGCAAGCTGTTCAGGGTGTAGCCTGCCTTTGCCCGGAGTTGGCTGCGATAGGCTACAGCCTCCCCCACAACTCCGGTTCAGCACATGGGTGGATGGTGATAGTGATGGTGATGAGCCTGGCTGCAGTTCAGGAGTGGTTCTACGTTTGAAAAATGTATCCAGCTTTATCTGTTTACCTCTATTATATTGTTCACGAATTATTAGTTCTCTTAAAGTGCGCAAATGTTCATAATAACCCTGAATTTCACGGTTATCAATGCCATCATCGTAAGCTATGAGCGTGTCAAGAGACTGTCTCACCTCTGACATTTTCAGTCTTGCCCCCACTTCCTCCTACTCATCACTGCTACTCTCTCCTGCCTCTTCTTTTTCTGTGAGAACAGCTTCAGCTAGCTCCTCCGTCGATAAGACCTGGTAACCACAGCTCAACCGACGCTTGTAAGCAACTAGTAGCACGCATACCACGGCTGAACTACCGGACACAGTTTGCAACACCCGGGATTTTTAAACTTTCGTACTGGACATTCTGGCTACATTCTGGATTATGTATTCAGACCAGCAGATTTTGTCCGGTGCATCCGATATCTGTTAATGCGGTGTCCGTAGATGAGAGGTTCAACTGTACCACGATTTGTCACTTGATTCATTCTTTAATTCATCACTTATCTTTAAATAAGTGATGAATTAAATAATGAATGAAGTGACTGCTCTTCTTTGCACCTCCACAATTAGCTTGACTATAATCTATCCTATGCCTGCCATACTTCAATATATCCAAAATTCAGCTGCTTGAGAGTTAATTAAAAGTTTCTCCCCACATTGAAATGACTCTATTACACTCTATTTAGGTTTCCTGTCCCCTAGCATATTCAATCATTGGAATTTCAATACATTCCTTCCATAACGCTTTCTTGAAATATTCCATCATTTTTTTCAAAAATCCATCTCTTCTTCTTCAGTGTTATATGTATACAGTACAACTGAAAAGTTTGGTCACAATTACTTGTGTGTTCAAACTTTCGACTGGCATTTATATTCATAAACAAAGTCTAGTCACTATACCAGAACATATTGAAATCACTGAACACCAAAAATTCCAAATTATTTCAGTTATTTTTTATTTTATGAACACATATACTTTAGTGTTATTTATAAATGCATATTATTTTATTATTTATACATGTTGTATTTAATTTATTTTAACTGGGTTTAAATCAGTGGAATAATATCAGACAAGTTGGATATCGCCCAAGTTCTTGATTTCCCAAATTCCAAGCTGAATGACCGTCCTATTGCACTCTCACCACAATTTTGACTGCAGATAGTTTTTCCAGGGTTATGCGTATAGTGGATTGCAGCAAAATTTGAGGGGAAGGAAAAAAAACTTAGCCAATGAGACATTTTTTATGACAGGTGCTATAACATGCAGTACCAGTCAAAAGTCTGAATACACTAACTGAAGTAGAAGGTGTGTCCAGACTTTTAACTGGTTGCCCATGTGCCGTGTGAAGAAACTGGTCAATTTCTCTTGCTCACTCTTTTGGTTTCTGTCTTTTTTTTTCTCCCTACATGACATTCAGAAAGCCTGTACCATAATGGTAAGCCTAGGTGTATCCCCCAGAGTGGTATCAAAAGTCTAGAAGACAGTCAGGTAAGATTATTCAGTTGAACTTGAGAATTTACTCCATTGGAGCTCTGTTATATTGCTAGGCTCATAATCCAGTACATTTTATTTGGATTATATTTTCTACTCTCCCCCTCAAAAACCATTTAATTCTTTAATTATGTTTCCCTCTTTGTTAATATAAGCTTATCTGTTTTCATCCCTTTCTTCCAGACAAAGTGTAAGACTCAAGTGCTAATATTGGTAGTGCATGGGGGGAACGTTCTGGACCTGGCCTGCGGTGACCTGGAGGCAAAAGCTGCAGATGTGGCCACTCTGTCATCTGTGCTGGGGAAAGTATCACAAGCACACTTTGAGGCTGCCACCCACCACATAATAATCAAGCTGGTGCCCTGTCCTGCTATATGTGCAGAGGCCTTTTCCATGGTTTCAAAGTAAGTTACTTTATGTGGAATTATAAAGTAAGCTTTCATCTTGGAGAATTTTAACATAATATATTATATTGAATTAATTAGGTACATTTAAAACTTTGTTTATTGTGGACAGGTCTCAGTTGTATGTATAGGGTTGGGTTTTTATAGAGATTTTGACTATGACATTTTAATCTGAGATGCAAATTAATATAACATTTTACATTAATAAAAATTAAAACACAAAGATTTGATATATGAGATCTATGAGACCCTTTATTTATTTATTTCACACTAATCAGCCATAATATTAAAACACAGAAAAATGAACTGAATAACACTGATTGTCTCAATACAATACCAACTGTCAAGGGGTGGGACATTTTAGACAGGAAATGAACAGTATGTTCTTTAAATTAATGTTTTGGAAGCAGGAAAAATGTGCAAGCGAAAGGATCTGAGTGAGTTTAACAATGACCAAATTGTGATCAGTAGATGACTGGTCAAAAGTGGTTGCAATATGTCAGGTCAAATGTGGTTCACGGAAGGTAAACTGGTAAACCAGTATCAGGATCATGGGTGATTAAGGCTAAATGATGTACATAGGGAATAGAGGCTTTTCCATCTGGCCCAATCCCACAGAAGAGCTACTGTAGCATAATATACTGAAAAGAATGAATGCTGGCCAGTGTCACACAGTGCATCACAGACTGGTTGGCGTGCCAGGGCTGATTCCTGTCCCCCACCAGATACACCTCCATTGTGCATGTGAGTAGCAAAAGTGGATCATGTCTGATGGGTCTTGCTTTCTTTTACATCATGTGGATGGCTAGGTGCATGGTAATTACTTGTGTGGGGAAAACATGGCACTAGGATGCACTATGTGAAGAAGGAATGCTTTGCACATGGAGTGATGCCCTGGGCAATGTTCTGCTGGGAAACAGTGAGTACTGGTATTCATGTGGAGGTTAATTTGACACAAACCAACTACCCAAGCGTTGTTGCAGACCAAGTACATAATTTCATGGCAGTGGTATTCTCTAATGACTGTGGCCTCTTCCAGCAGGATTATGCACCCTGACACCAGAGTTGGGCAGTATTTTAATTAAATGTAATGTAGTTGGTACCAAAATACTTTGAGAGATTACACTTTGTGTATTTAACATACTTCAAATAATTAATCAAATAAGTAATTTTATTCTCAAATAAAACATCACTCCACAAAAGCCATCTACCAGTTGCCTACAATAGTGTTTAAGTTAAAATGTCTATGTATACTGACTCAAGCTTCCAACACAACATAAAAATTTTGAATGTTTTATTTATTTATTTATTTATTTTCCAAATATAAGCTCCTCATTTTTGGTGATAATAATAAAAATTACAGTTCTCATTGATAAATTTTGCCAGTCCTCTTATTATGAGTAGAACTCCGTGCCCAAACCTTCTGAAACTTGGTCAATAAATAGCCACTATAATGTCCAAGTTACCTACCATTTGGCCTTGTCTTGACACAACATTGGATCATAGTATGGTATGAGTGAGAACTAGGCATTGGAATGCTCATGGAATGCTCGGAATGTCACAGAGGCAATTCACAAGAATGTTATGTTTCAATATATGCACGATTTTATAGCTGTCGAGACAGTAAAATGACACAGGCAGTACCATGGACCGACCACATGCTCCCAGACTGCGTGTCACCACCCCACAGCAAGACTGCCATATTTTTCTCCAAAACCATTGCAATCACTTCCGTCCAGCAAATGTTACTGCCACGTAGACCAGATGTTGTCACCTGAAGAGAATCAGTGCCCAACTCTCTACAATTGGTTGCGGGAAGCAGGTTTGCGCCACTGACGTCTGAGTGGACTGGTGCTGACACTTACTTATTGGTGCGTGCTTCAGCAATGGGCAACAGCACACCTGGGCCGGAATATTTTTGTTTAGCAACAAACTACACATTAATTGTATTTCTTTAATTTTTTCACACTAGCATTCTGAAATTTATTTTCATACTTTTATCAAGTCATTTATAATAAGATATGTTTTGAAGTATTTGTGCCCATCTCTGAGTGTAACACTTTAAACAGGTGGTCAGAAATCATTTATGAAACCTGACAAGCATTCAAGATGTTGGTTGGCCTCCAAATCACTCAAATATAATTCTGATCTTGTGTGGGATGTGCTGGACAAACAATTAAAAAAATAGAATTTGTTAGAGAGAGAGAGAGAGAGAGAGAGAGAGAGAGAGAGACTTTCACAAGCAGGAACAACAGAGAAAGAGACAAACAGAGGAGAAACAGAGAGGGGGGGGGGGTGGAGAGAGAGAGAGAGAGAGTTAAATTGTTTTGTAAATAAATTGCTGTAAAGACCATTCATCTGCTTTTTTTTTACAGCCAGTTTGCCCTGACACTACCTGCTAATCATTATTTAAGCAGAAAGCGGGCCTAATATATTATTCTAAGCAAATGTCTGTGAAATCAGTCATTTTTATCCCAGTGTTGTTTCATCAGTAATATGCTGATTCATTATTTAGTGTAGATAAATGTACAATTGGCTGAAATGAGCTTCCTTCGCAGGGTGGCAGGGCTCTCCCTTAGAGATAAGGTGAGAAGTTCTGTCATCCGAGAGGAGCTCGGAGTAGAACCGCTGCTCCTTCACGTTGATGGGAGCCAGTTGAGGTGGCTCGGGCATCTAATTAGAATGCCTCTCGAACGCCTCCCTGGTGTGGTGTTTCGTGCATGTCCAACTGGGAAGAGACCTTGGGGCCGACCCAGAACACGCTGGAGGGGACTACGTATCTCGGCTGGTCTGGGAATGCCTCGGCGTCCCCCCGGAAGAGCTGGATGAAGTGGCTGGGGAAAGGGACGTCTGGACCTCACTGCTTAGGCTGCTGCCCCCGCGATCCGACCCAGGAACAAGCGGATGAAGATGAAGAAGATAAATGCACATTTATTCACTTGGCAAATATTTTAATCTAGAGCCAGTTACAGTTGAAGTGAACAGCTGAGGATTAAGGGCCTTGCTCAGAATTGCCAGGATTCAAACCTGCAGCCTTCTTATCGGTACTTTAGAGCACTGGAGAGCAGTTGAATTAGCTGTAGGTGAAGATTATTGAGCAATTCAATATAACTACATTTAAGTGCCAAAAAGGGATTTGCATGTATTTTGCATACTTTCTCCTAATTAATCCATTCTTAGGCTCGTTCAGTAATTTTGAGTCTATGGTATTATCTACACTAACGAGAGAGATGTATATGTGATAACCTAGTTGCATATTGAAGATTATGTTAAAGCAGTGTTGAGGAAATTTATATTGTCAGGACTGCCCCGGGACTCATCTAGCGCTGTTTCACAGTGTGATGAGATTCTCCCTGTGCAGCGGCAAGCAGGACTACAGTTCCCAGCTCACGCTGCGGTGGTGGTGCATAAAGAGGCATAATAATGAATTTAGACCCTGCTCATTAAGGAGCTGATAAAAAGGCTGGTTTCTGTTGGCCTCGTTGTAATGCATTTACGTTGTTTTTGCCAGTTTGCCTGTCTACCTTGTTCTAGGAGTTTCTGTTTGCATATTACCCAGCCTGCTTTTACTTTCCTTCTAAATTCTGCAGTTGTGTCTTCTCACCCTGTGTGTGCCCTTCAGCACACATGATACTCCTAATCCCAACATGACAGTATAGACAGAGTGATGTGTTGCTTGTAATCTTTTTATCCCATTCTGTGTGGAGTATGTCATTATAAATATGCATTACTGTTCTTTTATTTGCTAAATCTAAACACAGCAATGTTCCAAAGACAATCCAGCCACAATTCTGAATAACATTTTCCCCACTGTTGTACATGCATATGTGTGTGTGTGTCTGGTCAAGGAGACAGAGAACATGCGCTGTGACAAATACTGAATGAGCGCTTTTTTAAGATGATTCTAATTCGTCTTCACTGCTGTTTTTTATAAGGTCTGTAATAAGTAAACAGTGAAGAAAACAGCTTAAAGCAGCCATATAACGATAATACACATTAAGAGAAATTGGCACAATAATAAATTTTTCCAAAGCCCTGAAAATGGATTTGTCAGTGCCTGATAAGCTGAGATACAAAGCCTGACTTCTGAGATACAAAATGCACACTTTTTAATTGTATTTTTCATTTTAATTTTATTTTATGCTTTAGATTTATTTGTTAGTTTACAACCTATATACTGTTATTTTTATTGGAATTACTGGAACTGATGGGTTTATGTCCTGTTCTCACGATTTCGCACTCTTGCAAGAGTGAAATGGGCTACAAATGGTGGCCTTTTCAAACAAGCTAATGCAAACTAACGAACACATTTTAGCAGATTGCAACTTCATATGTGTAAGTAACAACCACCTGATGCTGAAAATATGCACATTTTCAGTGTAACAGAAGAGTTTGGAAGGCTTTCCTTCTAACCAGAGCTTTTTTAGCATGCCATTCATCAGGTCTAAAAGTAGCACAAACACACTTCCCTGCATGAGGTCTTGCTTAGCTCAGCTTGGCTCTACTTGGTCTCTATCAACACTCTGTTTATCTGGCATCTCTCTTTTCAGTGGGTTTTTAATCACAAAAAGATGTAACTGATTGAATGTCTCCTCACTTGAGTATTTTGAGACCTGGTAGACTGCATTTCTGTAATCAAGCTTCGAAGCTTTTTTATTTAAAAGCAAAGATGCATCATATCCACATCTCCAAGTATGAGTCATAGGAACCTGTGCATGACAGTGAGCATGACAGGCAGAAAAAGTAAACTACAAGTACTGTGTAAAGCGCTGTGGGTGCTGCTATCTTCACCTACTGATGTCACAGAATGTGGTTATGTGACTACGAGTAGGCCAGAATGACAGAGAAAAAGAAACAGAGGCAAAAGGACATGGAGACTGGCCCCATGTGGAGCAGCACTGATACATGGGACATCCCACTACAAAAGAAGAGAAAAAAGGATTTCTTTGTTTTTGTGTTAGATCTTGCTGAAGCATCTGGTCAGGTCATACCTGATGTTCATTCATCGTTCATTTTCACTTTATTCTACTAGGGTCATGGGGAGCCGACTCTTGGCCAATGCGGGTACACCCATACAGCTTGCTAGACCACGGCAGGGCAACATACACCACCATTCACACTCATACCTATGGGCAATTTGAAACAGCCAGTTAGTTACTTTGTATATCTTTGGACTGTGGGAGCAAACCGGGGTGCTCGGAAGGAATCCACACAAGCACGGGAACACCATGCAACCTCCACACAGAAACACCCTCGTCAAGCCTGGAACTCGAACCTAGGATCTTCTTGCTGTGAGGCAGATGTGCAAACCACTTAAAGAAACAAATGAAACAAAAAATATTAGACTTGGTTATTTATTTACTGAGTAAAATCACCCAATACTTTTGTCTGGGTGACAAAAGTATGTGAATCTTAAGTTTGAATACATATCCTATACCACCCTCACATACTTCTCTGCCACTTCTGACTTCCTCTTATAGTACCACAACTTGGCACTCTCGTACACTTTCTCTAAACACAAACATACAATGCAACTGCTTCTGACCTTCCCAGTACTTCTCCATCAACATTCTCAAAGCAAATGTGGCATCTCTGGTACTTTTCTGTGGCATGAAACCATACTGCCTGGCCAGTCGTAAGTACTTTTGTCATTCCTTGTTGTTCATCTTCTCATGCAACTCGTTATATGTCTCTTCCTTAGTTTTTGCCACCTTCCTCTTCACCTTCTGCCTTATCTCTTTGTACTCCTGCCTGCTTTCTTCATTTCTCCAAGTCTTTGTTCTTTTTTCTCTGTCCAGATACCACCCCAAGTACCTTCCTAGCTTCCTATCTCACCACAACTGCTGTAACTGTCCAGTCAACCAGCATCCCCTCACTTCTACCCAAGGCCTGTTTTACCTTCTCTCTGAATTTCACACAGCAGTCTTCCTACTTTAGCTTCCACCATCTGAACTTTAGTTCACTTTTCATTCACCTCTTGTTTATCTCTAAAGTTGTCCTACAAACATCATCCGATGCTGCCGAGCAACACTATCCCCTGCCACTACCTTACAGTCACTAATCTCTTTGAGGATGTTTCTCCTGCATAGGACATAGTCCACCTGCAAGCACCTCCTGCTTCTTAAAATATGTATTCACATCTGCCATTTTCTTTCTTTTCACAAAATCTACTACCATCTGCCCTTCAGCATTCCTCTCCTTGACACCATACCAGCCTATCTCTTCCTCATCTCTGTTTCTCTCAGTAGCATGCCTATTGACGTCCGCTCCAATCACCACTCTTTCATCCCACTCTTGGGAACACTCTCAACCACTTCATCTAACTCCCTCCAGAAGTCATCCTTCTCCTTTCTCTCACACATGCTTGTGGGGCATATGCAGTGATGACATTCAATATCTCTCCTTCCATTTCTTCCTCAGAGATTTACACACTAATTCTAGTTAATGCACATGCTTTATTCTGTCGTTCCTTTCCACTCATGCTACCTTTTATCGGTTGAAAAGCTATACTAATAGGATATTAGTATATAATAAAGCTAAACTATAGAATATTGAAATCCTTTAGAAAAAATAACATTCTTTATTGCACCAGATAACTGGTAGAGGCTTGTGCATTATTTTATTTGTATTAAAATTTAGAATAATTCATTACTAAATAAGATATCTGTATTATTAACTATGTGAGAGGGCAGCAGGTCTTAAAAATTGATGTCATTCAGGTGTTCATATTAATGAAATCAAGCTGAAGTTAGCTAGACTTCTAATTCCTAGCCAATTATCATCTCATCTTTTCCAGCAACGTGAAACAGTGTCAGGGTGCCACGGCACCACCAACTGCTTGCATAATACATTAATTACTGATACCACTAACAGACTAGGATACTTGGAGGTGCTCTCTGCAACCTGTTGATGGTGTAGATGAAGTAATATACACTACTTGTCAAAGGTTTTAGAACACCTCAATTTTAATATTTTATTGAAAATTACACAGTTTAATGTTTCAGTGTACTCTGAATTTAAAGCATAAATTGGAGGTAATAAAAAATAAGAAAAAGAAGTTGTGGAATTGTTTTGTTGAACAATGTGGATATGCTAATCAGAAGGACCAGCACGCTAGGACGCACTAGTTTGCCCTCCCAAAAAATCTGAAAAAACCTTGTGTTTATGGCTAGCTCATATAGCCCAAAGGGAAAACTTAAACATGCAGTAACTTCATTATTTGACACTCTGGCATCGCCTCAAACAGCTATTCATTACTGTAAAAACATTTATGGGTCAAAAATGTGGAAAAAGCACAATATCTACAATTTAAATTTGAATAAAAGTAAAGAAGTGGATGTGCTTTAAAACTTTTGGTAGTGTAATATAATTAACAGTTACTCAATGTCACTGACATTCAGTTCAGTAACATCCATTGAGCCAGAGGCAAATTATTATTTTAGTATAGACTACACAAGAGCAAAAAAAAAAAAAAAAAAAAAAAAAAAGCAACTTAAATCTAGATTTTTTATAG
This sequence comes from Tandanus tandanus, assembly GCA_039654325.1. Lineage (NCBI taxonomy): Eukaryota > Metazoa > Chordata > Actinopteri > Siluriformes > Plotosidae > Tandanus > Tandanus tandanus. The sequence continues at coordinate 16,743,668 of JBCNYH010000013.1, forward strand.
TTAATTTTTATAGTTTGTATAGAACATGAGCACATTAGGTAACAGTGTCTTTAGAAATTGTAGTATATTAGTATATACATGGAAATGTAAGAAAACCCTACTCCAACATGTTTTGAAACTCATTTAAAGTTTCAGCATATACTACATTAGAAAAACAAACTAAAACAAGATTTTCATGATTAATTCTTTCATTTTTAAAATGTGACAATGATGACAATAGTTGCTCTAATCGACTGTGACAAAACATTTCGATTCAAGTAGTACTTGGGATACTGTTTTTAATCCCTCAGATAACGAAGCAGTCAGATCAAGCCATTCCCCTGTTTTATATACTAATTTATAGTATAATTATTCTGTTTCTTGATTTTATGCTAAGGGCTATGTTCATGCCAGGACACATCATGTAAACATGACAGGAGTAAGTGTGGACACAGAGTCTTACAGCTCAGGTCATGCTCTATGCGGGGTGAGCTGCATGCTGTGAGCATAGACAGGGACTCAGCTGAACCCCATCTGTCTTTGGAAGAGAAATGAAAATGAAGGATAGAGAGAATAAAGGAGAGAATGATTAAACACTTCACACAAACACAATAATGCAAGTAATACATCAAGAGAGAAGAAAATATTGATTTAGAGAATCAGCCCATGTTTAATGTTTTTACTTTTCAAAAAATGAGATACCAGGTGTATTATATTTAATCTGGTTATAGCCTTTAAAAATTTTGTAATATTATAAAATCCTCAAAAATATTTGGTCAGATAAGGTTAATCAGAATGTATAGAACATGGAATTTTGAAAGATGAACAAATGATGGTCAGTTGTAAATAATATCTGTACTGCACTCAAAATAATACAGCTGCACATTTGTTTTCATTAGGATGGGTTGGTTTTTTTTTTGTTTCTCTCTCTTTTAGCAACTGACTGTCTACAGTTTTTGATAGATCATTCAACATTTTTTTATGATGGTAATTCAATTAAATTCAATTCAGTTTTATTTGACATTGTCACCAAGCAACTTTAGATAGTAAAGGTGATTTAAATTTAACATGAAAAATCCCATTTTTACCACTTTATCTATATTTATGCCATATATACATCAGGATCAGCAGGGGTTACTGTGTACTTATTTTTTTTATTGCTTGGCAGAGGTTTGCTCTCTCCAAGAGTGATTTTGCTTTACAATTCACCACACATTCTCTGCTGAGGACAGGTCAGGACTGCAGGAAGGCTGTTCCAGCACCCACACTCTCTTCTTCCACAGCCATGTCTTGTTGAAATGCATGGGCGTCTTTAGAAAATGTGTTCATCATAAATCTCAAATGTACTTTTCTAAATTAATGCTGCCACCAAAAACGTTTGTCACCTTTGCCAAGAACAATGACACAACAGTCAACAGTTACTTGTTAACGGTCTGGATGGTCCTTTTGGTCAGATTGGAAGATGGAATACTGCTTTATATGACTGAATACATGCTGCTACTGTGTGATGGTCACATGCTTTGAAGCCCAGAGAAGTGCTTCTGGAGACAGTTAACATAAGGCTTCCTTTTGTGCAGTAAAAGTTTTAACAGGCATGTGTGGATGTAGTTCCATATTGTAGTGCTTGACAAAGGTTTCCCAAAGTAATCTGTAATCCCTATTCCATGTGGTTATATCAGCTATAGATGAATGACTGTTCTTGATGCAGTGCTGTCTGAGAGATCAGAGATGCTGTTTTTGTACGAGCTAATTATTTCAGTCACCTACTGACATCATATAGACACCTAGGTCAAACACATTAGAATTTAATTGTTGTAACATATTACTAGCCATAAATTGCACTGCCACAACTTATTTTTTGGAATATGTTATAGTTCTAAGTAAAGTTTGAAGTTTAAAATCACCGCCTTCTTCTTTTTATTTGGACTTTTCATACATCACAGCCTTTTTTTATTTGGAGTTGTAGATTTCTGTAAATAATAATTTTTACAAAGTCTACTGCTAATGCATAAAAAACTGCAAAGATATGATGAGTTTTGAAGCATGAAAATGAAAGGGGATCAGAGGGGTTATAACCATAGTTATCAATTCAGATCATAACCTATCCATGTCCCAATTATCCATCCATCTGTCTGTCTATCTTTAGTTATAAGCTAATATTTAGCTTAAAGTTTAATTGTAAGAGTGCAAAAAATGATTTGAGAGGGAGATGCATTTTCACTTTCCATCCAGGAGAGATGACTGATAGACTGCAGATAATATTGCTGCTGATGAAGTGCTTTGTTTACTTCCTCTCCTGATTAGGCCTGGATAAGATAGCAAACAAATTTAGGCTGTGCCAGTTCAAGGATATCTCGGGGTTGCATTCAACCCAATTTGCTTTGTAGTGTTTCTGTATTAACATGACTTTTTCTTTGTGTCCATTGCAGTCTGAACCCCTATAGCTATGATAAGAGCTGTTTATTGAGCAGTGAACACCTTCCACTAGCAGCACTCCCCCTTCTCGCTACTGCATCACCACACTACCAGGACTCTGTGGCAAGCATCATCTCACGAGCCAATAAGGTCTACCACAGTTTCTTACAATCTCCTGATGGACAAGGCTTCACTGGCCAGGTTGGTCTGTTGGAAATTACCTAACAGCTTTCGAAGCAATCAGGATGTTTTAGAAGTTACTAAGTTACTGATCTGAGATTAGTTTTCCCTTTTCTTGCACTAACTTAGATGTCTACACTTTTAAGAAATATTTTATCTGTTTAGTCTGTCATCCAAATTACTGATGACAGAGTAAACAGATAAAATATTTCTTAAATATTTAAGTAAGTTTACTTAAATGCAAACGAAACACTTGAATAATGTTTCTTGAATCCATGAAAAACATTTCGTCTACATACTTTGAATTAGCAAAAAATGGGTCAGCACTGATTTCATTTCATTCATCAGTGGCACAGACTTATCCTTGACATATTAAAGATTAATTAGCTGTTGGTTACCTGACTTATTTTGGGTTATTAAAAAAAAAATAATAATAAATAAAATCTCACAGTAAGAAGATCCTGGTTTCAAGCCCTGTGCCGAGCGACTGTGTGAAGTTTGCATGTTCTCCACATGCTAGTGTGGGTTTCCTCCCACAGTCCAATGACATGCACATTAGCCTAACTGGGTATTCTCGATTGCCCCAGGTGTAAATGTGAGTGTGAATGGTGTGTGTGTATATGTGTGTGTGTATATGTACGTATGTGTGTGTGTGTGTGTGTGTGTGTGTATGTATGTGTGTGTTGGTCTGGCAAGCTGTTCAGGGCGTCCTCTGCTTTCACCAAGAGTTGACTGGGATGGACTTCAGCATCTTCCACGACCGTAATAAAAAATAAATTAGGTCAGAAAATGAAATGAAAAATAAATCAATATACGTGTTCGTTACATATGATATGCTAATGATCAGATTTATGGTTTTTGGCTGTGCTTTTGCAATGTTCATAATAATGTCATTATTGTAAGGTATTACTTTTTTATTTTATGTTTTTCCTTTTCACACTACCTCTCATGCAGGTCTAAGATCTTTTAGGTACATTTTAAAGGCTTTAAATGATTTTTGCGAGCCTGGTTCCAGTGTCTAAGTCCTCAGCTGTCAAGTTGATCGACTGTTGCTCTAAAATTGTGCATTTTCAGTCAAAACAATGGGTGTATTTTACCTTTAAAGATCAACTTCTACAAGAGCAGTAAAGGGTATCATACCTAGGGCATGAGTCATTCCTGATGAGTCATTCCAAACAACAGCAGAGGTGTCTCTCTACTCCTCCTGCCTTCTAATTTGGCATGATAAATCCAATAATACACTCTTGTCAGTTTGTGAGTCAGCTTGTGTGTTCACCAGGACTTTGGGAGTCAGCATGAGTAACACAGCCCCTGATCCCCCTGAACTTGAAAAACTATGTGCATCTATTATAAGGACTGGAGTTATTGATTTGTTTGGGCTTACGTATATTTCTGTATAGATAGGCTAAATTAAGAGTTGTGAGTGAGTTTGTAATTTTTTTAAACACAGATCACCAGATCCCGAGAGATGCATTTTTTCCTTGTCGTTTAAATGGGCATGTGAGCATATCATTGAACACTTAGCAACGAATTAAGAAGCCTTAACAATTGTTTTGTTGCTGTAAGTAAGAACTTTCTTAAAGTCATTGAGAATCATATCGTAGAATCCTGATAGAAACTGTATGCTTCAAAAGGTTCTGACTTCGTGTGCTTGTGTACACTGTTTTGCAGGTGTGTCTGTTGGGTGACTGTGTGGGCGGTGTGCTGTGTTTTGATGCACTCTGTTTCAGCAACAGCCCACAACATGACATTCCTAGTCACAGAGGGAGAAGCAACAGTATGGAGAGCCTAAGGGTCAGTACTTAAAGCTAAAACCACTCCACTCACTTTCCTCTCATCTAACTAATGATTCAGTTTGGTGTAGCTTCAGTTTGAGAATAGGTTCCCTTTTTGTTCATTCTAATCTCTTAGAAGCATTTTCATACTGTTGGCATCGTCTCCTAATATTTTAGGATCTATTAGCCACTATATTTACTTCAGTGCTTTCCAATACCTTACGCTATATACATAGAGCAGGAATATTTTCCGATCTTTTCACCTTCTGTGTCTTATACATTCATATTACACAGGATAACCCTGGACTTGTGGAAGAAGATGACCGTAGTCTCAATTCTAGTACACACCTCAGCAAGAGCAACACTGACATTTCTTGTGCCGTTGACTCTTCCCACAAACGATATCACTTTCAGAGCAGGTATTTTTACCTCCGCAGCTTGGCAGGGGAGGTTATGTATTCGCCATCATCTGTTTGTTTGTCTGTTAGCAGGATTATGCAAAAACAACTGAAATGATTTTGAACAAACTGGATGGAGGATTGGGGTATGGGCCTTGCCAGAACCTATAACATTTAGGAGTAGGTCTAGATCATGATCACAATCTGGATCCAGGAATTTATTAAACACTTTTTAAAAAGTATTTATAAAATAACTTAAGGATTATACAAAAACTGCTGACCTGATTTTCATCATACTTCGTGGAGGGGTGAGGCCTGGGCCTGGAATGAACCCATTGTATTTTGTAGGTGGTCCGTGTATGGAATCATGTTGAAAAAAATCCTGAAATCCTGAAAAAACTCAACCTATTCTTATATATAGGACAAAGTGTTTATCCATTTGATTATAACTATGCCAAGTTATAATAATTCATTTGTGCGTGGAGGAGGTCCCTTGCACTCTATAAGTACCCCTCTAGTTATGCATATGGAACACACACTGTTATGAAATGCAAATTTTTATCCTGAAGCTACAAACATTCAAAATTTACATGCATTTGCCTATGTATTCAAGTCCTGTGAATTACTAATGCTTTTAAGTTTTTACTGTGATCGTAAGTAGAATTTCAACTGACCAATTTGATCATTTAAAGCTAAAGAGGTTAAAGCTTATGTTGTATGGGTTTTGGACAGTTGACTGCATTTTCTTGCTCACGAAGCTGTTTATCAGAATAAATACACCTGGTCTGGCTCCTGCTGGCTCTCTAGTTTTGAGTGTTTTAAATACTCCATTGGCTATAATAGAGAAAAATATCTTCTTAATTTGGAATCCAAATTAAAATTTACCATTAATATATGCAGACTTTCCAGTATGATTTGGCAATGTTGTTTATCATGGTGCGTTGAGATTTTTAACTCCTCTCAAAGCTCTAACTCATCATTGTATTTTGTATGAAAGAGTTGGCTGGCCCTCGCTGTATATTCGTAGACAAAATCATTGCCACATCTTTATTTATAAGGCAATATTAAATTTGCTTCCCTCATACTTATGTAATGCTATCCAATCTAAAAGAAACAG
>JBCNYH010000013.1:16754288-16767706 GCA_039654325.1 Tandanus tandanus
GTGTGTGTGTGTGTGTGTGTGTGTGTGTGTGTGTGTGTGTGTGTGTGTGTGTGTGTGTGAGTGTGTGTGTGTTTTAATGGGCCAAAATTTACTCTGGTGCTAGTCACTATAATGTACCTGGTTACAGGGCCAAAATATCAACTATGTGTGGGAAACAGTACAACAAGACAGAATGAAAATAAAAGTGACAACATTCTAGTATTGAAAAGCTCAGCTTTTCCCCCTTTTTGCTTTATCTCCCAGACATTTAAGATTTCACAAAAACATGCTCTTGTTTGGTAGTGTGGTAATGGAGTTACAGTTTGTAAGTGGTGTAACAGGTTACTTAGCAATTTATTTATGCTTAATGCCTAATCCTACTAGGGTCGTAGAGACACCCTGAACAGCTTGCCAGTCCATCACAGGGTCAACACAACCATTCACATTTATACCTAGGGGTAATTTGGAACAGCCGATCAGTCTAATGTGCATGTCTTTGGATTGTTGGTGGACACTGGCGTTCCTGTAGGAAACTGACATAAGCACAAGGAGAACATGCAAACTCCACACATAACCACCCTCACCAAGTCTGTGAGGCGGACGTGCTAACCAGTATGATACAGTGCCGCCCGTTTAAAATATTATATTTTGTATATATTGTAGACATATTTAGCTGTGCAGTTAACTAGCACATTCATTATATAATGTTTATTTTGATCATCAATCTTTTTGCCTTAAAACTTATTTATACACACATTAATAGTGTGTGTGTGTGTGTGTGTGTGTGTGTGTGTGTGTGTGTGTGTGTACATCTATAGTCAGGTCCAAGATAAAAGACACCTAAGCTCGGGAGGAAGCAATCTGAGGTGGAAACTGGGCCATTTTGATTTTGAGGTATCTGAATGTTTCCTGCTAGGCTGTCCACTTGGGTTAGTATTAGCCATGAGACGCACTGTACTTCCTTCATTCCAAGGTCAGTCTCACGCAAAAGTACCACATGCACACACAAGCAAACACTACTTGCACAGTGCACTGTTTGTCCTCTGCACATTGTCCGCTGCCTGCACTGTTCATATAGACTTGACAGATAGTCTAATTATTTTAATATCCAGCAGAGTGAAGTGCTGCACTGTCATCACATTACAGCTGGTAGCCTTCAATCACTCAGTTTCTACCTCTTCTTATCTTTAGCACAAAGATTATTCAAAAAAACATACTATACTCATACTATACTATTTGTCTATACTCTGACTCACTTTCTCACCTGGGAATATTTTCACACTTCTTTGTGGCAGTGAATCAGCTGCAGCCTGCCTGCTCTCAGATCTTCAACCTGTTTTACCTCTCCGACCCGTCAGCCTCCAGACTGGAGCCCCTCCTGCATTCTTGCTTTCACCAGCTTCCTCCAGTCCCTGTTCCGCGATACCAGCACTACCCGCTAGGAGATGGCTACACTGCCTTCATCGGTGAGGTTGAATAATCATCATATATTATTGCTTGGATAAAACACTCTGTTGTCAAATCAGTTTCAACATGACTTCTTATGTGCAGGATAATACCCATTCTGTCCTCTTTTTTCTCACACACCCTGGAACACAGACATACACCCTGTCTTCCTGCTGTGTAATGTACTGCTAAAAACAGAAACTGTCAAAACACAGTATGCTACATGGACAGTTTCCAGAAGCATGAATGACTTAAAAAAATTTGCAGGTAATTTCCTGTTTCCATCTAAACAGCTATGGAACAAGTAGCTATCTCTGCTAGACCTGCATTTTAAATATAATTGCAGTTCACCCTTTTTGTCTTCCTGTCTCCTTTGTTCTCCCTCAGGATCACCAACGTATTTGAACTTTTGGCACTTTCTCTCTGTTTTTCTATCGAGTCACATTCCCCAGAGCTGCCATTCTCTATAAGCTAGTATGAAAAGAGAACATTATAGCCTAGTTTTGGGACACATATTTATTAACTTCTGTTTCTGTTAGTTTGGCATTGGCCCCACTTTGTTTTTATTTATTTATTTATTTATTTATTTATTTTATAAACTAGGCTGCCTTGCGAATAAAAACATAGAGTATGTAGTGCAAAATGCGATATGCATTGGCTTATTAAAGGTCCCTAATAGCACTTTCTTTCTGTGTTTATCTCTACCCTTGTTCTTTCTTGCTTGTTTTATCTCCTTTTGTATGCATCTTTAATTGTTTCAGTGACAGAGGATAGAGCAAGAATAGACAAACCATTTAGGGTTGTATTTTGATTAATGAGTGCGGGCGACTGGTGTTTTTCTTACTTGCATATGTATTTTGTTAATTTAATTCAGCCAGGTTGGATTTTAGCCATGGTGTTTGGATCAGCAGTACTGCCCTGCTTTTTGCTGCTGTTCACAGATAGAGCTGGAACAGAGTGCCTTTGTCAAACTGCTCTGATAAGGCTCACCCTGTTTAAAATTCACACCTGAAGTCAGTCTCTACATCTCCTCCATCTTTCATGCTATATGAAGCTCAACTCCCCAATAACGCTTTCAGGTTTGTCATAATGGAAATTCCCCCATCCCTCTCCTTTGTTACCTACTCCAAACAGCTCTTCTTATAAGCATCCGGGCTCTTGCTGTCTGCAAAGGCACTGGGCTGGTAAATGAGAAATGGCAAAAAAGCCAATTGTTGAAAGGGCATTGGACCGAAAAGGTGAACCTCTGCCATTTATAGTCACTGTGATTGACTGCACACACAAACACAAAGACATATGTGGTGACTGTAACTGAGCCTTGCCTATTGGGATACTATACCAAGGGCCTTAATGTAATGAAACATCTTCAATACACCATATGGAAAAGGCATACCTATAGAGGGGCAAAAAAAGTATTTATCTTGTTTCACAGATCCAACATGTTGCAGTTATATTAGAAATAAGTGGAAATTGTTTTCTAGTTGTGAAGGGATACATAACACTTAATTTCTTCAAAACATGAAGCTATTTTTCTTAAGCCTTCCCTGTGTTAATGTAAAGCCCAATACATTTGCTAATTAAAAAAAAGAAACAACATTTAATGCGAACCTTATGTTATGTTATTGCTATTTTAACAGGAAGTCACTGTTTTTAGTTTTTTTAGCAAAGCAAATTATTGTAATTGTGCATTTTTCTAATTAACTGGGTTAAGGAAAGAACAAGCTTATATAGTCATGATTCTTAGATTGGGTCTTTTTTATTCTCCTAGAGTGGTGGAAAATCACAACTCATTGTTTTATTTTTGAGTACTTAGATGTATGTTTATGAGCCTTTTTGACAGAGTGCTCAGATTAGAATACCTTTAATCTTAATATAATAACTCAGAAACAAGTAGGCTTGTCAATAATGTTTACTTAAGTCTAATTATTTTAACCTCTTGAGAGCTCCACTGTCCTCATATAAGGACATCATATTTTTTCCCAACAATATTGTGTGTATGTCCTTCTAAGATCCTCATATGAGAGCCACTGGGTATTACTCTTTTGCCAAACTTCTTCATGTTTGAAGACATTGATCAAGTTCAATAGTTATTGGGTGGTGGGGGACAGAAGCGGTGTGAAGAACTGAGAAGACACACAACATTAATTTTTGGGTCTCAGGAGGTTAATGAAGATAAGTTCTGAGAGTGGAGTATTTAAAAACCTCTACAATTAAAACTGATTGTACACTGATCAGTCATAACAATATAGCATACTGTATCTACTAATGTAAACTAAGAGATCTGAAACACAATGATTGAGAGATCAATGATTGAGAGATCTGAAACACAATGAAGTTTACAGTGATATATAACAATAGTCTAATAATTATGCCTTGACACAATTATATAGTCAACTAATGAATATGTTTTATTATAAAGGAACATGACTGCAAGCAACAAACTAACCAAGTCATCTATTACCTGCTTACATGTAAGAGATTATCTCAAGGTGAACAAATAACATCTAGGTTAGAGCAGTGATGAAAAAGCCCATCTGTGTTGACTATAACTACACCGACTGCCACCATAATTAATGAATACCCAAGTGCTGGAGAACAAGCCTTAGACAAAACAACAAGCATTTTTATTTGCTGATGACTTTAACTCAGTCCCCAAAAAGGTTATTGTAGGATGCTATTTTAGATAGTGTTGGTGAACTAATTCACTCGATTAGAGAAAAGAATAGTGTGGCTTATTGACTTTGACTGCGAATACATGCATGCCATTAAGGAAAAAAAATCTTATTACTGTACATTTCATGCATCTTAACAGATAAAGTATGTTACTTAAAAGCTCAGTTAAACAATTTTAACGGCATTAAAATGTTAAAATATTCATGCACAAAACTTGGTTTTAATGCTGTTTTTTCCCCAAAAAGAATTTATTTAAAAGACAGCAAAAAATTTCTAACTAACGTGATATCTCTCCCATGTGACTTTATGGATTCACTTACAGTGCACTTTTTTGCTTCCTTTCAGTTGATGAGATCTATAGCCACCCTGATGTGTTCCTGGATGGAGGCCCTGCTCCGGGTGGTACTGCATTCTCCTCTTGTGTGGAAGAAGGAGAGAAGGAAATGAGGCAGGAGTTTAATGATGACAGTGAGCCCTCTGGCTATAGGGAGAACAAGCTGAGTCTCACCATCTCCAACAGTGAGTGTGTAGGCAGGCACACACTATTAATCAATCTAACTCCTCCACACCAACTCAGAATTGCTGTGTTTTTATCATGCCAAGCATATACTGAGAGATTTAAAACAGATACTTATCAGTCTTTCCAGTCAGGCTGAATTTGAGCTGCATCAGCTGTTGTTTGACGTGCGTGTGTGGGCAGCATTGCTTTATGAACTGCCCAAACAATCTTTTTTTTAATGTTGTATTTTTCTACATAATTTAGTCATCTGTTTATTCCCACCCACCAATATTTCTCCTATATGATACAACAACCACTAACCAGGGAGGATGAAGTCTAACAAATGCTTCCTCTGAAAATGTGGAGCCAGCTGACCGTAACTCATAGACAATGATAAATTAGATAGTGTTGCCAGACTATGCCATCATCTCCCACTCCAAGAGCATGGCCAGTTTTGCTCTCTTAGTTCTCAGACACAGATGCCTGTGGCATTGCTGGGATTCAAGCTTGCAATCTCAGAACTATAAAGTGAATGCTTTTCTGTTGTGTTACTCGGGAGCTGCCCAAATATCTTTGACAAAGTTGTCAGATGACTAGATGCATTTGTGATATGCCAGCAGAGCAAACGTTTGTAACATTTTAGGGTCTGGTGTTTAGTTCTCAGCTGATCCTCTATGTCTAGATCTGGGATGTCCAATGTTATCCACAAAGGGCCAGTGTGGGTGCAGGTTTTCACTTCAACCAAGCAGTAGCCACAACTTCCACCTGTTTCAATCACTGATCTCAAAAAAAAAAAAAAAAAAAAGACTAGATTGCACCTTGTCATTTTAATTTTGTAGCCGGGTGGCAGCCATCTTGGTGAGACCACCTTGCTTTAAGATCTTAAAATGAAGCCGTTGAAAGCGCGGATAAACTTGGACATCCCTGGTCTAGATCATCTCCCAAACGCATGTTGAGTACCATAAAATAGCTTCTATGTGGGAATAAGTGGTATAATACAGGTTTTAGATCCATTGCCACCCTGTCATAATGCAGATGTAAATATGATATATCTGAATAAATTAACTTTTTGGACATATCACTATGAGCAATCTCACAGACTAACTGTTAAAAGTCATGAACCGAAACTGGTGCAGCTGCATGTGGCAACAGTAATTACAAATGTGACAGAATGCTGCAAAGAGGTCATGTTTGACCAGTTGAATGAGCTGAAGCAACAAGGCACTGCCATTCTCGTAACCTCAAACTGAGTGGGAATAATGGCTTTTCACAGATAAGCAGTACTCACTACATGTACATACTGACATATTCGTCAAGGCTGAGAGACAAAAATAGTTTTTGCCATAACGTCAATTGAGCCAATTAATTCTGTACAATGCGAGTTTATTGATTTTACAAATCGAGTGATTAAAATGTGTGATGTGGGCTCCCAAATGGCACAACAGAATTCTGATGATGTGACAGCTATCTGTCATAAAATTATTTGTGCTCTCAGGGATGTTGGGGTTGCATTTTGTCTCTCTCACAATTATTTATGAGTATGTTAATCCACCAATGTTAATAAAAATGTGGTCAGCTGGCATCATGTGGCTTGAAGGCGTCTCTGATTGGAAGGTGTCTCGTGAATAAATTTAGGGAGAAAATTGTGGGGGAGGGGGGGGTATGGGGTGTGGGTAGGTATAACATGAGCTATCAACAAAGAGCATGATTTTAAAAGGTATACACTGTGTATCTGGCTTGAGGCTCATATTCTTTTTTCTGTGTATTTAAGCCCATTGTTCATTACTTAGCTGGTTTATTGTGCTGTAAGGTTTAATGTGACATAGAGCCATATTAGAACAGCTTTAGCAAGACATTTCTGGCTGCTATTTAGTGATACAATCGAATAATTCTGGGCATAATTGTGTATTAACATTGATAATATGGAATAAAGCAAGACCATGGTGTAGATTTACTGTGTGTGCTTCAGTCTCCAGTAGTTGGTGGGGCTCTAAACGGTTGGACTATGAACTTTATTGTCCTGATATATTGCCTGCATTCCCCACTGTGGCTCTGCCTCAACTGTTCCATGCCTCTTACTGGGAATCTACTGATGTGGTGGCCTTTCTACTCAGACAGGTAATACATTACTCTAAGAGGTTTTCTTAGTGTATTATAGAGGGAATATGCTTTTGTAACACAGCTATACATCAAACTGGTTCAAAGAGGCCATATAAGTTAAATGAGATTTAATGAAAAGCTTTTTCTTTTTTTTCTTTTTTCTTTTGCATTGTTTATCACAAATACAGTAGGTGTTAGAAAAGTGTACAAGCTTTAGCAGTAGGCTATTTAAAACAATTTACAGAAATTCATTTTCACTTTTTCAAGTATATAAATTTATTTAACTATTTCTCAAATGCTGAAATGTGAGTTGTTTTTTTAAATGATTTACCTTTCAACATTACAGGCTAAGGATGAAGGGTAATAGAAATAAAAGCTTCTTACTGCTCCATGATTGATATCTAGTCTTCACACAGTGTAACATTATTTCTGCAAATACTTTTACAATCTATTACATTGGGATTTGTTTAATTAAACCTGAAGTTTATCTTCAGGCTTCAGTACTTAGCATTCCTTTTAATATAGTCAACATGTCGCATATTTGTCATTTGGCAGTATTAAGCAGAAGCAAGGGTGGCACAGTGGAGTAGTGGTTATCGTGTTCACTTCACAGCAAGAAGGTGCTGGTTTTAAGTCCTGGGCTCATGCGTTTCTGTGTGGAGTTTGCATGTTCTCCCTGTGCTTGTGTGGGTTTTCTCAAGGTACTCCGGTTTCCTCCCATAGTCCGAAGATATGCACAATTGGCTAATTGGCTGTTCCCAATTGGCCGAGGTGTGAGTTTGGGTGTGAATGGTTTTGTGTGTGTGTGTGTGTGTGTGTGTGTGTGTGTGTGTGTGTGTGTGTTGGCCCTGCGATCGTCTTACACGCTGTTCAGGGTGTACCCCACCTTCACATAGTGTCGGATAGGTTCCAGCTTGCCCCTGACCCTAGTAGGATTAAATGGTTTGGCAAATGAGTGAGTCAGTGAGTGAGTGAGTAACAGAAGTGGGGTAGATTATTCTCAGAAATTGATATTGTCAGGCAATGCTTAACATGCTGTATTATCCTGACTATGAACAAAAGTAATAAAAGAAGCCCTTATTTGGAATATTGAAACACAAGTAGAATATTGAAACACTACTTTTAATTTGCTTTTGAGCCAAATGATTTTGTCAACTGTCTGAAAAAAAAAGCTAGCAGTTATAATGTCAGGTCTATTGCATTGCATTAAAAAATTCCTGTAGCGCAGATGCTGAGAAACTAGATTCTCACCTTGTTAAGGAAGTGTGCTCGCTGGTTACTGGTGTGTGTTTGTGTGATTGACAGGTTATGCAGTGTGATTGTGTGAAGGCTCAGGAAACAGACTGCATGGACCCCACCTACTTTTCCCCTTCTAGTCCCAGAGAGAAATGGCTACGAAAACGCACACATGTTAAGTCAAGGGTGAGTGATGCACAGTACACACATAATACAGTAGGTACTTGTGTAGTATATGGTCATGGCAAATGTCCTTTCTAAAACAACTGTCTCTAGAAACATACTGTATCATTTGTAGGTGTGTGTGTGTGTGTGTGTGTGTGTGTGTGTGTGTGTGTGTGTGTGTGTGTGTGTGTGCGTGTGCATGTGTGTGTGTTTCAAATGCACATCTATATATAATAAATGTCATGCCTTTATGAAAATGTTAAAGACAAATCTACCAAATCAGACCCGCAAACTCCTGAGGGCTAATAACTGACAGAGCAATAGACAATGAAAACATGAATCCATTTACTTCTGTAATTGAACATCAAGGTCAAAAATATGGTTTACTTTATTCAGGTATCTACATTTAAGCTTCATTTTGCATGTCAGTAATTACAAAAAGTAGAGTTATATTCATCCATTAATGCTCAAATATCTTTTTTTTTGTATATGTATAAAAATATATACAATAATTGTTCTTGTAGGTTGGAATAAAATTGGTCTTATGAACGTTCTTGGTTTTTGAGAAGATATGAGTACTTCTGACATTTTAATCCTTTTTGCCAAACCTAATGTTCCTGGCATCTTCTTAATAAAATATTTATATCGCACAGTGGCAGCTAGGTACCAGTTTAACAGGCAGGGACCGTATTAAAAGGACTAGCTAACCAAGTGATTGTTAAAAGTCATGAACTGAAACTGGTGCATCTGCATGTTGCAACAGTAATTACAAATGTCACAGAATGTTGTAAAGAGATCATATTGACAGGGTTGATTGAGCTGCAGCAACAAGGTACTGTCACTACCGAACCTCAAGCTGAGTGGGAATAATGTCTTCTCAGAGATAATCGGTGCTTACTTTGCGCATTCTGACGGATCTACCAAGGCTGAGAGATTAAATAAAATGTCATTTCTGAGCCAAAATTGTCAATTTACATAACTGTCTGCAATGCCTGTTTTTCACATACAGCATGAGCATTTACAATATAACATGTCAGTTGATCCCATTATTTGTACAGTCTGAGTATCCGGGCTTTACAGACTTAATGATTAAAATGTGCAGTGTGATCGGTCATGAAAGAACAAGGCTTTAAAAGGCATACCATACAGAGGCATGTGACTACAGAAATCCAGAATTTGCCCACCTGTGAATCACAAATGCTTTTTTTCTGATCTAGTCTAGATAATGTTATAGGCTACATTATACAAAGATGTGATTTTTGGAATAACATTACTGTACATGATTAAATCATTATGCTATGAAAGTCAGGGTAGATTTAAGGCATTTCATCACCTGATCTCAACCCCATTAAAAATGTTTGGGGTGTGCTGGAGAAGACTTTCTGGACTGTTTAAAACTCTGGATGGAAATAAATGTTATGATGTTTCTTATGTTTGTTGAAACAATGCCAAAGTGATTACACGGTGTAATCAATTGTAAAGGTGGTCCAAGAAAATATTAGAGTGTGATTTTTTTATTTTCTTTTTGGCCAGGCAGTGTATTAATGTTGTCGATGATTTAAAGGTAATGCAATGCATATAGAGTATAATCTTATATATTATATAAGCAATATCTGTCAGAATCTGCATGTGTCAGTGTTCTGGTTGCTTTAATAAAACTGTCTGCCTGCCTCAGCAAAGACTGGAAGAATGTGTGATGTGGGATTAATGGTCTGAAAACACACAGTGATTCATGCTCAGTGTAAATGAGATTTGAGAAGAAGACTATTAATTTGGACTATGGAGGACTTTGGAGACAAGACACCCACTTTTGGTCTTGCATGTTTAAGATCAGTCTAATGTTATCTTGTTGATCCTCAGTACTGTAACAGGTTAATTACATAGATTAAAAATAACATATATAATGTTTTTATATGATCAGAACCTTTCTGCCAACCACAGAGTGAATGATGTCATTGCGACTGAGGAAGGGCCACAGACTCTGGTTGGTCGATTTATGTATGGCCCTCTGGACATGGTGACTCTGACAGGAGAAAAGGTATGAGAGCAATGTTTATTCGATCAAACTCTTGAAATCACTTCTGTGATTTTTGTAACGTCTTCTATAGTTTAATATCTCTGTTTTTGTCCCCCTCAGGTGGATGTGTATTTGATGACTGAACCACATTCAGGATTTTGGGTGCACTTCGACACCAAAATCACCAACAGCAGTGGCAGAGTGTCCTACACTATCCCTGAAAGCAAAAAATTACCTGTGGGAGTCTATCCTATTAAAATGGAGGTTAGGTATGTCAGAGCCAAGTGTCTATTTCCCCAAGTATCCTGAAAATGATTTATAACTTCAGTTTGTATGGTTTAGTTAAGTTGCTCTTTTATTCACATTTAAATCCTAGTATATCATATATACATTCCTTAAAGCTGGTGGTGCAGGCTTTGGTTTGAATAAGAGAATTTCTAAATTACTTATTTAATAGTAGCTGCAAAATAACTGTACAGTATGTGGTAAACTAATTTTTGATGCATTTTATCCCTCACATTTTCTTTCTTACCACTTTACCTTACCCCACAGAGGAGACCAGACGAGTGCAGAAGCTTTCCTGACGGTGTTGCCACAGGGGATGGCATGTGTAGTATTTAGCATTGATGGATCTTTTGCTGCTAGTGTCTCCATCATGGGCAGTGACCCTAAAATGCGGGCAGGTGCTGTGGATGTGGTCAGGTAAGCAGATCACGTGGGAACTAGGTAGAAGAGCAATGTATATGTGTGTGTGTGTGTATACAAACTTTATACTATATATTATACTCACTATATATATAACTATATATACTACAGTATAAAAAAATCTTAATGAAATGAGGCACGTCCGCCTCACAGCAAGAAGGTCATGGGTTCGAGTTCCATGCTCGTCATGGGTGTTTCTATGTGAAGTTGGCATGTTCTCCTTGTGCTTTTTTGGGTTTCCTCCTTGTTCTCTGGTTTCTTCCCACAGTCCAAACACATGCATATTAGGTTATTTGGCTGTTCCAAATTGCCTCTAGGTGTGAGTGTTGCCCTGCGATTGTCTGGCTAGCTGTTCAGGGTGTACCCTGTCTTCTCCCAGAGTTGGCTGAGATATGCTCCTACTACCCCTGTAGGACTACGCGGTTTAGCAAATGGATGAATGGTTAGATGGGTGGATGTAATGAGCACAGGGAGAATGAATGTTGATGTCTTATGTTATATGTATGTTGTATTTAGACACTGGCAAGACCTGGGATATCTGATCATCTACATCACTGGGCGACCAGACATGCAGAAACAAAGAGTGGTGTCATGGCTTTCCCAGCACAACTTCCCACAGGGGATGATCTTTTTCTCTGAGGGGTTGGTGCATGACCCACTGCGCCAGAAAACCATCTTTCTTAGGAATCTCATTCAGGAGGTAGAGTGCACCTTTTAGGGTGCACAAATGGCTATTTTTTTCTATAAAACAGAAATCTTTGTTGGTCTGTACATTGGTCCCCAGGAACCTCTTAAACTTTTTTAAATTGGGGTAAAATTGTAGATCATCATACTCAGTAGCCAATAAAAATGTGTAATCTGTGTATATTTGATGTTCAATATGTCATAATTTTGATTTATGCCATTTTGAAAAGGTATATTTGTCATTATTTGCTATTAATTACCATTAACTATTTCATGTCAAGGGCAGCACAGTGGTATAGTGGTTAGCATGTCCACCTCATAGCAAGGTCCTGGGTTCAAGTCCTGGGCTTGTACATTTCTGTGTAGAGTTTGCATGTTCTTCCCATGCTTGCGTGGGTTTCCTTTGGGTACTTCAGTTTCCTCCCACCGTCCAAAGACATGCACATTAGTCTACTTGTTCCAAATTGCCCATAGGTGTGAGTGTAAGTGTGAATGGTTGTGTGTGTTGGCCCTGTGATGAACTGGCGAGCTGTTTAGGGTGTACTCTGTCTTCGCCCAATGATGGCTGAGATAGTTTGTCAAATGAATAAATTAATAAATATCTAGAAAAACACTGGGTATACTTTTAACATTAAGAAGGCATTTGCTTGGTTTGTGATGCATTCGGCTCTATTGTAATGGCTATGATGCTGTGGATTTTGGTGTTATTTGTTCATAGTTTAAAGCTAATTCTATTATGTGAATATTGCATTATCAGGTTTCGTTATGGATGTGTATGATTTATTTGATTTTAAATTGTTTTCTTAGTGGCATAGAATGCATTGTGGCCAAAGGCACAGCCCACTACTTGTCTGTCCTGTCTTATTATTTTGTTACCCACCTACACAAATATGTTCCTTTTATATGACTTTTTTAGAAACACCATCTGCACCAGAACTTTCAGTCAATTATCCAGCCAACAAATCATGTGGCAGCAACAAAATGCATAAAAAGAAAACTTCAGTTATTGTTCACATCAGGCACTAAAATGGGAAAAATATAAATGGAGTTACTTTGACCAAGGCATTACTGGTGTCATAAAAACTGGTTTGAGTACTTTAGGAACTACTGATCTCATGGGATTTTAATACATTGCCTTTTCAAGTGTTTACACTGCATGGTTAAAAACCAAAGAACATCCTGTGTATTGCATCTGTGCAGGAGAAAGGACTGATAAGAGAGGTCACAGCTGAATGGCCAGACTGGTTTGAATTTTACAGGGATGATATAGTAACTAAAATAATATCATAGATAGAACAACATTTCAAACCTTGTGGCAGTGGGGCTACAGCAATAAAAAACTGAAAGAATAAGAGAAATCTGAAACTACAGTG
Source organism: Tandanus tandanus (assembly GCA_039654325.1). Classification (NCBI taxonomy): domain Eukaryota; kingdom Metazoa; phylum Chordata; class Actinopteri; order Siluriformes; family Plotosidae; genus Tandanus; species Tandanus tandanus. Next base: position 16,767,166 of record JBCNYH010000013.1, read on the forward strand.
CACACAGGTTCACCTGAAAAATTTAATGTGATCAGTAGTTTCCGAAATACTTAAACCAACATATCTGATACATGCCTAACAACCACGCCATAGTCAAAGTCACTGAGATCACATAAATTCCCCGTTCTGATTAATCATGATGTCCATTTTATGACATAAAATCACAGTCTAAATTCTTTTTATTTTGTATTTTTTTTATTGTTGCTAGTGTCACGTTAATATCAGTTTGGCCTATGGCTCCATAAAGGACATCTCCGTCTACAGCATGCTGGGTCTCGCTCCCAATCAGATATATATTGTAGGCAGACCATCCAAGAAATACCAAAACCAATGCCAGGTGAGCTAATTATGATTCTTTTAGTTTGTTGTGTATAAAAATGTATGCTATTGTTTTTTCTTAGATTTAATTGTTTAGATCTCATGAATAGTTCACTCAGCTCACTGAATATCATTAAAAAGGTGTAGTTCATTCATTCATTCATTCATTTTCTTCCGCTTCTTCCGGGGTCGGGTCGCGGGGGCAGCAGCCTAAGCAGTGAGG